>JAKSZU010000030.1:3067974-3496284 GCA_026018925.1 Tupaia tana | reverse complement strand
GGAAGTCCAGCTACGTAACCAGCATGCCCTCTGCTGGTTGCCCGGTATGAGTTTCAAACCACCTGGTCCAGAACTCACAGCTCACGTCTGGCCACGTGGGATCCAGCACCCTGACCTCCACGCCGCCTGCTGGCCCACCTGCCTCTCAGCGGTCACCCAGCTTGGGCAGTCACAGGATGGGACCGAGACGGCCCCGTGTGGCGTGTGGAGTCGTCTGGACAGCGCATTTTTAACGAGGGGCCGGGCAGAGGTGTCCCCTGGAACATTCTACCAAGGCATGAACGGGTAGGAAGCCCTGGTAAAGGGCGAGATTAATGAGCAGTGGAAACAGCCTTTCGATGTGAAGGTAAAAAGGGGCAGGTCCAGTCAGGAGCCCGGGGAAGGCCTCGCGGGCGGTGGGGAGACCGAGGAAGAGCAGCCTGGGGTCTGGACGGCGGCAGGTTTACGAGGTAAAACCTGGTGCTCTGTGAGGCTCGCCCCGACGGGAATGCTCCAGGTTCGCGTCCGGAGGCCTCCCCGAGTGCTCTGGGCACGGGTGTGCCTGTGGTTAGGGCTGGCTGAGACTTGGGGTGGGTTGCAGCCTGTTTGGGGGTGCTGTCCTTCTCTTGCTCATGAAAGAGGGAAATTTTACAAGGCAGGGGAGACGGAATGGCAGCTGGATCCCACAGGGCTGACGCTTGTGTCTTCTTTTTTTTTTTTTTTTGGAGAGGTTTTTGCTATAGGACGCGTGCGCTTGCCAGACAGACAGAGAGAGACAGAGAGACAGAAAGCAGGAAATCACCCCCCAGGGGGGATGGCCATGCTGCAATCCCTTCTCCTCTGTTCTCCTCTCGGGATCTTGGGCACGCACGCACATGCGCCCACCTGAGTTTAAGCCACCGGGTCCGGGACTCGAACCGCGGTCGACTACGTGGGAGTCCAGCGACATAGCCATTACACTAACTGCTGATCCCTTGTGTCTTTTTAAAAAAAAAATAATTATTTTATTAAACTTTTATTTGTGTATTTATTTATTGATACTTTGACCAGAGAGGGACAGAATGAGAAAGAGAGAGAAAGTGAGAAAGCAAGCCGCCAGGTCTGAGACTCGAACCGCAGTCGACCATGTGGGAGTCCAGCGCCTTAACCACCACGCCACCTGCCAGCCCCTGACGCTTGGGTTTGAGTCCCAGATCCGGTAGCTTGAAAAAACACAAGCGTGCTCCAAAGCCTGACAGGAGGGAGTCACGGAGAAGGGACTGTGTGGCATCACCGCCTCTCCTCTGTCTGCTCCAACAAGCCCATGTGTCCTCTGGCAATGGGTTTAAGTAAAGAAGAGAGAGAGCGAGCGAGAGTTGCTATCAGGACATCCGAGAGAAGGTGCAGGCGAGGTCGGGAACTGGGAGGAGCCGCCCTGCACTGCCCAGGCTTGTCCTGCACGGATCTGCTTGCTCTCGCTCCCACCTGACACCAACGAAAACACGGGCAGACGATCAGCACAGACGTCTCTCAGACGACGACACGCGCACACGGACAGGTGACAAATGCATGACAAATGCTCGAGATCGCGATTATGAGGGACATAGAAACCAAAGCCTGGGAGGACATAGCACCTCTCCCCAGCTAGCAGCGCTGGGATCAAAAAAGAAAAAAAAAAAAAAAAAACGGGAACCAGCAGTTTGCGTAGTGGCTATGTCGCTGGACTCCCATGTAGCTGCGGTTCGCATCCCGGACTTGGTGGCTTAAACTCACACCGGGCGCATGTGCGTGCGTGCCCAAGATCCCGAGAGGAGAATGGAGGAGAAGGGATTGCAGCGTGGCCATCCCCCCGGGAGGTGATTTCTTGCTTTCTGTCTCTATGTCTCTGTCTGTCTGGCGAGCATACGCGCCCTATAGCGAAAACCTCTCCATGAATAAATAAATAAATAAATAAATAAATAAAATCCATGCATAATTAACTGCTGGTTCCCTTACTTATTTATTTTTTTGGAGAGGTTTTTGCTATAGGGCGCGTGCGCTCGCCAGACAGAGACAGACAGAGAGACAGAAAGTGAGAAATCACCCCCCAGGGGGGATGGTCACACCGCAATCCCTTCTCCTCCATTCTCCTCTCGGGATCTTGGGCACGCACGCACACGCGCCCGGCGTGAGTTTAAGCCACCGGGTCCGGGACGCAAACCGCGGTCGACTACATGGGAGTCCAGCGACATAGCCATTACACCATCTGCTGGTCCCGCCAATTAAATGTCAAAAAAAAGAAATTTTACACTCTTCTGGTCAGGAAGGAGGGAACTTCAACCCCACTCACAGGTATTCCAAACGCTGAAAAGCACAGACCTTGCGATTTTATCATCTCTCGGTCCAAGGCCGGATGCTCAACTGCGAGGGGTCCCGGCAAAACCATTCCACGCCCGAGGCAGGAAGGGCGGGCGGCTTCCCTCCTGGGTAACTCTTAAACAATTACGTTCATTCAGTCCACTGCACAGAAAACCAACAGGCCGTGGCTGAAGAACACGGTCATGCAAACCACCGACTCTGCAAAGATGGATTTGGGTGTGGCCACTGCACAAGTGCGAGTTTCCAGAAAACCTCAGTGGCCTTATTAAAAAAAAAAAAAAAAAGTACAAAGAGCAGAAAAAAAACACACACACACCACCTTGAACGTGGGAAATAAAGAGCCAAGTGTTAGCGGAGGCACGGAGGGAGGACGGGGAAACCGAATACCCCACCTCGGCCAGGGGGTTCCCTTTCAGCAGATACAGAGGGCTCTGTCGTGTGGGAAGGCAGGGTAGAAAAACAGGTGTCCGTCTGCCTTCCACGGCTGGGACCGTATTCCAGGGTAACTACTGCATCTGTAGAAAACGGCAGCTAGCAGGAAAACGCTGCCAGCAGAGGTGGGCCTCAGAGACCCTCCACGGGGAGTGGCCAGCGCCCACGGGAGCCAGGCAGGCCTGGCAGAGGGCAGCCTGCCGTCTCTGCTGACCCCTGACCTGCAACCCCCTGGACAGGTCACTACCCCTCTATAAAACGCACCCATGTGTAATAAAGAGGGCGCCCTCGGGGGCGGCTGTGGCCCAGGGCCGAGGAGCCCTGGAGGGACAGACCTGCCACACCCACTGAGTTTAAGAGGTGGGGTGAGGGTTCCCGGCTCCCAAATCACCGCATTTACAAAGCCAGGCAGTCATGGCCCTAGAAAGAGAACTGAAAAGATTATGAGTCTATTGCAGGGGGTGGCAAACCACAGCCCGCTCGTGGACTCTGTTTTTGTCTGTCTTGTCTTGTCTTGTCTTGTCTTGTCTTGTCTTGTCTTTTCTTTTCTTTTCTTTTCTTTTCTTTTCTTTTCTCTTTTCTCTTTTCTCTTTTCTCTTTTCTCTTTTCTTTTCTTTCTTCCTCCCTCCCTCCCTCCCTCCCTCTTCCTTCCTTCCTTCCTTCCTTCCTTCCTTCCTTCCTTCCTTCCTTCCTTCCTTTCTTTCTTTCTTTCTTTCTTTCTTTCTTTCTTTCTTTCTTTCTTTCTTTCTTTCTTTCTTTCTTTCTTTTTTTATTTTGACCAGAGAGGGACAGAGTGAGAGACAGAGAGAGAGAAAGAGTGAGCAAGAAAGCAAGCTGCCAGGTCCGGGACTCGAACCGCAGTTGGCCATGTGGGAGTCCAGTGCCCTTAACCACCATGCCACCTGCTGGCCCCAGAATCTCTGTTTTTGTAAATAAAGGTGCTTTTTGTAAGTGAGTTTGGGGGCTGGGACCAGCAGGTGGAGTGCGGCTGGTTAAGGTGGCTGGATGGGTTAGAGTCCCAGACCAGGCAGCTTGAAATTCTCTCTTCCTCTGGTCAAATGAACATAATAATAATAATAATAATAATAATAATAACGGCAACAATAAAAATAAAGGAATTCTTTAAAAAGAAAGGAAAACACACTGGGTGTGTGCACACCCCAAACCTTAAGAGAATGGAGGTCTCTCAGGGTGGCTATTCCCCCGGGGGCAGGCGAGTTCTCACTTTCTCTCTCCCCCCACGAGTGCTTGTGCCCTATGGCAAAAATCTAAAAGAAAAGAAAAAGACTTTGGGGAGAGGTCGTGGCCTGGTGGTTTAGGCAGCTGGATCTCATATGATCAACCATGCAGTTCAAGTCCTGGACCTGGAGGCTTGAAAATCCCGCTCGACACGTGTGCACCCCAAATCCTTAGAGGCGGGAGGGAGGGGGGAGAGGGGCCGTGGTGTGGCCGTGTCCCACGGGGCTGTTTCTGCACTTTCTTTTTTTTAATTCTTCTTTTTTTTTTTTTTTGGAGAGGTTTTTGCTATAGGGCGCGTGCGCTCGCCAGACAGACAGAGAGAGACGGAGAGACAGAAAGCGAGAAATCACCCCCCAGAGGGGATGGTCACGCCGCAATCCCTTCTTTTCCTTTCTCCTCTCGGGATCTTGGGCACGCACGCACACGCGCCCGGCGTGAGTTTAAGTCACCGGGTCCGGGACGCGAACTGCGGTCGACTACGTGGGAGTCCAGCGACATAGCCATTACGCTAACTGCTAGTTCCTTCCACACTTTCTTCTACTCACTCCCTGGTGAGTGCATGTGCCCTATGGCAAAATTCCAATAAAAAATAAATAACTAAATGGTTTTGGGGGCTGACCCTAAGGGCCGATGGCGGAAGACACCGGACCCCACGTGGCTGACCGAGCGCCCTGAGTCCTAGCTCGGGCAGTCTGAGAAACGCACTGCGTCCGTGCGCTTGCCCCGAACCCCGACAGGATGGCGAACTGAGAAGGGCCGCGGAGGGACCATGCCCCATGGAGGGATCCTGTCTCCTCTTTGGCCTATGCCCTCAGGCAAATTGGATAAAAGATCCCCCCCCCCCCCCCCGCAAAAAAAGGTGATTTTGTGAGTCTATCTAGAAAAATATGCCCTCGACAGGTTCTTGTCATACCATGACCGACCTCCCCGAGCTTCCTAGCCAGCCTGGATCAACCTGGGATTTGAACCCGGGTCTTCCACGTGGCTCCAGTATCAGGCAGCAGCACCCTACCCCCCCAGTGCCGCTGCAGCTGAACCTGCAAATAAAGTTTTATTGGCACGTGGCCACGCCCACTTGTCTCAGACCCTGGTGTCCTGTGGCTGTGAGGTCGGCCGAGCCCAAACGGGGGCCCACCTGCCTTTACAGGATAAATGCGTGGGTCTCGGGCCACCTTGTCTCAGGCGTTTGTTCTGGAATGGGAAGGAAGGCCGCTCCCGGCAACCGGAACGCACCAGCAGGGGGCACGGGGCACGGGGTTGCCCACCGCAGTCTCTGACGTGCGGCGGGGAACGGAATACAGGGTGCGGCCAGGTGGATTCACCGGGCCGAGCTGTGGCTGGACGCCAGGGCCCCCGAGATAAACCATGCCGGGGGCAAACGGAGCAGAGGGGCTGGCCTCCGAGCACCTCGAGTTCTCCACCCCCAGGAATGGCTGTGACCAGCTAGAACCAGTACCGTAACTCGGCAACCAGCTCCCACGGGCAACTTCCAGGACCTTGCAAAGACCTTCGTGAGTATTTCAAAACTACAATGGCGGGAACCAGCAGTTAGCGTAATGGCTATGTCGCTGGACTCCCACGTAGTCGACCGCGGTTCGCGTCTCGGACCCGGTGGCTTACAACTCACGCCGGGCGCGTGTGCGTGCGTGCCCAAGATCCCGAGAGGAGAATGGAGGAGAAGGGATTGCGGCGTGACCATCCCCCCTGGGGGGTGATTTCTCGCTTTCTGTCTCTATGTCTCTCTCTGTCTGTCTGGCGAGCGCACGCGCCCTATAGCAAAAAAAACCTCTCCAAAAAAAAAAAAAAAAAAAAAAAAAAAAACTACAATGGCGTGAGCTTGAATATATTTTAATATACCCGCGCAGTCGGGGATAGGCAGTGGTACTTTCTGAATGTACAAAACGGTTTTTCTTTCTTTCTTTTTTTGGAGAGGTTTTTGCTATAGGGTGCGTGCGCTCGCCAGACAGACAGAGAGAGACAGAGAGACAGAAAGTGAGAAATCACCCCCCAGGGGGGATGGCCACGCTGCAATCCCTTCTCTTCCATTCTCCTCTCGGGATATTGGGCACACACGCACACGCACCCGGCGTGAGTTTAAGCCACTGGGTCCAGGACTCGAACCGCGGTCGACTACGTGGGAGTCCAGCGACATAGCCATTATGCTAACTGCTGGTCCCAATGGTTTTTCTTTCTTTTAAACTTTGCCAGAGGGTACATGCAGAGGAGAGAGAGAGAGAGAGAGAGAGAGAGACAGAGAGAGAGAGAGAGAGAGAGAGAGAGAGAGACTCATTCTCCATGGAGAATGGCCATGCTGCAATCCCTTCTCCTCCATCTTTCCCTCCTTCAGGATTTTGGGCACGCGTGCAGGGACAGCTGACATGTTCCTGAAGCCACCGGGTCCAGGACTCAAACCACAGGGTTGGCTATGTGGGACCCAGCCACCTTAACCACATGCCACAGTCTGGCCCTACAGAACTTTCGAATGTAATGAACGTGATATTCAGATGCACAAGGAAATAGTCATTATTTTTTAATCTCTAAAAAAACTGTCAAATGGCACATGTACTCACTAGAGAGAGAGAGGACACACACACACACACCCCCGCCGGGATGGCCATGCCACGGTCCCTTCTCCTCCTTTCTCCCTTTGGGACTTTTGGGCACGTGAGCACAGATGCCTGGTGTGTTTTCAAGCTGCCAGGTTCAGGACTTGAACCACGCAGCCTGCCATGTGAGACCCAGCTGCCCTAACCACCACGCCACCTGCTGGCCACCTGGTGTGTTTTTCAAGCTGCAGGGGCTCGGATTCAAATCCAGCTGGTCATGTGGGGTCCAGCTCCCTTAAGTATTAGGGTTTTGGGTCAGAGCTTGAGATATTTTCATTTACTAATGCTGCTTACTTATGTATTTGGGTTTTGGCCACTGGGCACATGCACTTGCCAGAGAGAGACGGAGGGAGGGAAAGTGAGGAATTACCCCCCGGGGATGCTCACACGGCAACCCCTTCTCCTACGCTCTCTCGGGGTTTGGGGAATGCACACACATGCACGTGGCATGTTTTTCAAGCCACTGAGTCGGGACTCAAACCGTGGTTGACTACATGGGAGTCCAGCACCTTAACCACTATGCCACCCACTGGGCCCCTTGAAATTACTTTTTTTTAAAAAAATTACTTTATTATTATTATTATTTGTTTTAATTTGACCAGAGAAAGTGAGAAAGCAAACTGCCAGGTCTGAGATTGGAACCACGTCGGCCAGCCATGTGGGAGTCCAGCATCTTTAATAACCATGCCACCTGCTGGCTTCAGTCTTTTTTTCTTTTTTTAAGAATTATTTAATTTTATTTATTATTTATTAAGTTGATGAGCAAGAGAGTGAGAAAGGAAAATCAACAGGTCCGGGACTTGAACCGTGGTTGGCCATGCGGGAGTCTAGCACCTCCACCACCATGTCACCTGCTGGCCCCACGAAGTTAGTATTTTAAATGCATGTTTATAAAGAGCTCAGTCGCATCTACCACTGCGAGCCTATTACGTAGCAGGTGCCTGGGGCGATCAGGGAATGAGCAGGCTCTCACGTGAATGAGCACACCCTGGACGGCAGGGTCCGTGGGGTAAGGAGCGCTGTGACTGTCTGGTTCCGCAGAGGGCACCGAGGGCTGGAGGGTTTAAGGAGCATGTCGCACACAGCGGTGGCCCGCGTGAGCACAGGCTGGCTAGCTGGGTGCTACATCTCCTGAGTGTGCAAGACCCAGCTCACAGGGGAGGAGAAGGGACGGGGACTGAGTCAGACAGGAGGAGGGAAGGACCGTGGGGTGGGGAGAGAAGAGCCCAGGGTGTTGGGAGGCTCCGTGGTGTGGAGGGACAGCTCCAGGGCTTCCCGGGCAGGTGGGAAGTGTGGATGTGGTGTCGGGAGTATGAGTCGGGCACGGCTGCTGTAACAAAGGAGCCCGACCGTGGCTGACGACGCAGCTCTCCTACCCTTCCGAGCTGGAAGACAGAGGTCTCGGTGGGGGGCAGGCCCTCAGGGGCTCTCGGCTGACTCTGTTTCCGTTTTCTTGCCCTTTCCAGTGCCTAGAGGGGCCTGCGCCCCTCAGGTTGGGGCTCCGTCCCCCACCTGAAGAACTGGCAATGTCTTCCACCTCTCTCTGCCTGTGACCCTCCTGCCTTCCTCTTAGAAGGATGCTGCTGTGACACTGAGCCACCTGGCTGGTCGAGGGCTGGCTCCCATCCCAAGATCCTCAACACAGTCCCATTTTGAGGCGCCCTTTGCCATGTGTGGGGACATATCTGCAGCATCAGGGTTGTATTTGGGGGGACATTATTCTTTTTGTTTGCTTGTTTGTTTTATTTTGTTTTTTGCTTCTTTCTCTCTCTCTCTCTCTCTCTCTCTCTCTCTCTTTCTTTCTCTCTCTCTTTCTTGAGAGATTTTTGCTATAGGGTGCACACATTCGCCAGAAAGACAGAGACAGAGAGACAGAAAGTGAGAAATCAGCCCCCAGGGGGGATGGCCACCCTGCAATCCCTTCTCCTCCATTCTCCTCTCGGGATCTTGGGCACGCACGCACACGCGCCCGGCGTGAGTTTAAGCCACTGGGTCCGGGACTTGAACCGCGGTTGACGACATGGGAGTCCAGCGACATAGCCAGTACGCCAACTGCTGGTCCCTGTTTTTTGCATTTTTGAGAGAGATCTTTGCTATAAGGCACGTGTGCTCAGTGGAGAAAGAGAGAAAGACAGGGAGACAGAAAGTGAGAAATCACCCCCGGGGAGGGATGGCCACACCACAATACCCTCTCCTCCGTTCTCCCCTCAGGATCCTGGGCACGCATGCATGCACGTGTGCCCGGTGTGAGGTTTAAGCCACTGGGCCCAGGACTCGAACCATGGTCGACCACGCGGGAGTCGAGTGCCACACCCAGGATGCCATCTGCTACTTGAGGGGCGCATTATTCTACCCATCACCAAGTCAGGATGCTTTCACAAGGCTGTGGTGGGAGGGGCCGGCTGTCAGTTACAGGACAGAGAAGACACTGATGTGCCCTGCGGTCTCCACGCACACACGACGTCCGGGGTGGATGGACCAGTCTCAAGAACGGCAAGGCCACGGAAACGGCTGGAGGCTTCCGCCACCGGTTACGTAAGCGCGTTAGCCAGATGGCCACGCTGTCGGGTTCGCTTACTCTCTCTGTGTCTGATGGCTCCTGCACTCACAGGTCCCCGCCTCACCCACGCACTTGAGCGACTTGTTCTAGGCACTGTGCCCTCCCCTCTGCCCCGCCCATCTCAAAGCGCTGGAACCCGGGGCTCCCAAAGGAGTGGCTACTTGTCATTGTTCTTGACCCTGGAAAGACCTGGGGACAGGGTGGAGGTGGGGCAGAGACCCTGGCTCTACAAAAAGGGAAGCCAGTATTTCACCTTCCCAGTGTGACACAGGATTGAGAGAGGGGCTCAACGTGGACATGACAGGGCTTTTTTTTGTGTGTGTGTAAGAGAGGTTTTTGCTACAGGGTGCATGCGCTCGCCAGAAAGAGAGAGACAGAGAGACAGAAAGCGAGAAGTCACCCCTACCCCCCCCGGGGGGGGATGCCATGCCGCAATCCCTTCTCCTCCATTCTCCTCTCAGGATCTTGGGCATGCACGCACATGCCTGGCATGAGTTTAAGCCACTGAGTCTGGGATTCTAATCAGTTGACTATATGGGAGTCCAGCAACATAGCCATTATGCCACCTGCTGGTCCCGATTTTTTTTTGTGGGGGGGGGGGGGTTGGGGGGAGAGGTTTTTTGCTATAGGACATGTGCACTCGCCAGAAAGACAGAGAGAGACAGAGAGACAGAAAGTGAGAAATCACCCCCCAGGGAGAATGGCCATGCTGCAATCCCTTCTCCTCCATTCTCCTCTCGGGATCTTGGGCACACAAGCACACGCACCTGGTGTGAGTCCGGGACTCACAGTTTTGAAGTACCCTCCTATAGCTCAAGAAAGTGGTTAAGTGAGATACTGATACTAAAAGGGCTACATGAGTTTAAAACGTAACCATTCCCAATGTAACTGCATACTCTTAAAAGATACTTAACATTGTAGCGCTTTGTTTCAGGATGCATAAACAGTGCCTTTGCTACTTTGTAAACAACCCCTTACAACTCTATACTCGGTGGAAACTTTGCATCTGTCTACGAACAAAGCAGAGAGACAAGGTAACATAAGTTTACACGACTTAATTGGACTCCAACAGCATAGCTGCAGGGGTAAGATTCGCTTTCACCAGGACAGGATTTTAACCTGTTTTTCTCCCTGCCTCAATCAGCCACATTCCACCTCCAAACAAAAACTCCTACAGGCGGCTCCAGAGCTGTGACTGGAATCGCTTTGCACTTGGTGAGAGGGTTTTCCAAGCAGATCTGCTCTCCCGCCAACTTTCGGGAGGGGGAAAGTAAGACTTCCCTACCAGCTAGCACTAAGGCAGTGACCAGCTGGGTATACTCAGGGGCTCTGGGCCTCCCAGTCTGTAATGAGGACGTTTTTGCAAAGTCGCAGCGGGAGTTAGGAGGACTGGAAACAGGAGCCGGGAGGAGTGGAGAGTGAAGGAGACCTTGAGACGGATTCCAACTATGTTAAACATGTGGAAGGTAAACAGCTGGTCACCGCAGCCCCGGGCCTGGTGACAAACAAGGGCAACCGCTTAGCAGCCGTAATTGCTAGTGTGTGACAGGAATGAAAATTACACCACAGCAATGCCTCTAACCAGGTATGTGCCACTTCACCTTTCCAAGTGGGGGCATTCTCAAGTCAACGTGAGGAAAAGAGAGAGAGAGAGAGAGAGAGAGAAGAATTAGAGACACTCTTTCCCATGTCCCCAACATATGCCATTTGAAAATGAAACGAGGTAAACAAAACCCAAACAAATCACAAGGATGAAATGTATTATGCCTCTTGGCTGTTCACTTTGATTCGTTCTAGAACAAATGTCTTCAGTTTTATTATTATTATTATTTAGAGATTTTTGCTATAGGGCACGTGCACTTGCCAGAAAGACAGAGAGCAACAGAGAGACAGAAAGCGAGAAATCACCCCCCGGGGGGATGGCCGTGCCGCAATCCCTTCTCCTCCATTCCCCTCTCAGGATCTTGGGCACACACACACGCGCCCGGCGTGAGTTTATGCCACTGGGTCCAGGACTCAAACCACGGTCGACTACATGGGAGTCCAGTGACATTGTCATTACACCAACTGCTGGTTCCTTTATTATCAATATCTTAAAATTTTGACTAGAGTGAGAGAAAGCAAGCTGCCAGGTCTGGGACTCGAACTGGGGTTGACCATGTGGGAGTCCAGTACCCCAACCACCATGCCACCTGCTGGCCCCATCTTCAGTTTTTAAAATTGTCAAGAAGGCTTGCTGACACACAGAAATGCAATCTGTTGGTAAGCATCCACTCAGACCCAGCCCCAGCAATGATCCAGATGCTCCAAACAGCCCGATTCTCAACATCACTCGGAAAGTCAACCGTACACATGAGCCCGGGGGCCTGCGTATGTGCAAGGGCTGCAGGATGTTTAGAGAGCACTTTGCTATGCCCCTGAGGCCCAGTGAGTCATCAAACCCCAACCGACCCTTATTCCCACTTTAAAGGCGGGGGACTGAGGCTCACCAACATCACGCGGTGGACAGGTGGTGGAACTGGGATCAGAACCCAGATCTGACCCTCACGCTGCCCGCTCCACACTTTTTTGTTTTTTTAAATACAGAGAACAAGACATGTTTTTCTCTCCAGTGCTGGTGCATAACAAATAAGCTTAATTAGAGGAGGAGACTGGGAAACTTCAGACACGGAGGTGTATTCCTGGGCAAATTTCAAACCTTTAAATGCCGGCAGCATCATTGCTCACAAATCTATTTTTATAGAGGGCTTTGGTTTGACTTGACGATCCTCACCAGCCGTGTTTACAGTGGGGAGTTCAACTAGTCTCTCACCTGTCAAGTTAAATAAAAAACACAGAGCACGCCAAACAAACTTCGTCTAGTATTCAAGGATGTTAGAAAGTTCCGTTTGCTGGGGCCAGCAGGTGGCATGGTGAAGGAGGCTGGACTCCCATAGGGCTGACTGTGGTTCGAGTCCTGGACCTGGTGGCTGGCTTTCTCACTTTCCTTCTCTCTCTGGTCAACTTCGATAATAAAATAATCATCATCATAATGACAATGAATAAAATGAAATTGAATAATTATTTTTTTAGTTTGTTTTCCTTGCATTCTCATACACATTCTAAGACAACATTTGAAATGTTTTAAAGGACGTCAGTTTTTATTTTTAAAAAATGATTACTATCATAGATGTTCTAAATCACCAACCTTGACAGTTTTATTATTATTATTATTTTTTAGACTTTTGCTATAGGGTGCACGCTCGCCAGACAGACAGAGAGAGACAGAGAGACAGAAAATGAGAAATCACCCCCCAGGGGGGATGGCCACACCACAATCCCTGCTCCTCCATTCTCCTCTCGGGATCTTGGGCACGCACGCACACGCGCCCGGCGTGCGTTTTAAGCCACCGGGTCCAGGACGCGAACCGCGGTCGACTACGTGGGAGTCCAGCGACATAGCCATTACGCTAACTGCTGTTCCCCAACCTCGACAGTTCTTAATCATTCACCCAGACACCTGCAAAACGCATCCCGAAAGCACGCTTGGCCACCAGGCTGCTGCCCTGTCCGAGCGCTCTTGGCCCAGGAGGACAGAGGGGGCCCTGCAATGCTGGCTGGAGGTCTGTCCCCCCCGGAACCAGGCAAAGGGGGCACGCTGTGTTCTCCCCCGCGCTTCGGGGAGAAAACTCCACGCCCCTCTTTCTCCCTGGCCTGGCATCTCGCTATGGCTCGGATTTCAACAGAACAACAGGTCAAAGGGAAGGGGGAGACAGCTGGGTCGGGGCGCGCCAGGCCCAGCCTGGCGTCTATTCCTGCCGGAAATAAGCTGCCCAGCTCCGGGACAGACACAGCTCCGGGGCGTGCACACTCGAGCCGTACGGGTCTGCACCTAACCGGCCCCGGCAGGGAGGACGTCTCCTCCCGGGGGCCCGAAGCTTGGCCTCGCTGGACGCCGGTGCGGGTGACCCCATCCCCACTCCGCGCAGGCTCTGGAGCCAGGAGCGGCGGGAGCCCAGGTGACCTTCCTCCCCTGTCGCTCTGCAGAGCCCCAGGGCCGGCGGCCATGGCCCGCACCCCCGCAGCCTGCCTCTGCCCCCGCGAGCCCCGATGCACAGAAGCGGCCGCCTGCCTGGAGGAGGCCACCGGGAGGCTCGAGGAGCCCCAGGGGTCCCGCGCCCCCGGCCCTTCCCAGGGGCACCTAGGCCTCCCCGCCGAACCCGGTCCTCCTCGGGGCCGCCCCGCCGCCCTCACCTCGGCACAGTCCGCCGCAGGTCCCTCTCCGGCCGCACCTCGGCCACTCTGTCGCCCACCGCCGCCGCCCGGCGTCCCCGGGTCCACTGGCGCCCGCTGCGCTGAGCCGGAAGCTGGCGGTGGGCGGCGCGAGGGCGCATGCGCGGCCCCGCCCCCATGGGCGGACCAGGAGGTGTGGCCCGGAAGGGGGCGTGTTCAGGGGCGTGACCGGGCGTGGCCCGCCTGCGCCCTGAGCAGCTGCAAAAGGGGCGTCCACCCGGCATTTGGGGGCGCGGGGCCTGAGCGGAAAGAGTCCTCGCGGGGACAATGCGGGTGAGGGAAGTCCTTGAAGGCGGTCGGTGGGGTTGGGGGCCTTCTTTTAAGGGGAGATCGAGGATCTGGGTGTCGGTGAGGCTGGGGGCACTTGACAAAGCGGGGTGCAGGACAAAGCGGGGTGCAGGGGGACCTTGAGGGGAGAACAGTAGGGTTGGGGGGCGTTTTGTGGGATCAGCAGGAACCTGGGTGACGAGCGGGTCTGCGAGGGAATCCTGGGGGCTTGGGAGGGTGTCCAGGAATACCTGAAGATGGGGGTGTCAGAGAGCTGGGGTACCTAAAGGGGACCTTTGGGTGGCCAGAGTCCGAGGGGGGAGAGTTCGACAAATGGACAGACTGGAGCCTGTCACCTGTGACGAGGGGGCAGGTTACAGGAGTCCTAACCTCTCAGGGAGGTCTCAGACACCCCAGCGTAGGCCATTGGGTACCCCGAACACACACCAGCCCCCAGCCAGGTGCCGTCAGATACCCACGGCAGACTTTCAGACGTGAAGGTCCAACACACACTTAAGTCCACCAGGTCCTCAACAGTGAACATTCAGAATCCGATAAACATGCCAAATAGCCCCAAAACACCAGACACCTCCACCCGGGAGCGATTGGGTGACCCCCAACAGGCCTTCAGGTGCCCAGACACATACTGGGGAGGCCAACGGAGCTCGTGGGTACCCCCAAACGCATACTAGATGCCACCAATAGAGATGCTGTAAGATGCCCCCAAATGGGTGTGCACGGTCTGAAACACACCAGACCCCCGCCCCCGCCCCAGTGCCGAGACGCCTGTAGGTGTTCTGGACGCCTCTGGAACCAGCGTCCCTTCGGCTGCCAACCAACACCCCAGACTAGGCCGCTTGTCCAGTCCAGGCACACCCGGGTGGACACCAGGCGTGGAGTTAAGCAGCACTCACCCAAGGTTCAGGTTGGCCAAGCAGGCCAAGAAGATCCCCCCCAAGCCAGTCACTTTAAAACATGCCCAGTAGGGACCAGCAGATGGCATAATGGTTATGTCGCTGGACTTCCACGTAGCTGACCGTGGTTTGAGACCCGGATCTAGTGGCTTAAAACTCATGCACGGTGCGTATGCCCAAGATCCCAAGAGGAGACTGGAGGAGGGGGGGATTGTGGTGTGACCGCCCACCTGGGGGGTGATTTCTCTCCTTCTATCTCTGTCTCTCCAGTGAGCTCACACGCCCTATAGCAAACATCTCTCTAAAAAAAAAAAAAATGAACCCAAATATAGACTTGCAAGACTTGGCCTCTTTGAGAAGAAAAACACGTCAAGGAAACGGCGAAAGGAACGCGAGAACAGAACGAAGAAAGTCAGGGACTGCAAAGGCCGAGGGCGATGCTGGCTAAAGGGAGCTGGAGACTGGAGAGCAGTCGGAGTGAGGCTTCTGCAACGCCTACCTGCGGTGATTGTGCGGATTTTTCATGAGAGGATTAATAAACTGAAAAAATGTTCATGTTAAAAAAAAAAGAAAACTTTTCTGGGGAGCAGCAGGTGGCACAGTGGTTAAAGTGCTGGACTCCCACATGGCTGACCACAGTTCGAATCCCGGACCTGGTGGTTTGCTCTCTCACTTTCCCTCTCTCTTTTTTTGCTATTTCTGTCTGTCTCTGGTCAAATTAAATAAATAAATAAATAAATAAATAAATAAATTGACAACAAATAGCAAAAATAAAAATGAACATTAAAAAAAAAAAAACTTTGCCAGAGGGCCTGTGTGTGAACTAGAGATAAAGGGAAAGGGAGAAAAGGCCCCCATTGGGGTGTGATCACACTGCAATCCCTTCTCCATTTCCCCATCCATCAGCATCTGGGGCGCACATACACGCACACACACATACACAGAATTTCGGGATACCCCCGCCCTAGCCTCCAGGTTAGCCAGGGTTACCGGTGTGCACCATGAACACCCAGCTTTTTAGGGTGGGCTAGGACTCGAACCAGCACCTCCCCTGTGCCCCCAGCCTACCAAGTACACTCCTGTGGTGGGGCCCACATGCCTCTTTTGATTTTTCACCTCTCACAAGCATCCTTTTAAGCGTGGAATTGCTGGTGTCTCCTTTGCATTCCCTTCGAAGTGGGGGTTCATTTTCCAAAGGGTTAAGTTCTAAATCAGTGAGGGCCAGAGCCATCTCCTTCTGGGACCTCTCGAACCCTTTTTACTGAACAGAGACCCTTGTGGTCTCGACCCTGAAACCGAGAGCCGAGGAGGCAGGAAGCCACCTGTTACGGGGTGAATTTTGGTCCCTCTCCCCAGCTTCTGTGTTGCCATCGTCCCCTTCACCCTGCCACGTCAGAAAACGGCTTTATTTGGGGATAAAGTCCTGGCAGGGGGGCTCAGTTAAAGCGAGGCCATCCTGGAGGAGGTGAGCCCCTGATCCATATGACCGGGTCCTTACAGGAGGGGACTTGCAGACACACACAGGGAGCCTCCACGGAGGCTGGGGTGAAGATGTCACAGGCCGAGAACGACCAGAAGCCCAGAGAGACGCCTGGAACTGATCTTTCCCTAGAGCCACCAGGGGGCGCCCACCCTGCTGACACCTTGATCTGGGACTCTCGGCCTCCTGAACGGTGAGGCAGTAAATTTCTGCTGTGGAAGCCTCCTGGTACTCGACTCTGTCACGGCAGCCCCAGCCGAGGCCTGTGCCACCCGAGTCCAGACTCCGCAGGAGGGTTCTTGCAACAGCAAACACCGAGATGTCCCTGCCTCACCCTGCCCACAGGGGCCCAGGCCTGGTGCTGGGTCCGCATTTGGAAAGGGCGAAGTGGAACGCCTAGAGCCCAGGAGACCTGGGAGTGAACAGGAGGAAGGGGAGAGGAGAAGGTGGCTGCCGTCGAGGGGCAGAGAGGGCCGTCGGACTCACCCGAGCTCAGGAAGGGCTTGCCACACAGGGGGCAGCTGCAGTGGCCCAGGAAGGTCCCCGGCACCAGCTGGTGCCCGTTGACACATTCCCGCCTCTCTCGAACATCCTTCAGATGAGCTGGGCTCTTTCCCTGCAGGGGGAGGAGGAGGGTCTTAGGATGCCCTCTGCAGGGGCCGCTTCTTTTGTTTGTTTGTTTTTGATTTTCTCCTGAGAGAGATCTCCCCCCAGGAGGGTTCTCACACAGCAATCCGGCCCCAGTCCCAGCCAACCTAGATGGTGAACACACATGCACCTATGTGCTCAGGGAAGGTCTGGGGCTAGAACACACACCCTTTCTCTCCTGGGTTCAGTGGCACTAATGCTGTGTCACTACCCAGCCCCAGAGCCCAGCCCCTTTTGGTTTTGATTGATTGGTTGGTTGATTGATTGATTTCTTCTCTCTCTCTCTCTCTCTCTTTCTCTCTCTCTGTCTCTCGCTCTCGTTCTTGCTCTGTCCCTCTCTGGTCAAATTCAAATAAATAAAGTTAAATCAAGTCACTTTAAAAGAGAGAGAGACAGGGAGAAAGCACGGTCACACCGTCATCCTGCCTCCTCCATGTCACCACCCCCGCTGCGATTTGGGCATGCGCTCTCCTGTGTCCGGTGCTGATTTTCAAACCACTGGGGCAGGATTTGAACCGCAGTCAGCTATGTGGGATCGCGCTCCCTTAATCAATAGGCTACAGGACAGGCCCAAGAGGGTCCATATACTCAACCGGAGAGAGACAGAGGAGAAAGCATCCCCCAGGATGGGCGCCTTCTCCTCCATCCCTCACCCGTTTTGAGATACTGGGCACACATGCACCTGCACCCAGCCTGTTTGTCAAGCTCTGGGTCTGGGACTTGAACAACGGGGCGGGCCGTGTGGGATCTGGCTGTCTTAACCACCAGCCCACGGGGTCACCCCGAGAGCCCCCTTCCCGGGCACGGCCCCGACCTTCTCCTTCTGCCTGGTGACCCGACTCCGGAGGCAGCTCAGCTTCCTCTTCACGCTGGTGCCCTTGTTCTTCTCACTCCGGCCACCGTCTTCGCTCCTGGAGGGCAAGAGCGTCAGTGAGGAGGGGACCTGAGGTTGTTCCCAGCAGCGACCCCAAGCCCATCTCCCTCTGGCCTCCGCCCCTGACTTACCCCTTCCACGGCCTCTGGCTTGCTCACTCTCTCACTCCCTTATTCACCCCAGGAACACCCACAGATATCCCGGGAGCTGCAGGGGCTGGGTGTACAGAGGGGAACGCCCTCGGGTGTACAGAGGGGAACGCCCGAGGGCGCTGATGGCCCCGGGCTGGAGAGCTAGCCTCTAATCCCCCCCTCTAACTCACACCTCCACCTCTGCTCACGTCTAATCAGCCTTTAAATCTAGCCGTTCCGCCCCTTCCCAGGTACTAAATGTTTGTTAAAGGCAGTGACAAACAAGTCAGGCAATCTTCCAGCAGAATCTGTTTCCCGAGGGGAGACTCTTCCTCCTGTCTGCGCCCCGCCTCCTCCCCCGGGTCCACGTGGCTCTTGGAACTTCGCCAGTATCCCTAAGTGTTTGTTGATTGAATGAGTGAGGGAGGGAGTCAAAGAGCCCCTGCCCTGTTCTGTCCCTATCCTCTGTCACCCGGGGTGATTATACCTGAAGCATTCACTCTTTTGTAGGATGAAGTGTGTGCTCCTTAGCCGCCCTCGCCAAGGTGGTCTGGCCTGCCCTGCCCTGACACTGTCCCCCTAAATTCAGAGTTCTGGCTCCTTCCCTCCATCCTTATCTGCAAATACGGGCAAACTCCTGCTCTTCCGCCAGAAGCCACCTCTGGCTGTCACCTCCTCCAGGAAGCCTTCCTCTGTCCTTCCAGGGTACAAGGAGCCCCCTTACTTCCGGTCAGCCCCCAGCACTGAGGATCATGGGGGAACCCTCATTCAAATCCAGGACTGCCCCCACCCCGCCCCGCCCACCTGGCAGGTCTGTGTACTCACTCGGACAGGAACTCGAACCAGGTGAGGTTTGAATGGGCTCCCCAGGGCACACGGACATGCGAGCCCTCTGCCGGGCCCTGCAGAGGGGACAGGGACTTGAGTCAGTGCCCTCAGGCCTCCCCAGGCCTTTCTTTTTTTTTTTAAAGGTTTTTGCCTTAGAGTGCATGTGCTCGCTCAAGAGAGAGACAGAGACATTGAGAGGGAAAGTGAGAAATCACCCCCCGGGGGGATGGCCACGCAGCTATCCCTTCTCCTCCACTCTCCTCTCAGGATTTGGGGCACGCACGCACACACACACACACACGTGTGCGACCAGCATAAGCTTTAAGCAGCTGGGTCCAGGGCTTGAACCGCAGTCGACTATGTGGGAGTCCAGCGATGTAACCATTGTGCTATCTCCTGGTCCCCTTGATCAGGGGGATTTTCTTTTTCTTCTTTTTTTTTCTTTTTCTTTTTTTTTTTTTTTTTTTTTTTTTTTTTTTTTTTTTTTTGAGAGGTTTTTGCTATAGGGCGCATGCGCTTGCCAGAAAGACAGAGAGAGATAGAGAGACAGAAAGCGAGAAATCACCCCCCAGGGGGGATGGCCACGCCACAATCCCTTCTCCTCCATTCTCCTCTCGGGATCTTGCACATGAGCCCAACGTGGGTTTAAGCCACCGGGTCCGGGACTCGAATCATGGTTGGCTACATGGGAGTCCAGCGATGTAGCCATTACGCCACCTGCTGGTCCCCATTGGGGATTTTTCTAATGATGGCTCTACCTCAGGAAAGCCGCAGGGTTCTCATCTGCTCACAGGCACCCTGGGCTAGTGACAGCTCACCCCCTCCAGTTCTTGTCCCACATCTCTCTCTCTTCTGTCCTTGCTTTTTTCCTGTTGTCCTCTGTCTTCACACCCGTCCCTACGCCCGTCCTTTTGTACCTGTCCTGCCACACCTGTTTCTCCAAATGTGCGTTCCCCACACGTCTCTCCAAAGGGTCTCCCCGCCCGTCCTCCCCCATGCCCGCCCCTCGGGCCTGTCCACTGTCCCCTGAACTGTCCCCGTCCTACATACCCGTGGTATTGCCGGAGTTCTTGAAGGACTTGCTGGACAATCAGCCTGGGGATGGCAAGGGGAGGGTCAAAATGGCCCACGGTTGTCCCGGGTTATAGACGCATTCCCCAAAACAAGCTGTGGTTGCCCGGCCCGCCCCAGGGGAGGGATCGTGGTACAGACTCTCACGGGGGCCCCAACCCAGCTCCCGGAGGTATGGCCGGGGTCCCTCCCCTGGGGAAGGGTGGTGCGGAAGGGAAGGCCAAGGTTGTTGGGGACCGAGCGGCTGGGGCTGGCCACGCTGCAGCCTTCCTCCCCCAGCCTCCGTCCTGCTAGTCCCTCCCCTGCCCTGCCACGAGGCAGGCACTCACACGTGCTCCGGCTCCACGTGGTCCTTCTCCAGACACTCCAGCACCGGCGGTTCCAGACCTGGAAGTAGCCCCCGCCCCAGGGAGCATGGGCGTGAGGAGGGTCTAGGACAGGAGCCGCTCTGAGCCTACCCGCCCCAGGCCCCCGCAGTACTGAGACCATGTGGGTGGGGCTGGGGAAGAGAGCCAGGGACAGAGGTGTCCCCCCCCCCAGGTCCCATTCACACTGATGATACACTAAGCGCGTTATATGCACGAGCTCAGAGGCCTCTCCCAGTGACCCTAGGGAGACATCACCTCATTATTATCCCCTTCAAAGAGAAGACGCCACGGTGGCTCGGAGACTTTATTTTTTTAAGAGAGATTTTTGTTATAGGGCGCATGTGCTTGCCTGAGAGACAGAGACAGAGAGACAGAAAGCAAGAAATCATTCCCCAGGGGGGATGGCCATGCCACAATCCCTTCTCCTCCATTCTCCTCTTGGGATCTTGGGCACGCACACACGTGCGCCCAGTGTGAGTTTAAGCCACCGGGTCCAGGACTCGAACCATGATTGACTACATGGGAGTCCAGCAATGTAACCATTACGCTAACTGCTGGTCCCTTGGAGACTTTCTGCCAGAAAGTGGCTGATGCAGGTTTAGACTGGAAGTTTGACGGACACCAGAGAGGTGCAAGCTCTTAGGACAAAGAGTCAGAGGTGGAGAGGGAGACAGAGTCAGAGCGAAGAGGGAGCCCCCCGAGACAAGCTCATCACACTGGGGTGGTTCACCCTGGCGTGAGGCCTCCCCACGCCTCCCAGGACATGCTGCATTCTGCTGTTACACTTGGGGGACCCCAAGTTCCCTCCACCAGCCCCTTTCCCTTCCCTGGGGGTTCATCCGGGGACTCTCCAGTGGAAATCCTCTCTCCTCTGTCCTCCCCCCTTGTCCTGCCTTGGTTCAGATGAAGGGGACTCCCAGGCTGGGCTACCTTGAACGGGTGGCATGGGCACCTCCAAAGCCGGGGCGATTCCCAGGGATCTGATCTCATCAGAGGACAGGGGGACCGACTGTGACCTCACCCTCTTCTCGGGCCTGTCACGTTCCTGCAGGAAATGAACATCTCGCTGAGGGGGGCATGAGGCCAGGCTCCTAAGGTCGGGGGTTCCCAGCTGCGATCGGGGTCAGACACAGAACTCAGGGACAGGGACCGGCAGTTGGCGTAATAGCTGTGTCTCTGGACTCACACGTAGTTGACAGTGGTTCGAGTCCTGCACCTGGTGGCTTAAACTCACGCCGGGTGCGTGTGCATGCATGTCCGAGATCCTGAGAGGAGATTGGAGGAGAAGGGATTGCAGCGTGGTGGGGGTGGTGGGGGGTGATTTCTCACTTTCTGTCTTTCTGTCTCTATCTCTGTCTTTATGGTGAGCGCATGCACCCTATAGCAAAATCCTCTTAAAAAAAAAGAACTTGGGGACACCTTCACCCCAGATACAGCCTCCAGCTGCAGACAGGGCACTCCCAGCCCACAGCCATGAGCACAGCCACGCCCTCCCCAAAGGTGGGCTGCGGCCCCAGAATGTGTGGCCGTAGGCTCCAGCCATGGTCAGAAATTTCCCAAGGCTGGTGGTTTGCATTCAAGATGCCCCAGCTCCAGGCCCCGCCCCGGCCCCAAGCGTGTATTCCACAGTCATGGAGTGGAGTCTCAGGTTCAAGACAAACCTGCCCTAGCTGGGGACCCAAGTATAGATGATGTTTCTTTTCTTTTTTTTTCTTTTTGGAGAGAGAGATTTTTCCTATAGCGTGTGCACGCTTGCAAAAGAGACAGAGAGACAGGAAGCGAGAAATCACCCCCTCCCCCAGGAGGATGGCCACGCTGCAATCTCTTCTTCTCCAGTCTCCCCTTGGGATCTTGGGCATGCACGCACAAGCACCCAGCATGAGTTTTAAGCCACTGGATCCAGGGCTCGAACCACAGTGGACTATACGGGAGTCCAGCAACGTAACCATTACACCAGCTGCTGGTCCCCGGGTGCATTTTTTTCTGCCTGCATGTGACAACTGGACCAAGGTCCTTAAGCCAGGCTGAGGCTGCAGAGTAAGGAGACACCCCCTCTCCCCCAGCCCATGGGTTGCAGTCACAATCAAGAGTAGTCTGCCATGCACACCGAGGGAAGACCCCTCAGACCTGGGCTGGAATTTCAGGGCTCAGAGGTGCCCCAATCATGGGCTACACTTTGGGCAAGGTGCGCCCACCCGGTCCTGAGAGGGGAGTCCCACCAGCCATCCAGGGTGCCAGCTTCTGAGCCCAGAGGGGTGTTGTTGTCAGGGGCTACAGGGTACCCTTACCTTCCCGGGGTGCTCTGCGGAGGCCCCGCCCCCAGGCACACACTCCTGGGTCCAAGTCTTCTGGCCCTCGCCTGACAGATTCAGAGCGAGGCTAGCTAGGGTCCTAGGGAGACAGGGTCCCTCTTCCACAGACGAGGCGTCGAGGCTGAGCCTGGTGGATGAAGGGAGGGTATTAGGGTTCTAGCAGGTCTCTTCCTGCACCCCCGCCAGCATCTGGGGGCTTGAGAGAACCTGCAAATGGCCCTTCCAGGACAGGGAGGGGGTGGTCAGGCCATGGATAAGGATCCCCCAATTTCACAGGGGTGTCCAGGAGCAGAGAATTCTGGTTAGATCTGTTGCATCTATATTTGCATTACAGACCCACCAGTTTTGCAGGCTGGGTGGGAGGACAGGGGTTGGGGGTGGCTAAAGGACCCCCGTTTGCTCTTCGGTACTGCCGTGTGGTGTTTGGAGCCTAGCACCGTCTGTGTTTTGCTTCTAAGTATATCCGTGGCTCCGTGCCCAATGTACACGTGTGTGCAAACTGTCCATGGAGACTTACACGTATGGGTCTGACAGCGTGAGTGTGCGTCTGCAGGCCGAGCGCGGGTAGGTGGACATTGGTTCTGGAGTGCCTGCAGTGTGCCCATGCAAGTTGGGCTTGTGCATGCTCACTCCGTGTTTGCGTGTGCCCACGCGTGTGGGTTCGTGTCTCCTCGGGTTCCATGTGCATGCGTGTGCATGTATGTGCATGGGTGTGCTGTAAAGGGGACTTGGGCTGCCTCTGTTGCACACACTCCCTGTCGCCCTTGCAGGCAACAATGCAGTGCCCGTCCTGGGCTATGTCACGGAGCGTGGCGGCATCAGGGTGGGGTGGGGGTGCTGACCTCCGTGCGCTCTCGGAGCAGCTCCGCGATCTCTCCCAGCTGCGTCTGCGCAGGGGGCCCCGCGGCCCTGCAGAGCTGGAGAAGGGCGAGTCCGCCCCGGCTTCTTCGCCAGGGACGCTGCTGCCCCTGGCCCCGCCAGGCTGGCTGTGGGAAGGGGCCCCAAGGCCCAGATCCTGAAGATACTCGCTGCCTTGGAGCGCTCCGAGATCCAGACCGAGGTCCTCGGCGCTCTCGCTGAGCCGGCCCGGGAAAGCGCCCTCCTGCAGGCGGGAGGGTGGAAGGAACGTTGCCCGAGGGGTGGCAGAGCACGGGGTCTCCTGGCCACGGGGCCCCTGCCACCCCACACTCCAACCCTGCCTGTGCCCCTCTCTGTCGCTTCAACGTGTCCCCCCAGTTCATGTGCTGAGATTTGGTCGGGCCTGGATTAAGAGGCGACCTTGGTGTTGGAGGGCGGCGCTGGGGCCTTAGTGGTACCACGTGATGCTCGGAGGCCAATCCACGTGTCCAGAGACACCCTCTCCCCAATACAACCAGCACATGCCTCTGTAACCTGGGACTGGCTGAACTGGGAGTGGATTGTGGCATCAAGACCCTACTGGGGCCAGCAGGTGGCGTGGAGGTTAAGTGACTAGATCCTGCAAGACCAACTGGATGGTTCGAGTCCTGGACCCAGTGGTTTGAAAACCATGCTCGGAGTGTGTGTGTGTGTGTGTGTGTGTGTGTGCCTAAAATCTCAAGAGGAGAAGGGAGGAGAAGGAAGGGTGGCATGGCTAAACACAAACAAAAACAAAAGATTCTTTCAGGGGCTGCTTCTCTCTGTCTCCGTCTCTCTTGCTCATGTAGGAAAGAAGAAAATAAACTGGAAAAAAAAAAAAGGAAAGATAGGGCCTTTGGGGAGAGATGAGGATTAAGGCCATCAGGGTGGGAGCCCCTCATCGGCTCCTGGCGGGTTTACGAGGAGGGACCAGAACACGGGCACGTGGACACTCACGCATGCACTCCTGTTCTCTGCCGTGTGACATCAGAGACCTCACCAGAGTGGCCTCTGGACCTTCGACTTCCAAACCTACACTGAAAAAAAAAAAAAACCCTCTATTCTCTTAAATTACCCAGAAGCAGGTATTTTCTGTTATTAGCGATAGAACTCCCATCAGAGGGAGACAGTGACTGATGTTGTTGTTGTTATTATTATTATTATTTTAAAATTTTGTCAGCCGTTGCATGCATTTGTGAAAGAGAGAGAAAGAGAAAGAAAAGACCTTCCAATAGGTGAGGTCACACCACAGTCCCTTCTCCATCTCTCCATCCTGTTAGGATTTTGCCCCGTTTCTTAAGCCACCAGAGCCAGGATTCGAACCAGGGTCAGCCATGTGGGATCCAGCTCCCTTAATCACAGGCCATGGGCTGGCCCCATGCTAATCTTTTTTTTTTTTTTTTTTGGAGAGGTTTTTTTGCTATAGGGCGCGTACGCTTGCCAGACAGACAGAGAGAGACAGAGAGACAGAAAGCGAGAAATCACCCCCCAGGGCGGATGGCCATGCCACAATCCCTTCTCCATTCTCCTCTCTGGATCTTGGGCACGCACGCACATGCGCCTGGCGTCCGGGACACGAGCCACGGTCGACTACGTGGGAGTCCAGCAACATAGCCATTACGCTAACTGCTGGTCCCAATCCCATGCTAATCTTAAACAATGGCAATACTGGATTACTTACTGCACCCCTGGCCCGCTGCCTCCTGCCAGAAGGATGTTTGGGACGCCTGAACCTGTCAATGCCCTGCAGTACTGTCCCCTCCCTGCAGGTGGGAGCCGAGCTCCTCAGCACCACACGGAACTCCCCAGGGTTGTCACCTCCCGCCTCCCGCTCTGTCCCCAGCCATGAGGCAGCAATGCTCCAGGCACCACTAGACACCCAGATGTGTAGGCACCCGACCCATGCGTGTCCCCCTAACTCAGCAGTGTCGCCGCCAGGTGGCGTAGGTGGTCCACTTTCCAGCTCAGGAGACTGAGGCTCACAGAGGAATGAGGTCTCTCCCTGGGCACACAGCCAGTAGGGTCTGTTGGAATTCAGGCTCTGTGCTCTTTCTACAATCTTTTTTTTTTTTTTTTTTTTTTGGAGAGGTTTTTGCTATAGGGCGCGTGCGCTCGCCAGACAGACAGAGAGAGACAGAGAGATAGAAAGCAGGAAATCACCCCCCAGGGGGGATGGCCACGCCGCAATCCCTTCTCCTCCATTCTCCTCTCGGGATCTTGGGCACGCACGCACACGCGCCCGGCGTGAGTTTAAGCCACCGGGTCCGGGACTCGAACCGCGGTCGACTACGTGGGAGTCCAGCGACATAGCCATTACGCTAACTGCTGGTCCCTTTCTACAATCTTCTCATTCCTTCTCCCTTTTTAAAATGGTATTTATTATTATTATTGTTATTATTTTAGAATGATCTTCTTTAACTTTATTTATCCATTTATTGATTTATTTTTAATTTGGCCAGAGAGGGAGAGAGAAAGTGAGAAGGCAAGCTGCCAGGTCTGGGACTGGAATCACGGTCAGCCCTTATTATTATTAATTATTACTATTATTTTTAAATTTGCTACAGAGTATGTGAGAGAGAGAGAGAGAGAGAGAGAGAGAATAAGCTTCCAGGTTGGGGACTTGAACCACAGTCAGCCATGTGGGAGTCCAGTGTCTTAACCACCATACCCAGCCGGGACCATCTTTCTTTTTTAAACTTTTGCTATAGGATGTGTACGTTCACCAGAGAAAGACAGAGACAGAGGGGGAAAGTGAGAAAACACCTCCCAGGAATGGCCACGCCGCAATCCCTTCTCCTTCACTCTCCTCTCGGGATTTTGGGCACGCACACGCGCCTGGCGTGTTTTACAAGCTGCTGGGTCTGAGAGCTGCACTGCACAGTCAGCCATGTGGGATCTGGCTGTCTAACCCTCCACACCACCTGGCTGACCCCCTTCTTTAATTTGTCTTCTATTTTCTTAGTCCTAGGCTTCTCTCTCTTTTCCCCAGTTATTTTATTTGTTATTTTCTCCAGCCAGAACACCTGCCTTTTCCTCTCCTTGGCAAACCTCTTCTCCCACTCAGTCCCTTCGGAGTCTGCCTGTTCAACTCCTACGTATCCTTCAAAACCCAGTGTAGGCATGCCCTCTAGGTTGCACTCTTGACTCCTCTGCACGCCCACTGTCTCATCTCCCTCTGACCTCCCTGGCTGTTCCTTCTCTGCCTCCTCTTCCTCCCTCTGCCCCTGAAAGCTGGGCTCCCCCTTCCTCAGTTTGTCTAAAGACCCACAAGTCCAGATCCAGCCAGTTCTAGGTGACACGACCCTCCTGTGACTCCGTGTTAACTTCTCCTGGAATCTTCCCTCACTCCCACTCACTCCGTCGCTCTCCCCGGTGCCTGGATAACTCCCGCTGACTCCTGTCTTTCTTCTATCGCCCCCAAAGTTTCCCCGTGTCTCTGGTTTTCATCCCCCTGTAAATATAAACACGTCAGGACAGCCGCTTGGCCTGGCCTGGGCCCCCTCCTTCTCTTGCATCTGGCCTCCCTCATAGGAGGCAGAGGTGGGAATGAGGCCAGGGCTGCGGGTGGAGGGGCGGTGGAGAGCTCGGCACAGGCTGTCCCAGCTCTGGCCTGCAGGGACACTGAGGAAGGGCAAGGGACGGTCCGGCCTGCAGGGACACTGAGGAAGGGCAAGGGACGGGACTCGTCCTTTGCTGGTGGTGGTGGGGTATATATCTTTCCCCCAGTATTTCCCGGGCATGGAGAGACAGGAGCTGGTCCAAAGGAGGCCTTTCCAGGCATCTAGCTAAACACTGCACACCGGCCCTGACACCCAGAGAGGATGTAATAAATCCAGCCTCTGGGGAGCCTTGGGGGAGGCCCCCCCATCACCCCAGCAGCAAAACATCACAGGATTCCCCGTTCTTGGGAAGGGCTGCCCGCGTGCACCTCTACGCAGTACGTCCGAGAAACTTTGATTTAAAAATGGCAAACGGTTAGTTATCTTGTTGTTTATGAGAAAAAAAGAACACACCACAGAAACCGCAAGCATAGTGCTTCTCGGATCCTGTTTTGCGACATACAAAAGCGGTCTGACTTTAAACAAAATAGCCAGTCAATGAAAGGGAAGGTCGCCGATGACTGCTGGGTTGGGGCCCCTCCTGTGGCTGTTATCAGCTTAGCAAGTTCCTGAACCTTCTCAGCCTCATGCTTTCGTCTTTAAACATGGGCCAGCAGGTGGCATGGTGGTTAAGGCACTGGACTCCCACAGGGTCGACCACAGTTCAAGTCCCATACCCGGTGGCTTGCATTCTTACTTTCTTTCTCTCTTCTCTCTCTCTGGTAAGTGCATATACCCTACAGCAAATTTTACAAATTATGTCAAATAATTATAGAAAATAAATAAAATGGGCATGGGGCCAGGTGGTGACAAAGTGGTGACACAGCTGGGACCCATGTGGGAAAGGTTCTGGGTTGGCAGCCTGTGACCTCCCTGTGCACGCTGAGTGCACTCATGCTTGTGATCTGGGCTAGGGCTGGAGGTGGATTGCTAGGTGAAGACCCTGTGGGGTGGTCTTCCTTCTTTTGGAGGAAAGAAATAGTTCTTTTGTTTGTTTGTTTTTTAGCTTTTGCTATAGGGCATGTGTTCTCACTGGAAGGAGAGAGAGAGAGAGAAAGCACCCCCCAGGGGGATGGTCACACAGCAATCCCTTCTCCTTCACTCTCTTCTTGGGATTTTGGGCATGCATGGTATTTTTTATTTTTAAAGAAGCATTTATTTATTATTATCATTTTAAAAGTCTGCTATAGGGCACATGCACTCACCAGAGAGAGAGAGAGAGACTGAGAGAGAGAGGGAAAGTGAGAAAGCAAGCCTCCAGCTCTGGGTCTGGGACTCGAGCTGTGGTTAGCTATGTGGGAGTCCAGCACCCCATTCACCATGCCATCTTCCAGCCCCAATGCATGCTATTATTTTTTTAATTGTGAAAGGATGCATATGCTTGCCAGAGAGAGAGATGCAGAGAGAGAGAGAGAGAGAGAGAGTTTGTTCCCTTCCTCCCTTCCTTCCTTCTCTCCCTCCCTCACTCTTTTTTCTTCCTGTTATCTATTTAACCACCCATCCACTCTCCCTCCATCCACACACCAGCCACTCATCTGTTTTTCCTCCCTTTCCCTCCTTCTCTCCTTCCTTCCTTCCTTCTATTCATCCACTCATCCATTCATTCATCTATTATCCATCCGTCCATCCATCCATCCATCCATCCATCCATCCATCCATCCATCCATTTATCCATCCATAAACCCATCCATTCACCTGTTTATCCATCCGCAAATCCATCCATTCATTCATCTTTTTATCCATCCACCTACCCACTCACCTATTTATCCATCCATCCATCCACCCACCTATTTATCCAGCCATCCACTCACCTATTTATTGATCCATCCATTCATTCATTCATCTATTTATCTATCTACCCAACCATCCACTCACCTATTTATCCATCCATCCATTCATTTATCTATTTATCCATCTACCCAAACATCAACTCACCTATTTATCCATCCATTCATCTATCCATCCATCCATCCATCCATCCATCATCCATCCATCCAACCATCCATTCATTCATTCATCTATTTATCCACCCACCCATCCACTCACCTATTTATCCATCCATCCATCCATCCATCCATCCATCCATCCATCCATCCATCTATCCATCCATCCATCCATCCATCCATCCATCCATCCATCCATCCATTCATCTATTTATCCATCCACCCACCCATCCACTCACCTATTTATCCATCCAACCACTCATTCATCTATTTATCCATCCACCCACCCACTCACCTATTTATCCATCCATCCATCTATCCATCCATCCATCCATCCATCCATCCATCCATTCATCTATTTATCCATCTACCCACCCACCCACTCACCTATTTATCCATCTATCCATCCATCCATCCATCCATCCATCCATTCATCTATTTATCCATCCACCCACCCACCCACTCACCTATTTATCCATCTATCCATCCATCCATCCATCCATCCATCCATCCATCCATTCATTCATCTATTTATCCATCCACCCACCCATCCACTCACCTATTTATCCATCCAACCACTCATTCATCTATTTATCCATCCACCCACCCACTCACCTATTTATCCATCTATCCATCCATCCATCTATCCATCATCCATCTATCCAACCATCCATTCATTCATTCACCTATTTATCCATCCACCCACCCACCCACTCACCTGTTTATCCATCCATCCATCCATCCATCCATCCATCCATCCATTCACCTATTTATCCATCCATCCACTCACCTATTTCCATCTTCCCTTCCTTCCTTCTTTCCCTCCCTCTTCTTGTTCCAGGAAGGATTCCAGTTTCCTCACATTGGGATAAGGACTACTTTGCCAAGTTTGCATGAGGGTTCCCTGGGACAGTGTCACCGAGTGTCTGGTGCAATGCAGTGATGACACAAGGTGTGCCCGCTGCCCCCATCGCCTTCAGCTCCCACCCGTCTCGGCAGCCAGACACCTGCCTGCTCATCCCCCATGGCAGAGAAGAAGGCCGGGTTCTCGGGCCTCCAGGGTCCCCCGCTGGTCTTGGTGGCTGAGGCTGCAACTCCAGGGTCAAAGGGCTGCACACATGCCTTGGGCTCAGAGCCTGCGGAGAAGGCAGGGACAGGTGTGAGGTCCGAGCTGGGAGACTGAGGAAGGCAGGACTCCGGCTCTGTACCTGCCACCGCTCACTTTGGACCTTGGTTTGCTTTCTTGTCTATAAAATAGGCTGTCTTGTTCCTGTCTGTAGGACCCAAAGCCTGAGATACTCCCCGCCCCAATTCCCACCCTAACACCGCCTGCGGGAAGAACTCACCTTATTCTTTTCCAGATTCCAGTCTACTCCCCACCTTCCACAGGCCTTTGTGCCTCTCTGAGTGTACAGTTAGTTGTCTTGATATTCAGACTCTCTTCACCCCCTCCCTAATTCAACTTTTCCTGCAAACACACCCCAGGGAGGATGGATGAGTGGATAGCTGAATAGATGGAAAGATGGAAAGATGAATGGATGGATGGCTGGGTGGGTGGATGGAAGGAGGGATGGATGGATAGATGGGTGGATGGGTGGATGGAAGGAGGGATGGATGGGTAGATGGATGGGTGGTTCGATGGAAGGATGGATGGACAGATATATAGATGGATGAATGGGCAGATGGATGGATGGTGGATGGATGGATGGATGGATGGGTGGGTGGATGGAAGGAGGGATGGATGGATAGATGGGTGGATAGGAAGGTGGGAGGATGAGATGTTTGCATGAATGAATGGATAAAAGGATGGATGGGTGGATGAGTGCATGGATGGATGAATAGATAGATGGAGAATATCTAAACTTGAGGTTTGAGGAGATGGACGACGGTGGAGGAGTGGGAATAGACCAGTTGTAGGGACTCATGGGAGGCTAGCCAGCACCTTCACAGTAAGAGCAGTAACTGCCAGCCCTGGGGCAGGATGGGGTGGGGAGTGGGACGCAGGCACCTTTGGAGAGCGCCAAGGTAGGCCCTTGTTTACACTTAGCTCTGGTTCCTTATGGCCGAGTGAACCACCTCCCAGCTTGCTAGAGCGGTCCCAGTCTGTGCTGCTGAAAGGGGGTGATTATTGGATTGTTGGAAAAGTCATGATGTATTTGTTCTATATTTTTCTATGCAAAAATGCTGGCTGCAGTCTGAATCCTGGGTCTGGCAGCTTGAAAATCATGCCAGGTGGGACCAGTGGTAGTTGACCACAGTTCGAGTCCTGAACTCGGTGGCTTAAACTCATGCCGGGCACGGGTGCATGTGTGCCCAAGATCCCGAGGGGAGAATGGAGGAAAAGGGATTGCAGTGTGGCCATCCCCCCTGGGGGGTGATTTCTCGCTTTCTGTCTCTCTGTCTCTCTCTGTCTGTCTGGAGAGTGCACGCGCCCTACAGGAAAAACCTCTCCAAAAACAAAGACCAAACCAAAAAGAGATATGAATAGGTGAACGAAAAGGAGTTACGTATGCCCATGCATGAAAACATGAGACTGGAAAAGGTCTGGCAGTTCTGCAAAGAATTAAACTGGATTAACCAACAATTTCACTTTTAGGTAACTACCCAAGAGAGTGGGAAGTAACCACCCATACAAAAAATTCTGTGATTGTAGCACATTTTTTTTGAGATTTTTTTGCTATAGGGCATGTGTACTTGCTGGAAAGAGAGAGATACAGAGAGATACAAAGCAAGAAATCACCCCCCAGGGGGGATGGCCACGTTACAATCCCTTCTCCTCCGTTCTCCTCTCGGGGTCTTGGGGGCAAACACACACACACACACACACACACACACACAAACGTGCCTGGCATGAGTCTCAAGCCACCACGTCTGGGACTCAAGCCACGGTCGACTACCTGGGAGTCCAGAGACATAGCCATTACGCCAACTGCTGGTCCCCTGTAGCACATATTTGTAATAGCCAAAAGGTGGATGCAGCCCAGATGTCCATCCACAGAAGGGGACAAATGAAATGTGGCGCAGGTATAGAAAGGAATATTACCTGGTCGTGAAAAGGACTGAAGCACTGATACACGCCACTAACGTGGACGAACCTTGATAACAAGTTAAGTCAAAGCAGCCCGAAAAGATCACAGATTATACAATGTTACTTATAGGAAATGTCTGGAATAGATGAATCCAGAGACAGAAATCTAAGCCTGGGAGAAAAATGGAGGATTGTGGAGCGACAGCTAAAAGAGTCTAGATTTTTTTTGGGCGTGATGAAAATACTCTAAAATCCATTGTGGCAGTGGCCATGCAACTCTGTGAAGGTACTAAAATTCATCGAATTGGGACCAGCAGAAGATGTAGTCGTAATGTTGCTGGACTCTCACATGGCCAACTGTGGTTTGAGTCCTAGACCTGATGGCTTGAAAATCACACTGAGCGTGTGTGTAGGTGTGCCTAAGATCCCGGGTGAAAAATGGGGGAGAAGGGATTGAGGTGTGGCCATCCCCTCTGGGGGATGACTTCTCACTTTCCCTCTCACCATCTCTGTCTCTCTCTCCAGCAAGCCCATGTGCCCTAGGGCAAAATTCTCTCAAAAAAAAAAAAAAATCCATCAAGTTGCATACTTTATCTTTTATTTATTTATTTTTTTTTGGAGAGGTTTTTGCTATAGGGCGCGTGCACTCGCCAAAAAGACCAAGAGAGACAGAGAGACAGAAAGCGAGAAATCACCCCCCAGGGGGGATGGCCACACCACAATCCCTTCTCCTCCATTCTCCTCTCGGGATCTTGGGCACGCACGCACACGCGCCCGGCGTGAGTTTAAGCCACCGGGTCTGAGACTCGAACCACTGTCAACTACATGGGAGTCCGGCGACATAGCCATTGCGCTAACTGCTGGTCCTGAGTTGCATACTTTACATGGGTGAATTATACGACATGTGGATTGTGTCCTAATAGAGCTGCCGTCGAAATAATTTGCTGGGGTCTCTTGCGGAGTTTGGATGGGGTGGGTGCTCATGGGTCTAAAGGATTCATGGAGGCCAAACGCAGAGCCTCCTGCTTTGTGTCTGTGAACCCTGAAGGTCTGGGGTCCAAAGACTAAAGGTGAAAGGTCAAGGTTGAGTTTAGTCTTCTTTTTAAAAAAATTTTTTTTCTTGAGAAATTTTTGCTATAGGGTGTGTGCACCTGCCAGAGAGACAGGGAGACAGAAAGCAAGAAATCACCCCTTAGGGGGATGGCCATACCGCAATCCCTTCTCCATTCTCCTCTTGGGATTTTGGGCATGCACACACAGACGCCCAGAATGAGTTTCAAGTCACCCCAGTCCAGGACTTGAACCATGGTTGGTCACATGGGAGTCCAGCGTTTTAACCACTATGCCACCTGCAGACCTCGAATTTAGTCTTCTTTATACAGAGGTTTTTGCCCCAAGAACAGGCTGAGCTTAACTTGAAGATAAACTCAACTCTGATTCTGTTTTCCCAGATGGAGGTCCAATCTCTGTGTCACTGTGTCTCAGACCGAGCTCTGACCGAGTTTATAGACCGAGCCCTAATCATGGTGTTAGTTACTGATCCTAGACTCAGAGACTGAGCCTCATCCTGCTGTCATAGGTTGAGCCCTGATGGATGGAAAAATGAAAGGATGAATAGAAGTTGGATGAGTGGGTGGATGGTTGGATAGTTGACTGGTTGGATGGAGGGATGGCTGGATGAATGAATGGATTGTTGGATGAATCCATGGTTGGATAGTTAATTGGCTGGCTGGCTGCTGATTATATAGATAAGTAGTTGGATGACTGAATAATTGGTGGGTTGGCAGACTGGATAGATGGGTAGTTGACTGGTTGGTTGGATGGGTAGATGGGTAGTTGACTGGTTGGTTGGATGGGTAGATGGGTAGTTGACTGGTTGGTTGGATGGGTAGATGGGTAGTTGACTGGTTGGTTGGATGGGTAGATGGGTAGTTGACTGGTTGGTTGGATGGGTAGATGGGTAGTTGACTGGTTGGCTGGATGGGTAGATGGGTAGTGACTGGTTGGTTGGATGGGTAGATGGGTAGTTGACTGGTTGGTTGGATGGATAGATGGGTAGTTGACTGGTTGGTTGGATGGGTAGATGGGTAGTTGACTGGTTGGCTGGATGGGCAGATGGGTAGTTGACTGGTTGGTTGGATGGGTAGATGGGTAGTTGACTGGTTGGTTGGATGGGTAGATGGGTAGTTGACTGGTTGGTTGGATGGATAGATGGGTAGTTGACTGGTTGGTTGGATGGGTAGATGGGTAGTTGACTGGTTGGTTGGTTGGATATAGATGGGTAGTTGACTCTAGTTGATGGGTAGGGAATATGACAGTGTCCAGAGGCAATGATTAGACTCAGGGGACAATTTGATAGTCAGGGAGAGGTAGAAGGAAGCGGGGCAGAATCATGGCAGAGGAGCCAGTCAGAAAGGAACCAAGATGAGACCCAGAATACATTCATCACATATGCACGTGTTACCAACTGGGAAATGAATGAAAAAGCATGTCCAGAGTGGATCACTGGGAAACCAAGGGGAAAGGGCCAGGAGCCTCCCTCAAGGCTCGGTTCCCCTCTTCCAAGCTTTGTCTACCTTCCCAAGCCCACCCCCAGCATTTTCCTAGGATGAACGTCCTACTAGGCACCAAGATGGGTGGTCCCAGAGCTTAAGAGAAGCAGAAAAGGGCCCTCTGTCCTGCTCCCTAGGGCTAACCTGGAGGGATGCTATTAGGGCGCCGCCCTCCCAGGGGAGTAAAACCAGAGAGACGCAGGGCCTGAGTAGGGACAGGGGCTTTTCCGGGGTGGACCGGAGTCCTTGACCCATGTTCCTCTCCAAAGTGCCCATAAGACTGGCTTTGGGTCCCAGGCCGCCAGCCCCAGCAGCCGTCGGTCGCCTCAGCCATAAATGGGTGTAAGAGACACCATCAATTTCACAATGTCGCCCCACCTGAGCAGAGAGACAGGGTGGGCTGGGCACCCAGGAGCTGAGCAGACCTTCTCTGAGACCTGGGTCACAAGCTTTGACCTTGAAGATCGTGGCTGAGGTTCTCATTCTCCTAGATTGCCATTCATGGTTAGATTAGAAACCCTCCCAGACACTCCAGCTGTCCACAAGTCAGAGTACACCCCAAAGGTAGCCCCCAACAACTGGCTTCCAATCCCGGCTTCTTCTGTATACACTTGCTGTGTGACCTCAAACAAGTCACTCGGGCTCTCTGAGCCTACATCAAGAGCGTTCAATAACACCAGCAACTTCCAACCTCACGAGTACTTTTCCATCGGATCCCAGTTCCCAAGACACCCTCTCTCTCCCCAGCCCCGGCCCCAGCCCCAGCCTCTGGGTCCCCTCACCCTCCCTCCTGCCCTCTGACCCAAGCACAAGCACATATGCCTTCAGGAGGACTTCATGGAATGACCCAGCCCATGTCTCTTCACGTCGACCCCCTCCTCTGAGAAAATTCGTGGCTGCTTTGTGCAAGTACCTGGCTCACGCGGCTGATGGTGGCCAGCACGCGTCCACACTGGGTGATGCAGCTGGTGTGACCGGGAGCGGGGTCTTATTTGCAGGGAGACAGGAGGATGACGAAACCCAGCAAGCAGTGGGTCCACGCCCACTCCTGAACCAGTGTCCTGCCCTGTTCCCTCATGTCCCGTACCTGGACACCGACTGGTTAGCCCCAAGGGTTAAACACCTGCTGAGATTTAGAGAGAAGTGTCTCTCTGCAAAAACAGTTCATGGAGGCCATGGGGAATATATTACAGAAGGCGCTATAGTCACCTCTTATCTCAGAAGTACTTCCCCAGGCTTAGCTGGGAACTTGTCTTGGGGCAAATTTACAGAAGGAGAATCCCCCATGAGGCCCTGAGACCCTGGGGGTGAGAAGACGCCAGCCACTGTCTGTGTTTGTTTCAAGGAGGTGTCTGTCCAGAGGCTCAAATCCCCTCCCTCTTGCTACCACCCTGAGCCTCCAGGAACCAACACCATGGGCCCCTAGGATGTCACCAGGCTGCCCTTAAGAGCTTAGCAGCTCAGGGCTGGCAGGTGGCATGGTGGTTGGGGCACTGGGCTCCCATATGGGAGACCATGGTTTGAGTCCCCGATCTGGCAGTTTGCTTTTTCACATTTCTTCCCTTTCGCTCTCCTCCTCTCTCTCTCTCTCTCGCTCTCTCTCTCTCTCTCTGATGAGCATCTATGTCCCATAGGAAACTAAAAAGTAATAATAACAAATAAAAATAAATAATTCTTTTAAAAAAAAAAAACCATTCAGCCGCTGATATGGAAAGAGGGGATTCTCCTTCTATAAATTTACCCCAAGACAAGTTCCTGGCTGAGCCTGGGGAAATACTTCTTCTGAGACAAGAGAAAGCCCACATGTCCCATGTCGGTGATGTTTCATGGAGGCCCCGGGGAATAAGGGGCCTGGAACCCGGGGCCGACTCAGGCAGAGTCTGTGGTCCGGCCAAGGAATGGTGCGAGGGGGGATGGTGGGCTGTCTGTCTAGGGGTCCCGCCTGGGTGGTCGGTGCCCCCTGGACACTCCCTGCCCCTTACCTCTCTTGAAGGCCCACCGCCTCAGCCACAGCTTGGAGAGGGCCGGCCAGGAGTGGTTGAGCTCCGAGTCGGCCATGGGGCTGCGTGTGCGAGAGTGAGTGTGCAGGAGCTGGGCTGGGGATCCCTGCCAGGATGGGGCTGCCAGCAGCCAGAGAGGCGGAGACTGCTCCCAGGAGCTGCCAGAGGCATCAGCTGATGGAGGCTGGGCTGGGGCAGGGGGGCCCCAGGACCCTGGGCTAGGGGGAGGCTGAGTCCTCAGCACCTCCCGTCCCCCGACACCCTGTCAATGGGCCTCTCACCCTGGCTGGACAAGACATTCCCAGGAGAACGCGAGTACAGCCTGGGTCCTGCAGGGAGCATGTGTGTGTGTGTGTGTGTGTGTGTGTGTGAAGAGGGAGAATGACCATCGATATCTATATGACCTGTCTGTGTCTTGGGGACATCTGTTTTTCGTATCTCCAGAAGAGGGTTTTGGCGTCTACCTGAGGTCCTTGCATCTGTATCTCTGAGTGTGTCCGAGTGTGCGGAGCGTGTGCGTGCGTGTGTGTCAGCACATCTGCCAAGTGCTGCCCCCTGGTGGTGTAAGCCCCTCGCCTGCGTCTTCACGCCCGGTGTCTGAAACATTCCTAGCTTTGTTTTCCTCTGAGCCTTTTGTCCACTGCTCTCCCTGGGGTCCCTGGTCCCTCCGCGACTTCCTAGACTCAAACAACCCACACTGGCGAAAAGCTCAAGGGCCTCTCCTTCCTCACCTCTTCCCCAACGCGCACCCCCTAGCGGGAAGAGCTGTCACTTATCCTCTGTCCCCTGACCCCTCGACCTCTTCCTTCTCTTCTCGAAGCCTGCCTTGACTAATTTGATTCCACAACCCATGCAGTCTCTATTTTTTTTTTATTTTATTTATTTATTTTTTATTTATTTATTTATTTATTTATTTATTATTATTTTTTTGGAGAGGTTTTTGCTATAGGGCACGTGTGCTCGCCAGACAGACAGAGAGAGACATAGAGACAGAAAGCGAGAAATCACTGCCGAGGGGGGATGGCCACTTCGCCGCAATCCCTTCTCCTCCATTCTCCTCTCGGGATCTTGGGCACGCACGCACACGCGCCCGGCGTGAGTTTAAGCCACCGGGTCCGGGACGCAAACCATGGTACACTACATGGGAGTCCAGCGACATAGCCATTACGCTAACTGCTGGTCCTCCTTCTTGAAGCCCAATCCTGCCCTGATGCCACAGGCTCCTCCCTCTTCTCTCTGCTCCTTCCGTTCCTGACTTAGTTCATCTTCCTTTCTCGGCCCAGCCTTACACTCCATGTTCCCAGAGATCTGTCCTTGGTCACTTCATGCTCTCCCCACTGGCCCTGGTGACCTCCATCGGTTCCTCCCCGATGGCTTTAGTTATCACATGGGCAGAGGAGCCCCATCTTTCACTCACAGAAAGATAAAACTACACACTCAGCACACCCACACCCAATGCATTCTCAAGCACACATCGACAATGGCAAACACACACACACAAATAATCAGACATATGTTCACACCCAGATGTATACACACACAGAATTATACACAAACATGCTATTTATGTGTAAATAGCAGCTCAAAGAGCAACTCGTGGAGATTTTCAGAAACATTCCCTTCTGGGGACCAGCAGTTAGCGTAATGGCTATGTCGCTGGACTCCCACGTAGTCGACCGCGGTTTGAGTCTCAGACCCGGTGGCTTAAACTCATGCCGGGCACGTGTGCGTGCGTGCCCAAGATCCCGAGAGGAGAATGGAGGAGAAGGGATTGCGGTGTGGCCATCCCCCCTGGGGGTGATTTCTCGCTTTCTGTCTCTATGTCTCTCTCTGTCTGTCTGGCGAGCGCACGCGCCCTATAGCGAAAACCTCTAAAACAAACAAACAAACAAACAAAAAACCCAAAAACATTCCCTTCTGCTGTGCAACACATTTTAATTTTTTTAATTTTTTATCTTCTACAATACACCTTTGTCTGGATAAGCTACGAATGCTACTTGGGTCTCCTGGGCCTGTGAGGGGGTAGAGCAGATATGAAAACCTTATATCTAGGGGCATGAGCTGCTAAGAGGGACCTCTGTCAAACTGATGGCACCAAATTCAGGGCCCCGAGACCTCAGAGCCAGAGAAAAGACAGCAAGTCCGGAGCATGTTTATTAATAGAGAAACTTGGTGGGACCAGCAGTTAGCGTAATGGCTATGTTGCTGAACTCTCATGTGGTCGACTGCGGTTCAAGTCCCGGACCTGGTGGCTTAAACTCACGCCAGGTGCGTGTGTGTGCATGCCCAGGATCCTGAGAGGAGAATGGAGGAGAAGGGATTGCATGCAGCGTGGCCATCCCCCCGGGGGGTGGTTTCTCGCTTTCTGTCTCTCTGTCTCTCTCTGTCTTTCTGGTGAGCATATGTGTCCTATAACAAAAACCTCTCAAAAAAAAAAAAAAAAAAAAAAAAAGAAAGAGAAACTTGGTAAAAATCTTACTTTGAAAATACAACAGGAGGGGTTGACAAGTGGTGTGGTGGTTAAGGCACTGAACTCCCACATGACTGACCATGGTTTGAGTCCCAGACCTGGCAGCTTGCTTTCTCACTTTCCTTTTCTCTCTGGTCAAATTGAAAAATAATAATAATACATAAAATTAAATCACTGATTCTGAAAAAAGGAATATCTATTTCTAATGCTGACAGGCTAGCTTATTGCAGACTTACCTCCCTTAGAACAACTAGAAAAGCTGGACGAAAAGGGAAGAAGAGAAACCTAAAACCTTCCATTGGAAAGGATCAGCCCTCGGAGTTTAAAGGGATCATGGGTGGAAGGGGAACCTAGAAAAGCAAATTAGACATGATGCAATACAGTGCTTTTTTTTTTTTTTTTTCTCACAAGTGAGTTGTTGATCTGAACACCGTTCTTGAGTGACTAGGAAGTAGATGAGGAAAAGGCAAAGAGTTAGGAACTTCAAAAGACTGTACCCTAGGAGTAAGGAGGGACCAAACATAGAACATCTTTCATCAAGACTAAAACCCACCTTCAGGTTAGCTTAAATGCTCATTCGATTAAATAGGCCTTCCCTTATTCTTTTTTTTTTTTTTTTGGTAGATTTTTTTTTCTATAGGGTGTGTGTGCTGGAGAGAGAGAGACAGAGAGACAGACAGAAAGCAAGAAATCACCCCCCCTCCCGGGGGGGATGGCCACACCACAATCCCTTCTCCTCCTTTTTCTGTTTGGATTTTGGGCATGCACACACACACACTCAGCATGAGTTTGAAACTGTCGGGTCTGAGACTTGAACTGCGGTGGGTCATGTGGGAGACCAGCGATGTAACCATCAATGCCATCTGCTGGTTCTGAGGTCTTCCCTTATTCTAACTGGCTGCCAGGAGCAAATGTAAACCCTATCTGGAGAAAAATAGTACCATGAAGAGCCTCAAGTGATCTCTAGTTTTTCACAAATGGTATCTGGCATTTAATAAAACAAACAAACAAACTACCAGGCATACCAGGAGACAGAACCTCATGATCGAAAGCCAAGGAGAAAAACAGACAATAGCAATAAGCCCACAGGACTTAAAGACAGTGGAACTAAACGTACTGCAAAGGGCCAGCCTATGGCATGATGGGTAGGGCAGCTAGACGCTACACGACCAACTGCTTGCTTTTTTTCTTTTTTTTTGGAGAGTTTTTTCTTTTTAAATTTTTTTTTTTTTTTTTTTTTTTTTTTTTTTTTTTTTTTTTTTTTTTTTGCTATAGGGCGCATGCGCTTGCCAGACAGACAGAGAGGGACAGAGAGACAGAAAGCGAGAAATCACCCCCCCCAGGGGGGATGGTCACGCCGCAATCCCTTCTCCTCCATTCTCCTCTCGGGATCTTGGGCATGCACACACACGCGCCCAGCGTGAGTTGTAAGCCACCGGGTCCGGGACACGAACCACAGTCGACTACATGGGAGTCCAGCAACATAGCCATTACGCTAACTGCTGGTTCCCAGCATGCTTTGAGTCTCAGACCCAGCAACTTGAAAAACACACCGGGCAAATGTGTATACATGCCCAATATCCTGAAAAAGGGAGAAATGGAGAAGGGATTGTGTCATGACCATGTCCCACTGTGGGGAAGAGTATTTTCTCACTTTCCTTCTCTCTCTGTCTATCTTTGCTCTCTGGCAAAAATTAAGTAATAATAATAATTTTTTTAAAAAGCAAAATATCAAAAAGGTGAAGGGGAAGAGACACGTTTAAGTATCTCCTCTATATAGAGCTACCCATGGAGTGCAAGTTGTAGAGGTGGCAGGTGGCTTCAAGTCTGGTCCTTCAATCTTATTATTTTTTTAAAGAATTATTTATTTAAGTTTATTTTATTTATTCATTCATCTCTCTTTAATTTGATCAGAGAGAGATATACACAGAGAGACAGAGAGAGAAAGTGAGAAAGCAAGCCGCCAGGTCCAGGACTTGAACCGTGGTCAGCCATGTGGGAGTGTCCAGCGCTTTAACCACCATGCCACCTGCTGGTCCGGATTCCAATCTTATTTTACTGAGACCAAGAGTTGACCATATTGCTGTCTCTCTAGTGAGCACATGCACCGGGTAGCAAAAATCTCTCTCTCTCTCAAAAAAAGTGGAGTCTGGGAACCAGCAGTTAGCGTAATGGCTATGTCGCTGGACTCCCACGTAGTCGACCGCGGTTCGCGTCTCGGACCCGGTGGCTTACAACTCACGCCGGGCGCATGTGCGTGCGTGCCCAAGATCCCGAGAGGAGAATGGAGGAGAAGGGATTGCGGCGTGACCATCCCCCCTGGGGGATGATTTCTCGCTTTCTGTCTCTATGTCTCTCTCTGTCTGTCTGGCGAGCGCACGCGCCCTATAGCGAAAAACCTCTCAAAAAAAAAAAAAAAAAAAAAAAAAAAAAAAAAAGAAAAAGAAAAAAAAGTGGAGTCTGAATAGGAGTATGGGGTATGAGATTTGCTCCATTTTAATGAAAGTATCTACTATTTTGTTGACCATAGCCACCATCTCAGTGAGGGCCTCTGCCTTTTTTTTTTTTTTGAAGAATTATTTTGTTTATTTATTATCATTTAAAAAAAAATATGACAAAAGAGAGGGCAAGAAAGTGACAATGAAAGCTGTCAGGTTCAGGACTCGAACCATGGTTAGCCATGTGTGAGTCCAACACCCCTAACCACCACGCCCCTTGCTGGTCCCAGACATCTGCCAATTTAATGAGAGTCTTTGCCATTTAGGGAAGTCTTTAACCATCTTGTTGATGGTGACCGTCATTGTGATAAGAGTTCAGAGAAGATTCCAGAGAAGCCTTCATTATAAGGTCCCTTGAATTCACTAGTGACCCCAGCAGAAATCAGTGAGTTGGCTCAGACCAGAAGAACCATCAGGTTGATCCAACAAATCATGAACTAAATGAATGGATATTGTTTTAGTCTACTACGCTATTAAGTTTTCCAGGACTTGAACAAAACAGCAAAACGTTAAAAGTGACACATGGTGGCAAAAGAGGGGGCTCTGGCTAGCTATTGCTGCATAACAAATGATCCTCAAAACCCAGGAAATTGAAACAACAACAATTGTATATTATTTCTCAGAATTTCTGTCGGTTTTAGGTATTTAGAAGTGGCTTGACTGAGGAGGTTTGTTTGTTTTAGATTTTTATTATAGGGTGTGTGCACGTGCTGAAGAGACCGAGACAGAGAGACAGAAAACAAGAAATCACCCCCTAGGAGGGATGGCCACACTGCAATTCCTTCTCCATTTTTCTCACAGGATTTTGGGCATACACACACACATACATGTGCCTGGCATGTTTCAAGCTACTGGGTCTGGGTCTTCAACCATGGTTGACTGTATGGGAGTCTAGCACCTTAACCACTCTGCCACATACTGGCCCCAGGTGGACCATCTTGACGACATCTTCACTCACATTTTTGGGGAAACTCAAACAATTAGGGTTCCTTGGGCATCTATTTTTTTTTTTTTAGTTATATTTATTTATTTTTCCCAAGAAAATAGAGAGAACGAAGAGGGGATGGAGAAAGATCTGGGACCCTTAACAAGGCACCCACCCCATGATCCACTTCCAGCCTCAGTTGGCCCAGACCATAGGCACACGTGTGCCCAGCATACTCAGGGAGGTCCCTGGATGCAAACTCAGGACCTTTCCCATGTAGGTCAAGTTATGCCACCATTATACCACCATCTGGCTGCCCTTAAGCATCTATTTTCTCCTCTATGAGGTCTTTTCTCATGGCCTCCCCAGCATGGCATCTTCAAAGAAGTTGGACTTCTTACTTAGAAACTCAGGGCTCCAAAGAGTCACATCCCAAGACAGAGAGCCAGGCAGAGCTGCCTTTGTGTGTGTGTGTGTGTGTGTGCATGTGTGCATGTGTGCACGTGCTAACATCCCTTCTGCTGTACTGTATCCGTTGAGCCAATCACAGGGCCTGCCCAGGCCCAGAGGGAGGTGATTACACCTCTTGATGAGAGGAGGCCAGGTTCTAGAAAAGGGCAGGTCTAGATACAGGTCTAGAGCTGTACAATGGAGGGACGGAGCAGAGAACATCTTTCGAGAAGCCAGGTGTGTGGGTTGTACCAGTCTAAACTCAGGGATGAAGCAATAGCAACACAGGCTGACGTTGAACAAGAGCTTACGTCATACCAGCCACGGGTCCAGCCATTTTGGAAAGAAAATAACTCACTTAGTCTTCACAACCATGCTCTGAAGGGGTGATGGTGGTGGTGGTTTTTAATTTTTTTAGAGAGCTTTTGGCTATAGGACGCGTGCGCTTGCCAGAGAGACAGAGAGATAGAAAGTGAGAAATCATCCCCCAAGGGATGCAATCTCTTCTCCTCCATTCTCCTTTCACGATTTTGGGCACCCACACACATGCACCCAGCGTGAGTTTTAAGCCGCCGGATTTGGGACTCGAATTGCCATCCACTACGTGGGAGTCCAGGAAAGTAACCATTATGCCATCTGCTGGTTCTGGTGGTAGTGTTTTGATCTCTCCCACCGTAGAGATGAGGAAAGAGACACTGAGAGGTTACACAGAGAACATCTCGAATACGATTCTCTCCAGTCAAATGAACTTGTTCCTCCCCACCTCTATTTCTACCACTCAAGCCAAAACCAGTGCCCTGTCCTAGACTCCTCCTAGGTTTGAACCCCATTCCACCCCTCCCTGCTGACAAATGGCTCCCAAGCCCTACCCCTGGTCCTTTTCCTTCCTCTCTGTCATCCTTGCATTGACTTGATCTGGTGACCATCACCTCCAGAGAAGGTCTCTCTCTGTCCCTACTGCCTCCCCTTCAATTTAGTTACCTCTTCACTGGGGGTCCCGAAGTCTCTTCTTATATCAACCCTATGATGGTGCCCTAGATCTTCTGTGGTTGCCAAAACCCTACCCCTTTTGAGGAAGAGCCCCCTCAAGCAGAAGAGGAAATCCAATAAGGTGAAAGCCACCCTTGTTTAGGAATGAGACACTTGCAGGAACCCAGCCCAGGATACTTGCTTAGAGATCAAGATCCGTCATGAGAACTACCATATGTTCCAACAATTCCACTCCTTGGTATCTACCCAAAGGACAGAATTCTTAATCAGAAAAGTACTTGCACATCCATGTTTATTGCGGCACTATTCACAATTGCTGTCACGGAACCAACCTAAATGCCCACGAACAGATGAATGGATTGAAAAACTGTGGCACATATACTCCATGGAATACCATTCAGCCATAAAAAACAACAAAACCCTGGCTTTTGACAGAAAGTGGGAGAATATGGAAGATTTACTGCTGAGTGAAGCAAGCCAGGCTATGAAGGAGAGGCATTGTATGTCCCCACTTAATATACACTGAGTGTCTGCATTCTATGACTGAAACTGATTGACTAAAGGATATAGAAACACAGTAAATGGATGTGAATACCAGATATAGTGTGTGTGAAAGAGTAGAGTCTGAGGAAGGACATTTAGAAGAAAAACAGAGAGGCAAAGCATTAATGGGACAAAAAAATCTGGAATTATCTGTTGAAGATAATTTTATAGTTTTATCAACTAGACTAGGGAGAAACGTTCACATGTTGAAATAGTCACTTTGTAAGCTAAGTAACGTGATTGAATGTATACAAGAAAATGAAATAAAAAATATCTAAAAAATAAATTTAAAAAAAAGATCTGTCATGAGGAGCCAGCACGTGGCATGGTCGTTAAGGTGCTGAGTTCTCACATGGGTGACCACAGTCCCAGACCTGGCAGCTTGCTTTCTCATTTTCTCTCATCAAATAAAAATAAGAAAAGTAATAAAAATGAATGCAATAATTCTTCAAAAGATAACATCCATGATGAGTTTTTCTCCTGAGGTACGACACAGAAAGTATCTGATGATGTGCACAAGATGCATTTGCAGGGGTGGGGACGGCCCAGGAAGCTGAGCTTCAGGACAAGGTCAGGGTGTGAAGGGAGGGGCGGGGCTGACACTGTTCTCCGAGCTCCTGGTACAATGCTCAGACCTCATGTGCAACTCTTTTACGGATGAGCCAACAGAAGACCAGAGAGGTCTAGGCACTTGCTGGTGGCCACACAGAGGCAGGGGAGCAAGGATTTGAACCCACATCTGTCCGACACAGCCACCACGCCATCATTTCATTAATAACAATAGTACTGAGTACTGGAATCTACTCATTCCTATGTCAGAAGTTGGGGGTGGGGGTGGGCAGCAGGTGGCATGGTGGTTAAGGCACTGGACACTTCCACGTGGCTGACCACGGTTCAAGTCCTGGACCTGGTGTCTTGCTGAGAAATGTTCCTTCTCTCTGTGTGTCTGTCTTTCTCTGGTCAAATGAAAATGACTGAATGAATACATAACATGAAATAAATAATTATTTTTACCAACAAAAAAGAAGAAAAAAGAAGTTAGGAGGATCAGGAGGTACGTGAAGACAGCCCTGGGACCAGCAGTTAGTGTAATGGCTATGTCGCTGGACTCCCATGTAGTCGACTGCGGTTTGAGTCCTGGACCCAGTGGCTTAAACTCATGCTGGAGAGGAGAATGGAGGAGACAGGATTGTGGCGTGGCCATCCCCCCTGGGGGGTGATTTCTCGCTTTCTGTCTCTCTGTCTGGCGAGCGCACGCACCCTATAGCAAAAAAAAAACCTCTCCAAAAACAAAACAAAAAAAGACAGCCCTAACCAGGCACCTGGAGGTGTTCACAGCTGATATTCTGCCTAAGCTTCAAAAGGCTTTGTGGGAAGGCTGCCTCTGCCAGGAAGCCCTCTCAGAGGGACTCCCCAGCATGGTGAGGGAGTTCAGCGTCGGCTGATAGTGAAATCAACCCTTCCCTGACCTCCGTCGGCTCTAAGTCCTTTCCCCAGAACTTTAGGTGGGGTCGGACCCTGATGCAGTGGTAGGAGACACTTTGCAAGGCTGATCCATGTGGGAAGATTCTAGGTTCAAGTCTGGCGACGCCGCCCCCCCAACACACCAGCTTGTGTGTACCTGCGATCCAGGCTTGGGGGGGACTGCTGTGCCAGGACCCAGCTGGAGGGCTGCCTGCCTGCCTCTCTGTCTCTGACTCACGGAAGAAGTTAAAACAAAGCAGCACGGGTGGCCCTGCCTTGGGGAACGAGCCTCCCTCACAGCCCCAGCCTCCCTGACTCCAGTTGTTTGCTCTGGGTTCTCTTCTCCTGACCCCCAGGCCCCGGGGTGCTGCCTGCCCCTTGCCCCCCGAGCACTGGAGGCGGGAGGAAACAGATATGGGTGTGCCCATCACTCCACTAACCGCAGGCCCTCTCTCCTCCGTGCCCCACCCCGGCAGCTGGGTGTAGAGGCCTCCGGAGCTCAGAGCGAGACCCTTCTCCGGGCCGGTTCTCAGGCATCTGTCTGACGTGGGAGTTTGTTTTGAAAAGTGGACTCCCCAATTACACCCTTCCCAGTCTGTTTCAGGGAGGGCCGTAGGGGCCCCCCAGATTTGTAGCTGAAGAAGCAAAGGATGCCAGATGGTTTTGGCACAGGGAACCTAAGTCCCTCCTTGCATTCCCTGTCCCGTCTGCAGACAGACCTGGGCTGCGAGAGACGCCACCTTTTTTTTTTTTTTTGGTGGCCCCTTAGAACCATGAATCTCCATAGCACACACACACACAGTCAGACAGCTTTTCGGGCCCACGGGAGAAGCAGGGTTCGGGAGCTGGAGAGAGACTGTGGCAGTCTCTCTGCTCACTGCCTCCTGCCCCCAGGTCCCCCTGGCCCCACTGCTACAGGCCCCTCTCGGCACCCTCTGTCTCCCCACTTCCCAGGGTGGTTACTCACCAGCTGGAGCCTAGTGTCCGACGCTCTGCGGGTCAGCCTGCCCAGGGCTCCTGCAGTCTCCACAGCCCACGGCCAGCCTTTTCAGCTCACCCAAGGGCGCACCGGCCGGCCAGAGCCTGGCGTAACCACGGAGTGACCCAACCTCGCCCCAGCTTCCTCTTCTTCAACCGCCCGCCCCCTGCCTGCTGCCCGCGTCCCCAGTGCTGGGCCAGCCCAGGGGTCTGAGAGGAGCCCAGAGGACCAGACTTTAAAGCAGGCAGCCCTCCCCCCAGGGCATGCAGGTGTCTGAGAGGAGGCGCAGCGAGCTCAGGGGAGGCTCAGCATCCTCACCCCCGCCCCAACAGCTTCCTGCGGAACCAACCGCTGAAGAGGAACGGGGTGTGGGGGCCTCCCCCGGCACATGGGTGCACAGAGGCACAAAGTCACGTGTATCCACACACACGCATGCACCAGCACGAGGGTACACAGGAAGACAGACATGATCGTCCACCTGGATCCGCACGGTGCAGGGCAAGGTGAAACGACCACCTCTCTGATTCGTTGCACTTGCCAATTCTCCTGGTGTAAATATTCTCATGCCGCTTTCAGCGCTCAGCGGAATGCCAGCGAGTGCGGAATTGGAAGGCCATGCTCAGACTGGGCTTTTGTTTTTGAATTTTTGCCAGAAGGTGTGTCCTTTTTTTTTTTTTTTTTTGGAGAGGTTTTTCGCTATAGGGCGCGTGCGCTCGCCAGACAGACAGAGAGAGACATAGAGACAGAAAGCGAGAAATCACCCCCCAGGGGGGATGGTCACGCCGCAATCCCTTCTCCTCCATTCTCCTCTCGGGATCTTGGGCACGCACGCACACGCGCCCGGCGTGAGTTGTAAGCCACCGGGTCCGAGACGCGAACCGCGGTCGACTACGTGGGAGTCCAGCGACATAGCCATTACGCTAACTGCTGGTTCCCAGAAGGTATGTCCTTTTGCCAGACAGCGAAAGGGGAGGGAGGGCTGAGGGAGTGAGAAAGCGTCCTCCCGGTGGGGAATGGCCAGGCCGCAATCCTCCCCTGTCCCTTCTCCTCGGCGGACTTGGAGGTTCAGGACTTACACGGTGGGCGATGGGATACAGCTGCTTTCAGCACCAGGCCGTTGGCTGATCTTTTAACGTTATTATTATTATTTTTTAATTGTCTTCAGGTGGGACCAGCAGATGATGTCATGGTTACGTCGCTGGACTCCCACATAGTCGACCTGGTTCAAGTCCTGGACTTGGCAGTTTAAAACTCAACGCCAGGTGGGATCAGCAGTTAGTGTAATGTTTATGTTGCTTGACTCCTATGTAGTCGACCGCAGTTTGAGTCCTGGACCCGGTGGCTTGGGCTCACGCCGGGTGTGTGTGCGTGCGTGCCCAAGATCCCCAGAGGAGAATGGAGGAGAAGGGATTGTGATGTGGCCATCTCCTCTGGGAGGTGATTTCTCACGGTTTGTCTCTCCGTCTCTCTCTGTCTTCCTGGCGAGGGCATGCGTCCTATAGAAAAAGAAAAACTCTCAAGAAAAAAGTCTGCAGAGGAACCAACAGATGGAGTAATGGTTACATCACTGGCCTTCCACATAGTTGACGGTAGTCCAAGTCCTGGACCCGGTGACTTAAAATTCACGCTGGGCCTGTGTGCATGGGTGCCCGAGATCCTAAGAGGGGAATGGAGAAGGGATTGCAGCATGGCTATCCCCCCAGGTGGGGGGGGTGAGTTCTTGGTTTCTGTCTCTCTGTCTCTCAGGCAAGTGCACACTCTATAGCAAACATCTCTTAAAAAAAAAAAATCTTCAGAAGGGGCCGGCAGAGGGCGGAGCGGTTACTTCACTGGACTCCTACGTGGCTGACCGCAGTTCAAGTTTTGGACATGGTTGTTTGAAGCTCACCCCCGGCACGTGTGCACGCGTGCCTGAGCCCATAAGGAGAATCGAGAAGGAGGGATGCGGAGTGGCCCTTGTCTTGGCAGGGTGAGGTCTCATTTATCCTTCTCAGTGTCTCTGTCTCTCTTTCTCTCTCTGCGGTGAGAGCGTGCACCCTAAGGCAAAAAAAAAAAAACTCTGGAAAAAAAAAAAAAAACCCTGCCCTCGGAGGGGCTGGCAGGTGGCATGGGGCTTAAGACACTGGACTCCCACATGGCCACCCACAGTTCCAGTCCCGGACTTGACGGCTTGCTTTCTCACTTTCCCTCTCTCTCCATCTCTCTCTGGTGAGAGCACATGTCCTACAACAAATGAAATAATAATAATAATACTAGGTAGATAACAATTTTTTTTTTGGAGAGGTTTTGGCTACAGGGCACGTGCACTTGCCAGAAACACAGAGAGACACAGAGAGACAGAAAGCGAGAAATCACCCCCCAGGGGGATGGCCACGCCGCAATCCCTTCTCCTCCGTTCTCCTCTCGGGATCTTGGGCACGCACGCACACGCGCCCGGCGTGAGTTTAAGCCACCGGGTCTGGGACTCGAACCACAGTTGGCTACATGAGAGTCCAGCGACATAGTCATTATGCCATCTGCTGGTCCCAGGTAGACAAAATTTTTAAATGTGTTCAGGAAGTGTGTGGGGGGATCCCCAGCAGGGCCTTCACCTGCATATCCAGCCAGTCAGGACCGTGGGGAGGTCACACATACGTCCGGCATACAGGAGCCCTTGAGATTTGAACCTGGGACCTTCCCAGGGAATTGGCATTGCTGAATATTGCATTACTGCTGTGCCAGTGCTTCTGATGCACGCCCAGAACTTTCCTGTCTCCCCAAATAGAAACTCTTTTACCCCAACGGGGACCAGCAGGTGGCGTGGTGGTTAAGGTGCTGGACATTCTCACATGACTGATCATGGTTCGAGTCCCAGGCCTGGTGGTTTGCCTCCTCTCTCTCTCTCTCTCTCTTTCTCTCTCTATGTGTCTCTCTCTGGTCAAATTAGAATAAATGAATAAATAAAATAAATCTTAAATAAATAGTCACTTCTCTCCTTTCCCCAGCCCCTGGCACTCCTATTCTACTTCCTGTCTTCACAGCTGTGACTGTTCTAGGGACCTCCCAGGAGCGGAACCACTTTGTCTCTTCGTGCCTGGTTTCTTTGGCTGAGCGTCACGTCCTCAAGGTTCACCCAGGTCGTAGCAGGTGTCAGAATTTCCTTCCTTCTTTTTTATTTTTCTTGTTATTCATGATAGAGGGTGTGTGTGAGCATGAGACACAGAGAGAGCAAGAGAGGGAGGGAGAGAGGATGCTCCGCCATCCCGGGCTGGCCTCGCTGTAATCCTTCCTCCTCCAGCTCTGCATGCAGCCGGAACTCTGGGCACATGGTCACGTGCCGGGGCCAGGACTCGAACCCGTCCTGCAGTACTGGCCGCTGAGCCCCAGGGCCAGCCTGCCTTCTGTCTCAAGGCTGGGCGATACCCTTGTGCCTGGATTTGTTGCATTTTGTTCATTGGGGTTGTTTCTGCCCTTTGGCGCTGGTGAATCACACTGCAAAGAAGATGCATGTGGGACCAGGAGATGGTGTAGTGGTTATGTGGCTGGACGCCCACATGGCCGACCCAGGTTTGAGTCCCGGACCTGGCAGGTGTGTGTACGTGCATGCCCAAAATACTGAGAGGAGACTGGAGGAGAAGGGATTGCGGTGTGTCCATCCCCCACGAGGGGTGATTTCTTGCTTTCTGTATCTCTGGTAAGCACACATGCCCTGTAGCAAAAATCTCTCTTAAAAGAAAGAAGATGGACATGAAGTCTTTGTTAGAGTGGGATTTCCTCTTTGGGGTATAGACCACTAAACATTTTTTTTTTTCTTTTTTTTGGAGAGGTTTTTTTTTTTTTTTTGCTATAGGGCGCATGCGCTCGCCAGACAGAGAGAGACAGAGAGACAGAAAGCAGGAAATCACCCCCCAGGGGGGATGGCCACGCCGCAATCCCTTCTCCTCCATTCTCCTCTCGGGATCTTGGGCACGCACGCACACGCGCCCGGCGTGAGTTTAAGCCACCGGGTCCGGGACTCGAACCGCGGTCGACTACGTGGGAGTCCAGCGACATAGCCATTACGCTAACTGCTGGTCCAAACCGCTAAACATTTTTAAGTAAAGGCCTGCAAACAGCTTCTGCTTTTTACAATCTAAATGATGTATAGCGATTTAATGTACGAATAAAAGAAAAAAAAAAAAAAAAGAATGTTTTTTCCGTCCCATCAGTAGCTGCTATCCCCAGGAAGGCCACTGGAGGGCAGCACGTTCCCGCGGCTTCTCCCCTGGCTGGGCCGAACCCACAGCGAGAAACAGAAAAAACCTGCCGGAGTGGAAAAGGAGAAGGCTCCTAGGAGCCAGGTGGGACCTGAGTCAGCGAGGGTTCGAGACACAGGTGCCTCCAGGCAAGTGCACTCAGACTCCTGCCTTTGATAGCGGCGTGTTAGGTAGTATTTTGGAGCTGCAAGAAAAGTAAAACCAAACCAACACCGACCACATTTCTAGGTGGGAGAAAGATAAATGTGAAAATCGGTCAGTGCGGATGGCAGAAGACATTCACAAGGCTATCTTTACAAGGTAGGCTCGATAACACGTTTTTGGGTTCGCTTTGCTCAACGGTGCGTGCACCTGTGTGTGTGTGTGTGTGTGTGTGTGTGTGAGAGAGAGAGAGAGAGAGAGAGAGAGAGAGAGAGAGAGAGAGAGAGATGGAGGGAGAGGAGAAAACACCTGTCCTAAAATGGGGTCCTGCCATCAGCCTTCTCCTCTGTTGCTCCCTCTTTGTGGGATTTTAGGCGCGCATGCGCACAGTCGCGGCATGGCTGTCATTATCGTGTTATTGTCATTGAAATCATACTGGAGGGGCCAGCAGATGTGTCCTGGTTCTGTTGCTGGACTCCCACATGGCCGACTGTGGTTCGAGTTCCAGACCTGGTGGCTTAAACTCACACTGGGCGCGTGTGCGTGCATGCCCAAGATCCCAAGAGGAGAATGGAGGAGAAGGGATTGCGGCGTGGCCATCCCCCCTGGGGGGTGATTTCTCGCTTTCTGTCTCTCTGTCTGTCTCTGTCTTTCTGGTGAGTGCACGCGCCCTATAGCAAAAACCTCTCCAAAAAAAAAAAAAAAAAAGAAAAAGAAAAAAAGTAAAAACAAAGTGATGAAAAACAGAAAAAAGCGATAACACCCACTGCTGGCAGAGATGCAGAGAAAAGGGCACTAGAGCGTCCTGTTGTGTAATTAGAAGCCCCTCCCATACGTATGGATCTTGCATGTTCATATCTGAGGCTGCCGGGAGGCACTCTGTTTGAGAAGCACCTTGCACACTCTAGGACGCGCTTGCAATTCCCCATCCCATCTTCCGTAAGACTTAAGGAGGAAGATCCCCAGTAAGGTCTCACTGTCTGTGTTCAAAGCTTCCCCTTTGGATTTTTCTAAACGTTGAGATATGAGTTACCCATAATAAAAACCCAGCCTTTTTTGTGAGTGATTCTGTGACTTTTGACAAACCCGTAAAGCTATGTAGCCATCATTACCATCGAGATTTACGGCTTCACCGCCCCAGCCCCGCACCCCTCCTGTACTTTTGCAGACATAATCTTTACCTACCCCTGGTGGCCACTGATGTCTTCTCTGCCCTGGTCGTTTTGTGTTTTCTAGAATATCTCGTCCGCGGAATCACGCTGTCGTTTAGCCATTGAGTCTGGCCCTTGTAGACATGAGCAGAAAGCGTTGTGAGATTCATCCATGTTCTCCTATGAGTCAGCAGTCTTTTTTTTTTTTTTTCTTTTTTTGGAGAGGTTTTTGCTATAGGGCGCGTGCGCTCGCCAGACAGACAGAGAGAGACAGAGAGATAGAAAGCAGGAAATCACCCCCCAGGGGGGATGGCCACACCGCAATCCCTTCTCCTCCATTCTCCTCTCGGGATCTTGGGAACGCACGCACATGCGCCTGGCGTGAGTTTAAGCCGCTGGGTCCGGGACTCGAACCGTGGTCGACTACGTGGGAGTTCAGCGACATAGCCATTATGCTAACTGCTGGTCCCCAGCAGTCTTTTTTTATTGAGTAGTATTTTATTTATTTTTTTATTTGCTGGTGGGCGCATGTGCTTCCTGGAGGGGAGAGAGAGAGAGAGAGAGGGAGAGAGAGAGAACGTGAGAAAGCTCGCCCCAATGGGGGCTGATCGTGCTGCACTCCCTTCTGTACTTCTCTCTCCTTTCTGGATTTTGGGCACAACTGGTGTGTCTCTCAAGTCATCCAGTTCAGGGTTCGAACCAGAGGGTCCAATCCTGCTTGATCCCAGCCATATAGAATCCAGCTGCCTAACCAGCAGGCTACAGGCTGACCCAGCTTAGTGATATTTTCTTGAGTGATACACCACTACTTGTTCATACAAGTACCCATGGAAGGTCCTTTTTTTTTTTTTTTTTGAGAGGACACGTGTGCTTGCCAGAGAGAGAGAGAGAGACAGAGAGACAGAAAACAAGAAATCATCCCTCCAGGGGGGATGGCCACATCACAATTCCTTCTCCTCCATTCTCCTCTCGGGATCTTGGGCACGCACACACATGTGCCCAGAGTGAGTTTAAACCACCGGGTCTGGGACTTGAACCATGATCAACTACATGGGAGTCCAGCGACATAGCCATTATGCCAACTGCTGGTCCTGGAAGGTCCTTTATCGAGTTGTTGGCAACTATGAACCATGCCACCATAAGGTTAGGATTGCTGGGTCTTGTGACAAATGTTCGATTAGCTTTTTTCTATTTTATTTTATAATTTCTTATTTACATCTAATTATACAACTGCATGGAGTACAATACAGTTTTTGTCTTATTAGTGTTCTTTCTTTCTGAGAAGAGAGAGAGAGGAAAGAGAGAGTGGGGGAAAGAACATCTCCACGAGGGTCTGGACGTGATAATTCCCTCCCAGTCTTCAGTCAGCTCCATATCACGGACAGGCATGTGCCTGTTGTACTTGGGGGGTTCTCTGGACTTGAACTGAGAGCCTTCCAAGTGGGATTATCACACAGAGCATTGCATTTTACTGTTGCCCCACTTGCTGGCCCACATTTCACTTCGTAAGAGAGATTTAGCTGTCTCCCAAAGTGGCTGCACCATTCTGCATTCCCACCAGCAATGGTTGAGCATTCCAGTGGCTCCACACCCTTCTCAGCACTTAGTATTGTCATTTATGAATTCAAGTCATTCTAATGGTAGCAGTCTCTTATTATACTCAGGCCCTTTTGTAACCAAAAAACAAACAACTTTAAAGGTTCATCCCATGGTCCCAACTGTGGCTCTGTGGCTTTTAATATTCTTTTTCCTTCTTTTTTTTTTTTTTAGAATTTTTTTTGCCAAAGGTTGTGTGCTCTCACTCACTGGAGAGAGATAGAGACAGGGAAAGTGAGAAAGCATGCCCCCAGGGGAGGATGGCCATGCCGTAATCCCTTCTCCTTCATTCTCCTCTTGGGACTCCCAGCATGCATGCACATGCACCCAGTCCGATTTTGAAGCCTCTAGGTCTGGAACTTGAACCTCGGCTGGCCATGTGGGAGTCCAGCACCTTAACTATTATGCCACCTGCTGGCACTGCTTTTAATATTCTTTAAAATTCACAGATTGGGAAGGGGAAGAAGGTCTGCAGAGACTGAGTATGGGCTTCCAGGTTCTACTGCTGGCTCTGCTCATGTCTGAAATATGCTCTGTGTGGGTAAGCACGCTCTGTGTTGCAGATCCCTCCTCTGGAATGGGACAGTATTCCCATCTTGTAGGATTAAGTGAGTTGATGGATATGGTGCAGGGTTGAGTGGGCACCAGTTCGATCTCCTCATGATCTCCTCTCGGAACCTCCCTCCAGCCTTGGGACCTTTGCGCTTGCCTTCGTCTCTGCTGAGGTCTTGTTCTTTTGGTTCCCTTTCAACGTCCTAATCCCGTGTGTGCACCTGTGCATGTGTGTGTATGTGTCGGCGAAGAGCCGAGATTATTCATGCCTGGAAACCCATTTATATTTATTTCTTTATCCATGGGTGAGAAAGAGAGCACGCCCATCAGAGTCCTAATGCCAAGTCTCTCCTTCCCAAACCTTAGCTAGTCCCAGATCGTGGGCACCCGTGTGCCTGTCATATTCAAGGAGGTTTCTGGACTTGAACAAGCAGCCTTGCCATGCGGAACTGTCTTGCAGAGTCTTTACTGCTGCACCTCCATCTGGCTCCCAAATCTATTTGTAGTTTTGAAACAAAGCAGCCATTACCCACATTAGAGAAATAGACCTACGTATATTCAGGCTTGAGAGGGGGCCTAGCACGCCTGTGTAGGAAGTCGAATGTCCTATATTTATATTCGTGAAATGTGGCGCCCCCACTCAGGGCCCCTTTGTGCTAAGGCCCGAGTTCTCAGGAAACGGTTTCCCAATTCAGGTGGTAACACGGGATTCCGGGGAAGGCTGGCCCCTTTCTCCTCCTCCTCATTTACTGGGCACTCATGCTTCTCCTGACTGCTGGACCCCTGAGAAACCACAAGGGACCTTAGAGACGTCTACAGGAAAACCGCGTCTTAATATAACCCAGAACTCAACGTTCTTCTAATGAGACGTTCGAGGAAGTACGGTGTCGTTTCCTCATGTGCTTTTTATTGCAAGTGGCTCCCAGGGCTCGTGATGTGTGATCAAAGAAGGGTCACCCTTCTCTGAGTACTCTCTGTGGGGTTTATGTCACCTCCTAATTTTCACAGCAATCTGGAGAGGTTGGTTCCATTGCTCCATTTTGCTGATAAGGACTCTGAGGCTCCGTGAGGCAAGGCCTGGGACACACCGTCTCCCAGAGGTTGTAACGCACAAGACTCCATAGAGCATCAGTTCTCCACCTTTTTGGCACCAAGAGCCAGTTTCGTGGAAGACAATCTTCCATGGACTAGGAGGATGGGGAGATTCTGACTTAAAGCCTGCCATTAGAGGCAGCTTCATTGTCCCTTGCCGTTCACTGACAGAGTTTCAATCAATTTATGATGGCCTCTGTGCAGTCAGACCTCTCTGTGGATATTAATCAGAATTTGCAGCCTTTCCCCAGTGCTAGCGTCACTGTCTCAGCTCTGCCTCAGGTCGTTGGGCATTCACCTCTCCTAAGGAAGCACAGCCTCGATCCCTTGCATACACAGTTCACAATAGGGTTCTGGCTCCTGTGGGAATCTAATGCCCACGCTGACTTGACAGGAGGTGGAGCTCAGGTGGTGACACTAGCAACGGGGAGTGGCTGTAAATTCAGATGAAGCTTCACTCAGCTCAGCTGCCACTCACCTCCTGCTGTGCGACCTGGTCTGTGGCCTGTGGGTTTTTGCCTTAAAGCATCTGGCTCATTAAGAACATACTGAGGGCCACAGCCTATGGGGAGTCAGAAAGACAGGTAGGTACAGAGTCAAGTGACAGGTGTCGCAGTGAGAGCCCAGGTGAGCAGCCTCCCAAGTCCAGAGATGCTTCCTCAGAAAGCAATGCCTAGCAGACACCTGAAAGGTGAGGAAGGTAGTGGGACCTCACAGACAGCCCAGGACCACAGGCGACATCACCTGCGTGCAGAAAGTAGAACCATGAGTGGGCGTGGCCAGAGTGGAGGAAGCTAGAGATGGGGACCTTTGCATCTGGGTCCTGTGACATGAGTTTGAAGAGTTTTCTCACAAGGGCACTGGGAAGCCATGGGAGGCTTTATGCAGAGGGGTGGCAAGGTCTGAACTTTGTTTTAGAAAGTGCCCTCTAGGTCAGCCTGTGGCAACATGGTTAATGGAATTGGATCTCATATGACTGACTGAGAGGTTTGAGTCCCAGATCTGGTGGCTTGAAAAATATGCTGGGTGGGACCAGCAGTTAGCGTAATGGCTATGTCGCTGGACTCCCACGTAGTCGACCGCGGTTTGAGTCCCGGACCCGGCGGCTTAAACTCACGCCGGGCGCGTGTGCGTGCGTGCCCAAGATCCCGAGAGGAGAATGGAGGAGAAGGGATTGCGGCGTGGCCATCCCCCCTGGGGGGTGATTTCCTGCTTTCTATCTCTCTGTCTCTCTCTGTCTGTCTGGCGAGCGCACGCGCCCTATAGCAAAAACCTCTCCAAAAAAAAAAAAAAAAAAAAAATGCTGGGTGTATGTGTATGAATGCCCAAAATCCCAAGGAAAGAATGGAGGAGAAGGAATGGTGGTGTGGCCATCCTCCCTGGGGGGTGCTTTCTCACTTTCCCACTCGCTCTCTCTGTCTCCCTCTCTCTCGCCAGTGAGTGTATACACCCTATAGCAAATTAACAAACAAACCAACCTTGGGACCAGTACATAGCGTAATGGTTATGTCACTGGACTCCCACATGGCTGACCACGAGTTGAAATCCCAACTCAGTGGTTTGAAACTCATGCTGGGTGTGTGTGCGTGCGTGCCCAAGATCCTAAGAGGAGAATGGGGGAGAAGGGATTGCGGCGTGGCCATCCCCTCTTGATGGGGGGAGTGATTTCTTGCTTTCTGTCTCTCTGTTTCTCTCTGTCTCTCCAGTGAGTGCACACGCCCTATAGCAAAAATCCCTCTAAAAACAAAACAAAACAAAAACGTCCCTGTGGCTAGGCATGGGGTGGGGGTGTAACCCTGAAGACCAGGGCCAGTAAGTGGCAAAGCTGTCATCACGGGGACAGGACACTGTGGTCCAGGATGGGAGGGGGGAGTGGGTGGCTCTGGGGGGATACTCAGGAAGCAGAATGAGCTGGAGTTTGCCAGACAGGGTGGGGAACAAGGGTGCTGCGTTTCTCTGTCTGGGCCTGGGTACCCAGTGGGCAGGGACAGGCCTGTAGGGTTGGCTCTCCCATGGATGGTCGTGCTTCCCGCCAGCCTACGTGGTTGTATCCCGACCATTTCCCGCCACTTGCGTTTCCTGAGTCTGGAATGTTCCAGCCTCTCCAGTCACCCTGGAAGGGAGAGAGGGCTGGGAGGAAGGTTCCCCACCCCAGGAGGGGCCCTCAAGGCAGAGGCTGCCCCAGGCTGACGCTCTTCCTCTTCCTCCGGGGACGCCTGAGTCAGGGCCTCTGGACCGCAGAGGAAGGGCAGGGTGTCCAGCGTCTGGCAGGGGTCAAAGGCGCAGGGCCTCCTTTCCCAGGGCCTCAGGGTCGCAGAGCCCTGCCAGGTGCAGCAAGACAGGGCTCAGGAAGCCCAGGCCTGGCCACCTTCTTTGGCAGCAAGATTTTTTTTTTCTTTCTTTTTTCTTGGCGACATCTTCAGCACCTGCTCTTAGCAGAACAGTTTCTCAGCGGACCCCCAGGCAATGACCTGACTCCACTGTCAGCTCCGCGAGGCCAGAGACCACAGTTTCCTTTTTTTAAAAATTATTTGTTTAATTTTATTAATTATTATTATTATTCCTTCATTTGCTATCAGGCACGTGCAGTCACCAGCAACAGAGAAGGAAAGTGAGAAAGCGAGACTCCGGGTCCAGGACTCGAATCACGGTCAGCCATGTGGGCGTTCACCGTGACCTCAAGGCCCTCGTTTTCTAGTTCCGGCTCCTGGGCCTGGCCTCCCAGAGCCATTTTCTTGATTTTCAATAGAATGGAACCCCTACAATCCCATGGATGGTATTTTATTAAAACCAAACCAAACCCTTGTGGCTGCAGTGCCGAGAATGGGCACCAGGGGGCAGAAGTGGGAGGTTAAGGAGGAGGCAGTGACAGCGTCTGCAAAACAGATCAAAGGTGAAAGTTGTTTTTTGTTGTTGTTTGTTTGTTTTTTACTTAGGTTTTGGCCATAGGGTGTGTGCTTGCTGGAGAGAGACAGAGACAGGGAGAGGGAAAGTGAGAAAGCACCCTCGACAGGAATGGTCATGCCACAACTCCTTTCCCTCTCTCTCTCTCTCTCTCTCTGTCTCTCTCTCTCTCTCTCCTTCCTATGCTCCAAGCACGCTCCATCTCTGGGCCACGGGGAGGGACCTTGGGACGAGGCGGCTGTGGTGGAAATCTGCTCAGAATAGAACCATCTTATCAGCCGCTGCTGGTTTTGACCTTGACTGATGGGCAGACAGAGGATGTGACTTCAACACTGACCTTCGGGCCTGGTGTTTGGAACACCAGCTACGACCTCAGACAGACCCCAGGACTGAACACCTGGGGCTGGATCTCACATGGCCGACTGCACGGTTCGAGTCCTGGACCTGGCAACTTGAAAAACACATCAACTGTTTGTCATTTTCTCTCTCACTTTATCCCTCTCTGGTCAAATTAAAAAATAAATAAATAAAATGAAATAAAATAATTCTTGGGTCCTGCAGGTAGTATGGTGGTTAAGGGCGCTGGAGTCCTACATGGCCTACTGCGGTTTGAGTCCCGGACCTGGTGGCTTGCTTTGCCACTTTTTTTTCTCTCTCTCTCTCACTCTGTCTCTCTCTGGTCAAATAAATAAATACAAGTAAATACAATAATTCTTAAAAAAAAGAAAAGAAAGAAAAACACACCAGGTGTGTGTGCATGCGTGCCCAAAATCCCAGGAGGAGAATGGAGAAGGGATTGCAGTGTGGCCATCCCCCCTGGAGGGTGATTTCTCACTTTTCCTCTCTCTGTCTCTGTCTCAGTCTCTGGAGAGCATGCGTGCCCCATAGCAAATTTTGGAAAAGTGCAGTTTGTAAGCCTGTGTCGTATGGGTAGAACACGATGTTTCCAAATACACGTGCACTGTGGAATAGCAAGCCCAGAGATATGGGTGGATGCCGGCCTGCAGGCTCCTGACGGAAGGTTCCAGACGCGGGAGGAGGGATGACCCCAGCTGGGAACAGGAAGGAAGGAAGCCCAGAGGTGGGGTGGATGGAGATCGGGGTGCAAGCTGGGAGGGCATGGGATGGACCCCAGGATGTTCCTTCCTCTTGGGAGTGGGAGGGAGAGGAGGGGAGAGCAGCAGCCGGGCGTGTGCGCGGCAGGGGTGGGAGGTCATGGCGGCTGCGCAGAAGCGCGAGGTGGGGCTCAGCCTGGGGGAAGTAGGTGCGGGCATCGACCGCGATTTCAGGAAGGAACATTCCGGACAGGCGGTTGGACTCTGGTGACCTACGACACTGACCCGTTCTGGGTCTTCTGTAGTTCAAAGACAGCTGGGAAAGTGGTTAGAAAGAGAACTGGGGTTTGACCGTCACCCTGTGGTGCTGGGGAAACAGGTACTGAGACAGAGCCGGAGCGTGAGGGGTTCGAGCCTCGGCGAGGGTGTGCAGAGATCCGAATCCGTGTGCCCTGACGGTGGGACAGTGAAACTGCAGGTGCGATAGAAAAAAACGTATGGTGAGTCCTTGAAAAAGGGAAGCATAGGGGGCTGGCAGGTGGCAAGGTGGTTAAAGCGCTGGACTCCCGCGTGGCTGACCACAGTTCGAGTCCCGGACCTGGTGGCTTGCTTTCTCACTTTCCATTTCTCTCTTTCTCTGTCTCTCTCTGGTCCAATTAAAAAAATAAATGAATGAATAAATAAAATTAAATAAATAATTCTTAAAAAAAAAAGAGAGAGAGAAAAAAGCATGAAGCTTAGAATGGTGGTGTGATCCAGCAAGTCACTTCTGGGTGTAGACACAAGAATTGAAAGCCAGGGCACAAACAGAAGCTAGCACACCAGTGTTCACAGCAGTCAGTCCCAACAGCTGACGGGTGGAGACACCGGAGCACGCACAGACAGAAGATGAACAAAATGTGGTCCATCCATGGATGGAACGTTATTCACTCACGAAGAGGGATGAAATTCTTTTTTTTTTTTTTTTTTAAAGGTTCCAGCAGGTGGCGTGGTAGTTAAGCCACTGGACTTCCACGTGGCCAACCGTGATTCGAGTCCTAGACCTGGCAGCTTGAAAATACTGCTGGGCGCCTGTGTGCGCATGACCAAAATCCCAGACGGAGCATGAAGGAGGGATTGAGGCATGACCTTCCCCCCGGGGGTGATTTCTCACTTTCCCTTTCACCATCTCTCTCTGGCAAGCGCATGTGCCTATGTCGCTGGACTCCCATGCAGTCAACAGCGGTTTGAGTCCCAGAACGGGTGGCTTAAACTCACGCCGGGCGCGTGTGCGTGCGTGCCCAAGATCCCGAGAGGAGAATGGAGGAGAAGGGATTGCGGCATGGCCATCCCCCCTGGGGATGCTTTCTGTCTCTCTGTAGAGTGCACGCACCCTATAGCAAAAAAAAAAAAAAAAAAAAAAAAAAAAAGAAGAAGAAGAAGAAGTGAAATAAATCTTAGGCTGGAAGGGACAATAATTATCACTTGGGAAAATCACACCAGGAAGAGATATGTAGAATATTGGAGGGGATTTGTCATTGTATGTACTTCAAATTTTTGAAAAAGTTTGTTGCGGTGTTTTTGGTATAGGGCACATGCACTTGCTGGAGAGAGACATACAGAGAGAGAGGGAAAGTGAGAAATCACCCCCCAGGGGGGATGGCCACGCTGCAATCCCTTCTTCTCCATTCTCCTCTCGGGATCTTGGGCACGCACGCACACGCACACGCAGCGTGTTTTTCAAGTGACCAGGTGTGGTATTTGAACTGCACCATGTGGGATCCAGCACGTTAACCTCCATGCCACCCGCTGGCCCCGTTTACTTATTTATTATTTATTTTGGAGAGATATTTGCTATTGGGCACGTGTGCTCGCCTGAGAGACAAAGAGACAGAGAGACAGAAAGCGAGAAATCACCCCCCGGGGGGGGGATGGCCACGCTGAAATCCCTTCTCGTCCACTCTCCTCTTGGGATCCTGGGCATATACACACACGCGCCTGGCGTTGAGTTTCAAGTCTCCGGGTCCGGGATTCGAACCGCCATCAGCCTTGTGGGAGTCCAGCGATGTAACCATCTGCTGTTGTCCCTGTTTACTTATTTTTTAACGGGGGAGGGAGGTGGATCTTGATGTCAGGACCTCATTGAGAGTGTTTGCTCTCTCTCTCAAGAAATATATGAATAAACTTGAAAAAAAAAAAAAAGAGGTAAAAAGTGCCAGACAGACTTGAGAGATTTCCTCACAGGTCTGGGTTTTGCATCACACGCTCACTTGCGCTTGAAGCAGTTACCATAGTGTTTGAAATTCGCACCAGAAGGCGTGCTATTAATAGCCGGGAAACGGCTTCATTCTGTTTGTGGCTGGCCCTTTAAGGGCTGCCCGGATTTCCTATTTAGAATGCCCATTGACTAGGTAGATTTTTTTTTTTTTTTTAAGATAATTGCCAGAGGGCATGAGTGTTTGTCACAGAGAGACAGCGAGGGAGAGAGTGGGGACAAAGCACCTCCTAACAGAGGTGGGCGTGCCACAATCCCTCCTCCTCCGTTTCTCCCCCTTGTTGGGATTTTGGACACGCATGTGAACCTGGTGTGGTTTTCCAGCCGCTGGGTCTGGGATTTGAACAGTGAGACTTGCTATGTGGGATCCAGCTACCTTACCCACTCACTGCACTATAGGCCTGGCTCAGGCTGGGTGGAATTTGTTTTGGGCTTTTTACATCTTAATTTAATTTTTGCTATAAGGTGTGTGCGTTCCCAAGAGCGAGACAAAAAGAGACAGAGAGAGAGAAAGGGAGACGTCACCTCCCAGGGTGATGGCCACACTTCTCCTCTTGGGATTTTGGGCACGTGATTGTCAAGCCGTTGGGTCCAGGACTCAAACCGTGGTTGGTCATGTGGAATCCAGTTCCTTACCCCCACTGGCCCTGGCGCTGGGTGGGCATTGTAGTGCCTCTTTTTACCCTGAATCCTTGGTCCTCAGTTCTGTTCTGTGAAAAACCCTGGCAGGAGTTAGGCCCTCTGACACGGGCATGTCTTCACCTGCTCGTTCATCGTTTCGTCTCTGGTAGGTTGTCGGGAAAGTTATGACATATTTTTTCTATGCCAAAATGCATCATGACTTTCCCGGCAGCCTACCAGTTGGGCTACTTGGTAAGACCAACTGTTTCAACTCTGGATTTTGACACCAGATACGATGAGTAGCTTTTATGGAGTGATAACCCCATTAATGAGAACTAAGAAAAAGTTAAGTCCCCATCCACTAACTCCAGGAGGGAACAGCAGGTGGCATTGATGTGTCTTCTGGACAAAAGTGGCCTGAATGGTCATGTCCTTAAACCTCAGCATGTGGGGGAGAGCAAATGCCTGTCAAAAGAGTCCTGGTCTAAGGGGTTGGCAGGTGGCGTGGTGGTTAAGGGTGCTAGACTCCCACATGGCCGACCACGGTTCGAGTCTCGGACCTGGAGGCTTGCTTTCTCACTCTCTCTCACTCTGTCCCTCTCTGATCAAATTAAAATAAATAAATAAATAAAGTTAAAAAAAGAAGATTCCTGGTCTAAACTGATATAGCACAACTTTGACTTATTTATTTATCTAGCTGAGGGGTGTGTGTGCGCTCGTCAGAGAAAGAGGGAGAGGGGGAGAGGGGGAGAGTGAGAACTCATCCGCGAGGGGCAACGGCCATGCTGCAGTCCCTTCTCCTCCATTCTCTTCTCAGGATTTTCGGCATGCACGCACACACTCCCGGACTGTTGAAGCCACCAGGTCTGGGACTGAACTGCACAGTCAGCCATGTGGGATCCAGTCTTCTTAACCTCCACACCACCTGCTGGTCCACAGATTTGATTTGATTTGATCTTTTGAAGGGATGGCTGTGTGGGCTTCGACACAGCAGTGTGTTCTGCTCAGAGGCTGTGCTGTGCAGGCTCGAACCACAGGGCAGACCTGGGGATGATTCCTGGTTCAAGAAGTCTGGGCTTGGTGGCTGTGTCTGCTATCCCAGCAGCGCAGGAGGCTGAGGCAGGAGGATCAAGACATAGCAAGATCCTATTATTTAAAACCAAACCAAACAAGGGCTGGCAGGTGGCTTGGTGGTTAAGGGCACTGGATTCTCACATGGCTGACTGCAGTTTGAGTCCCGGACCTGACAACTTACTTTCTCGCTTTCCCTTTCTCTCTGTCTCTCTAAATTAAAAAATAATAATAATACATGGAAATAAATAAATAATTCTTTAAACAAACAAACAAACAAAAGAAAAAGCATGACCTGCCCTCTGTGGTGTGGTTGGTAGCATAACAGGTTGTAGAGCTGGAAGCCACATGCCAACTATGGTTTGGGTCCCCAGCCCATCAACCTGACAACACAATGGGTACATGTGTACATGCCCAAGATCTTGGCGGCTGAAGGACTGGAGGGAGAGGATTGTGGTATGACCAAGCCCGATGAAGAGTTCTTTCTCTCCTGCATGTACCCGCAAGCTTTATCATGAACTTAAAAAATAAAAAAGAAAACAAGAAGTCTACAGGGTGGTGTGGAGGCTAAGCCCGCTGGACCCTAAAAGGCTGACTTCAGGATTTGGGTCCTGGACCCAGTGACTGAAAACCATGCTGGGGATACACATGTCCCTAAGGGGAGGATGGAGGAGAAGGGGTTACAGTATGGCAGCCCTCCTCAGGGGCGATTTCTCACTTTCCCTCTCTTTCTCTGCCTCTCTAGAGATAGCATGTGTCCTACAGCAAACGAACAAACAAACTAAAAACCTTAATGAGAATATAATTGATGGGGACCAGCAGTTGACATAACGGCTATGTCGCTGGACTCCCATGTAGTTGAGTGTAGTTCGAATCCTGGACCTGGTGGCTTAAACTCATGCTGGGCGTGTGTGCATGCGTGCCCAAGATCCTGAGAGGAGAATGGAGGAGAAGGGATTGTGGTGTGGCCATCCCCCCTGGGGGGTGATTTCTCGCTTTCTGTCTCTCTGTCTCTCCTTGTCTTTCTGGTGAGCGCATGCGCCCTATAGCAAAAATCTCTTAAAAAAAAAGAGATATAATTGACATAATAAACTGCTCATATTTAAAGTGTATGACTGGAGGGACCAACAGATGGTGTAATGGTTACATTGCCGGACTCCCACATGGCTGACCCTGGTTTGCGTCCCAGACCTGGAGGCTTGAAAGTCATGCCGGACACATGTGTGTGCTTGCCCAAAATCCTGAGAGGAGACTGAAGAAGAAGGAATTGTGACGTGGCTGTCCCCCATGGGGGGCCGATGTCTCATTTTCTGTCCCTCTATCTCTCTGGTGAGTTCACATGCCCTATAGCAAAAATCTCTCAAAAAACTTAATAAAGTGTAGAATTTGATGCCTTTTGCCACTTGTCTACACCTGTGAAACCACCACCATCAACAGGATAGTAACAAACCCCAAAAGTGTCACTCCCAAAAGTGTCCCCATCTTCCTCTGTGATGCCTCCCTCGGGCCCCTTCCTGTCCTTCCCCCTCGGTGGCTAACGATCTGGTGTCTGTCATTCCAGATGACCTTGCATTCTGTAAGATTTTATGTAAGTGGAATTACACTCTGTGAACTCTTTTTATGAACATTCTATTGTACGGGCGCATCACATTTTGTTTATGCAGTCACCCGTCAGTGGACACTTGGGCCGTTTCCACCTTTCGGCTGTCATGGATAATGTGGCTGTGGACACGGGTGTGCAAGTATCTGTCTGAGTTCCTGCTTCCTACCGATATCTTTGTGGTAGACACCTAGAGTGGGTTTGCTGGTTTCTGTGAGAATTCTATGTTTAATCTATTGGTTGTTTTTTATTTTATTGTATGTACTTTTTTTTTTTTTTTTTTTTTTTTTTTTTTTTTTTGCTAAAGGGCATGTGTGCTGGCCAGAGAGAGAGGAAGAGAGAGGAGGAAGTACCCTCCATCCCCTGGGGAATGGTCACATGGCAATCCCTTCTCCACTTCTCCCTCCATTTGCGATTTTAGGAACGCACACATGCACACGCATGCGCACACACCTGGCATGTTTCTCAAGCTGCCAGGTCCAGGACTCGATCATGTGTGATCTGGATGTCTGAACCAACGTGCCATGGACCCAGCCCATTTTCCGCTTTCAACTGTTGCATGTAGACAGTGAACAAAGGCGCCCGGCAAAGTTGCTTTTACTCGTGCATTTCTGGCTAAGTGTGAACTTGGACACGTGGCCCTCGGAGCCGTTTTATTTTTCCTTTGCGTGTTATCTCGCGGTGTCTGTTTCTTTCTCACGTTATCAACGTGAAAACACCCTTTGTGTAATACAGATCTGAACTCCTTCCGCGTCAGGCTTGTAGAATACACTTCCCTATCATGTTGCTTACATTTTCTTTTCTTTTTTTTTTTTTTTTTTTGGAGAGGTTTTTGCTATAGGGCACGTGCGCTCGCCAGACAGACAGAGAGAGACAGAGAGACAGAAAGCAGGAAATCACCCCCCAGGGGGGATGGCCACGCCGCAATCCCTTCTCCTCCATTCTCCTCTCGGGATCTTGGGCACGCACGCACACGCGCCCGGCGTGAGTTTAATCCACCGGGTCCGGGACTCGAACTGCGGTCGACTACGTGGGAATCCAGCGACATAGCCATTACGCTAACTGCTGGTCCCTTGCTTACATTTTCATTGTGGTCACTGCTTTGTGGATACGCAGACATTTTAATTTTCACGGGTGTGAAATCTTGAAATTGTTTCCATTTCTTTGGTGCCTTTATACTTAACAAGTGATCGCTCTCAGAAGATGGATAGATATTCAATTAAAAATATTAATATTAATTAATCATCTATTGATTGATTTTTAAAAATGTATTCATTTATTTTACATTCATTCACTGAGTATTATCACAGGATACAAAATGTGATTTCCCATCCAGAATACACTGTATAGTGGCTTAATCATACATGCTATTGTCGACAAATAATTTTCTATTTCTTGTTTCATATATATATATACACACATATATATATTCTCCCCCCATTCCTCATTTTCTACCATTCCCCACCCTCCTCCCACACTGTCTCTGGTGTCTACAGTTGCTTTCTATTTCTTTTTTTCATTATATTTATTGTTATTATTATCATTTTTTTCTATTTTTTGGAGAGGTTTTTGCTATAGGGTGCGTGCGCTTGCCAGAAAGACAGAGAGAGACATAGAGACAGAAAGCGAGAAATCACCCCCCAGGGGGGATGGTCACGCCGCAATCCCTTCTCCTCCATTCTCCTCTCGGGATCTTGGGCACGCACGCACACACGCCCGGCGTGAGTTTAAGCCACCGGGTGTGGGACTCGAACCTCAGTCGCCTACATGGGAGTCCAGCGACATAGCCATTACGCCAGCTGCTCGTCCCTCCCCCTGCTTTTTCTCTGACCCCCTTTGCAGAGTTGCCAGGAGCAGAGTTTACCCTGGTATCCATCAGCCCTACATAATTTAGTACAGTTCCTAAAGCCAGAAATGGTCTTCCGCACAGCTCGGGACAATGCAGTGGGCTGTCTAAGTGATCCTTACAATAAACTCAAGCGTCGGGCTTGAGTGCACATGGGATGTGTTCGGAGACCTGTGTTGTTCCGTGATGTCATGTGAGCACCTCAGGGTGCTCATGCACACTTAGGTCTATGGCGTCGCCTGTTAGCGTTTTAAAAAGAGATTTTTGGAGAAATTATTTTATTGAATGTTATTTATTTGTTTAATTTGACCAGAGGACAGAGAGAGCGAGAGAGAGAAAGCAAGCCACCGGTCCAGACTCAGACCATGATTGGACACGTGGGAGTCCAGCTCCTTTACCACCCCTCCACCTGCTGGCCTCTATTTTTAATTTGATCAGAGAGAGAGAGAGAGAGAATGAGAAAGCAAGCCACCACGTCCGGGACTCGAACTGCAGTCTGCCTTGTGCAAGTCCAGCACCTTAAACACGCTGCCCCCTGCTGGCCCCTGCCTATTTTAATCTTACAGGCCCACCACGGCATAGGTGGCTTGCCACTGATGGAGGTTGCTATGTGGCTACAGCACGCGCTATGCTGTTCTCTAACCGACAGACCCCTTTCCGTCTTTCTCATTGTCTCAGCCGTCTTTTATTACAGACGGTAATCAGGATCGCGACCAGCAGAGGGCGTAATGCTTACGTCGCTGAATTCCCACGGAGCCGAATGCGGATCAAGTCCGGACTGGGTGGCTTGAAACTCACACTGGGCACGTGTGCACGAGTGCCCAAAATCCCGACAGGAAAACGCAAGAGAAGGGATTGAGGCGTGGCCATCTCCCCCATCCCCCGGGAGGGGGAATGATCTCTCGCTTTCTGTCTCTCTGGCTAGCGCACTATTACAAAAATCTCTCTCTCTCTCTTTTTTTTTTTAAATTGTATTTATTTATTATTACTATTTTATTTGACCAGAGAGATTCAGAGAGAGAGAAGGAGAGTGAGAAAGCAAGCCGCCAGGTCCAGGACTTGAACCATGGTCAGCCATGTGGGAGTCCAGCACGTTAACCACCACGCCACCCGCCGGCCCCACAAAAATCTCTCTTAAAAAAATATTAGTGTCTGCCCGTCTTCTCCACTTTCTGTAGCTGCAGTGCCTGGTCCCACTGCAGGAGTAACCAGCCATCCTCCTCGGGGCCTTTGCAAGCGCTGTTCCCGTTACCTGGAACACGTCCCGAGGCTTCTCTGGGTTGGCTCTTAGGACCTCGGTTCCTAATCACTTCCTCTGCAGATCCTCCCTGCCCACTTCCCAACTTGTAATGCACATGACTATTTAATTAATGGCCTTCGCTCCCATTCGCTTGTGAGCTCCACGAGGAAATGGATCTTGTTTATTTTGCTCACGGTAAATCCCTTATTACTTACTGCGTGTTGATTCTTCCGTTCAACAAATATTTATCAACCAACAGTTACGCCAGGCACCGGGGTTAAAGTAATGAAGGCGATGGATGAGATTCCTGCCTTCCCCGGAGGGGACAGGAGGGGACGAGGCTCATAAAACCATTAGGGAGAGTGAGTTGCAGGGAGAGAAGCCTCTACCAAACCCGAAAACGACCGGAGGTCGGAGCGAAGGTGGTGGTGGTGATGAGGATTTGCAAAGCAGGGCTGGAGAAGACTCCGGAAAGCCAGGTTGAAACGTTACAGGTGGTGCCCGGATGAAGGCCAGGTTTGCGTAGAAGGGGACGGGGCCGGCTCCTGGCTAAAGAATATTTATCTCATTTTAAAGAATTATTTTATTTAACTTTATTTACTTATTTTATTTTGATCAGAGAGGGACAGAGAAAGAAAGAGAAAGCAAGCTGCCAGGTCTGGGATTCAAACCATGGTCAGCCATGTGGGAGTCCAGTGCCCTTTACCACCATGCCACTTGCCGGCCCCTAAAGAATATTTATTTACTAAAGAGAGGAAGAATGAAGGCCTTGGGTCGAGGTCTGTGCTGGGTGCTTCAATTTTTTTTTTATTTCCCTGCCTCTCCTCAGATCTGGCATGCATTGCCAAAGCATTACCCACTCGGGGCTGGCAGGTGTCCTGGTGGTTAAAGTGCTAGACTCCCCATGGCTGACCACGGTTCAAGTCCCGAACCTGGAGGCTTGCTTTCCTAATTTCCATTTTCTTTCTCTCTCTGGCCAAATTAAACAAATAATAATGATGATGATAAATGAAATAAAATAATTCTAAAAAAAAATAAAAAAGCATTACACACTCATCCAAGACCACACAGGTAGTGAGGGCTGGAGGTACCGCCTTCCGGCTTTGCTATATACTTAAGCCCGCCTGTCCCCTTCAGTAACGTGGCTGACCATTGCCATGCGTATTGAAAGTCTGGGGTGTCCACCTGCGTCCTGTGGAGGTCTCCCGCACAGCGTTTGCTATGTTTGGAATTTCTGCCCTTCTAGGCGTTATTTCTCCGACTAGAACCACAGGCCGCGCCTAAGGGCCTCCGTGGAGCGCACCAGGCTCGTGGGCACGTGGCTGTCCCCTGGGGCCTGGCTGGGTCGCTGCTGGGCTGAGGTGCCCGCGGGGCGGGGCATCTGGGGCGCCCGTGGTCTCTCGGACCAAAGTCTCTGGCCGGGCTGGGACGAGGCTGCACGTGTGGAGAGAGGGCTACCATCCCGGGTCACCAAGAGCAATAATATCTTAACGCGCTATTGAAAAAACCCAAAGGAAGCCTCCGAAGTCCGCGAGGAACAAAAACAGCCACATCAGAAAGAAAGACAGGCTGGGTGTCGCGGGGCCTGGCATCTGGGGCGCCCCCAGGGGCTGGAAGGGGTGTGCCGGCCGAGCGGGGGTCGGGGCGCCCCCTCGGCCCCGGGTTCCCGGCCCGGCCCCGGGAGGAGCGCAGCGGGCGGGGCGGGGCGGGCGGCACCTCCCCCGGCGTCCGCCCCCTCCCCGGGCCTCTCCCGGGCGGAGTCCCTTCCCGGGCTCGATCCGAGCCGCCTTTTCCAGCGGCCCGCGCGGGGCCCAGCTGACGGGCGCGTTGTTTACGGGCCCGAGCAGCCTGGCTCCCGCCGCCCGCCAGCCCAGGTGCCCGCCCGCCGTCCCGCTGTCCGCGCGTCCCTCTGACCAGGAGTCCGTGGAACACGGCCCGGAGCGCTCGGGACCCAGCGCGCGAGGCCAGGGCGCAGCGCGGAGCTCGGAGCCCCGAGATCGCCGCCCGGGCCCGGGCTTGGAGACAGACAGGGGGTCGGGGCCGCCTCCGCCGGGCCTCGCCGCACGACTCGGAGCGGCCGAGGCCGCGCGCCCTGCCCGGGGCCGTGCCCGGGGCCTTCCCGAGCGGGCCGTCGGCGTGGACGACAAGGACGCGCGGCCCCCAGCGCCCCGCGGGCGGCCGCCTCGGAGCATGAGCCCCGCGGGCTGGCGCCGCGCGCTCTGATCGGCGGGGACCCCGCGCTGCCCTAGCCATGGGCGCCGGGGACCGGCGGGGGGCGGCGGCCGCGCCGCTGCTGGTGGCGGTGGCCGCGCTGTTGGTGGGCGCCGCGGGACACCTGTACCCCGGAGAGGGTGAGTGTGGGGGCCCGAGAGTGGGCGGGGAGCGCGCCGAGGGTCCCCCTGTCCAATGGAGCCCCCGCCCTGCGCTGGGAACCGTCCCCGGGCTTGGGGGCGGTGGCTGGAACGGTTCAGGCCCCGCAAGGGGGCGGGAACTGGCTGACCTTGGCCTTTGCCCGCCGGGTCTCGCGGTTCCGCCGCCCGCGTGCCCGACCCCGGCCCGAGGAACCTTGCCCCAGTGCCCGCCCCGAGCGCGCCTCCCACCGTGGCGGGCCCCCTCCGAGCCCCGCTCCCCGGAGACTCCGCACGCGGCTTCTCTGGGGCGCCTCCGGGAAGTGGGTTAGTGGGTCCGGGCCGCTCTGGGGAGCCCAGCGTCCAAGCCTGGAGCCAAGCCCAGGCTGCCCCACGGATGGGTGACGCCTCTCTCAGCTTCCCAGGGATCGAGGCCCGTGTCCACCAGATTCCCGGTCCATGTTTACACGGTGGGGTTTAGTTTCTAGAGGTCCCGAGGCAAACTCTGCCGTGGCAGGAGGCGGTTTTTAATCATGATTATGACACTGTAAGTGGATCACGGTGCGCCCAGGCCGGTCCGTTTTATCTCGTGGGACTCCTGGAAACGGATACCGCTGTGCGCCCGTTTCTCGGAGTTGAAACTGCTACACGTGCAGGACGCGCGAGACTCGCTTGTCTGAAAGTCGGTGCCGGATGGAGGACTTGAACCTCTCAAGGTCTGGGTGCACCAGGGGCCTGGCTGACTGTTCCCTCACGGGCCTCTCAGCTCTGATCTTCATGAAGGGGTCTTTGACCCTGCGTGAGCGGGTCATGCCCCATGGCCTCCTTCTTGGGGGTCCCTGTCTGGCGCCCACAGAGGCAAGCCCCAACCCCAGGCCTTCATCTAGCAAAGGCATTTTGGTTGTAAGCAAACGACCCGACAATCATTTAAGAGAATACCTTGTTTCCCAGTGTGGGGTCTGAGGCCCTGCTTTAAAAATATCTAATGGGGGGAACCAGCAGTTAGCGTAATGGCTGTGTCGCTGGACTCCCACGTAGTCGACCGCGGTTCGCGTCTCGGACCCGGTGGCTTACAACTCACGCCGGGCGCGTGTGCGTGCGTGCCCAAGATCCCGAGAGGAGAATGGAGGAGAAGGGATTGCGGCGTGACCATCCCCCCTGGGGGGTGATTTCTCGCTTTCTGTCTCTATGTCTCTCTCTGTCTGTCTGGCGAGCGCACGCGCCCTATAGCGAAAAACCTCTCCAAAAAAAGAAAAAAAAAAAAAGAAAAAAAAAAATCTAATGGGGTTGGGGTTGGACTCCCACATGGTTGACTGCAGTTCGAGTCCCAGACCTGGTGGCTTGAAAGTCACACTGGGCATGTGTCCTGTGGCCAGGATCCTGAGAGGAGAATGGAGTTGGAGACGGGATTGCGGTCTGGCCATTCCTCCTGGGGGGTGACTTCTCACTTTCTCCTCTCTCTGTCTTCCTCTGGCCATAGACATACCCTATGGCAGCAAAACCAAAAGAAAAAAAAAATGGGGGGCAGCTGGTGGTGGCATGGTGGTGAAGGTGGCTAGATCCCATTTAGCCAACTGAGTGGTTCGAGTCCTGGACCTGGTGGCTTGAGAAACACACCAGGCGCATGTGCATGCGTGCCCAAAATCCTGAGAGGAGAATGGAGGAGAAGGGATTGTGGTGTGGCCATCCCCCTGGGGGGTGGTTTCTCCCTCTCCCTGTCTGTTTCTGGTGGGCACATTTGCCCTATAGCAAACTAAAAGAAAAAAAAAATTGGTTGGGTTCCTGCAGCAGGTTTTTTTCATGAAAAGGATTTAATCATGGGTGGAAGAGGTCCGGGAAGGAAGGGGCTGAAGTTTCAAAATGAACTGAGGGCGCACGGGTGCCTATACGGACGAGCCTACGGAAGCACAGCCCCGGAGTTGGCCAGGTGGGTCTGCGAAGCAGCTGGCCGGTTGCACGGCCTCCGGGAGCCAGGGAATGCCGGGTAGACAGTCGGAGCTCAGGGCAGGGGGGCAGTTGCTTTGGTTCTTGGGAAGAAGATTCAAGAGGCATCCTTAGGTCTTTACAGGCTTGGCAAACAAGAGGACTTCAAAAAGTTTAGAGCAAAGGGACCAGCAGTTGGCGTAATGGCTATGTCGCTGGACTCCCACGTAGTCGACCACGGTTCGAGTCCCGGACCCGGCGGCTTAAACTCACGCCGTGTGCGTGCGTGCCCAAGATCCCGAGAGGAGAATGGAGGAGAAAGGATTGTGGTGTGGCCATCCCCCCTGGGGGGTGATTTCCTGCTTTCTATCTCTCTGTCTCTCTCTGTCTGTCTGGCGAGCGCACGCGCCCTATAGCAAAAACCTCTCCAAAAAAAAAAAGAAAAAAGTTTAGAGCAAAGTGGAATGAGGAGGCCAGCTGGTGGCATGGTGGTTTAGGAGCTGGACTCCCACATGGTTGAGCGTGGTTCGAATCCCAGATCGGGTGGCTAGAAACACACCGGGCACATGTGCGTGCATGCCCCCAAATCCTGAGACTGGAGGAGAAGGGATAGCAGTGTGTCCATCCCCCTGGGGGGTGATTTCTCACATTCTCTCTTTTTTTCCCCCAGCAAGCACACACTCCCTAGAGCAAAAGTCTAAACAAAAACAAAACAAAACAAAACAGAACAAAAATAGAATTAAAGTAGTGTTCGGTGCAAAAATAAGAAAAAATTGCAATCCGGACTTAGTTTTCCCGTAATACAAAAAAGAACTTTTGGAGACCCCGTCATCAGGATGTCAGTGTGCACGCCGCTGTCCTGTTCCTGGTAGCTTTGGTGGCGAGTCGTGGATCTGTGCCTGAGCTCTCTGGGGGTTACTAACTAGATTTAGCGTTCCAGTAGGGGCTGACAATTTCCACAAGGGCAGGGGCTTGTGTTTCGTTTGCTGCAATGTGCGTTTGGAGTCTAGAACAGTGCCTGGCACACAGTAGGTGTTCAGGACATGTTTGTTCTGAACTGTGGACTCGGCCGTGGAGCCCACCTGGGTGGACGTGGTGCTTTTGTGGTTTTTAAGCAGTTCTCCTTCTCAGGGTGATAATGTCCTCTTATTAATCAGCGTGAACCCTGGGAGAGGGCAGGGGTCCTGGTCTCTGCGTGGCGCACATACTCTCTCAGTTAATCCGCACCACCACCCCATAAAGGAGGTCTGATTTATCATCCTTTTTCGCAACCTCACGAGATTGCAGAACCAGCGGGCGGCAGCGCTGGGATTAGAAGCCGAATTTGGCTGGTGTCCGGGGCTCTGCTGTCTTGACAAACTGTTACTCTTTGCCATCTGAGTCTCAGCCCCGCTTAGGGTAATGGTTAACAAAAATTCTATCAAATACACGAGGAGGGATGCTTCTGGAAGGCTTGGGGGAGGGGCAAGGAACTTTCCAGATCGTTAATTTCTAATGTCAACCAAGAGGGCAATTGTGGCTGGGGTGGGGAGTGGGAGTGGAGGAGGGAAATCGGGTGTTTTTGTTGTTGTTATTATGGTTTTGTTTTTTAAAGAATGATTGATTACTTTGAACTCGACCAGAGAGAGAGAATGAGAAAGTGACAAAGCAAGCCACCAGGCCTGGGACTCGAACCGCATCCGGCCATGTGGGAGTCCAGTGCCTTCACCGCCACACCGCCTGCTGGCCCTGTGTGTTTTTCATTTCTTTCGTGAGAGAGAGAGAGAGAGAGAGAGAGAGAGAGAGAGAGAGAGAGGTGGCCTTGATGGGGTATTACCCCCTCAAGACCTTCTTCCCATCCTTTTAGCCAGCCAAGGTCACGGTGTCCTACTGCTTAGGTGGACCCGGGCTCTGAACCCCCGGACCGTCCCTGTGGCCCCAGTATTTTGCAGTGACCTCTTGCTGCTGATGCCAGAGCCACCAGGATGATTTTTGAAAGTTTATTTACTGGGGGCGACAGGTGGTGTGGTGGTTAGGGTGCTGGATTCCCATATGGCTGACTGTGGTTCGAATCTCGGACCTGGTGGCTTAAACTCATGCCAGGCGCGTGTGCGTGCGTGCCCAAGATCCCGAGAGGAGAATGGAGGAGAAGGGATTGCAGCGTGACCATCCCCCCTGGGGGGTGATTTCTCGCTTTCTGTCTCTCTTTTTCTGTCTTTCTGGCGAGCGCACGCACCCTATAGCAAAAACTTCTCCCCCCCCAAAGTAAACATGCCAGGTATGACTGCGGATGGAGAATGGAGGAGAAGGCATTGCGGTGTGGCCATCTTCGGGGGGGGGGGGATTTCTCACTTTCCCTCTCTCTGTCTCTCCAGTGAGTGCACACACGCTATGGCAAAAACCTTCCCCCCAAAGTTTATGTATTTATTTTTTCCATGAGCAAGAGAGTTGGGGAGAGACAGTACCCCCCGTGGGGCCCTGACACCATGGTCCACTCCCAGCTCACCCAGCCCCAGACCCTGGACATGTTTACACCTCGTGCCTTCAGGGAGGTCTCTGGATGCAAACCGGGACGCTCCCCGCGTCAGACCTTGCGTTTTAGCACCACGCGGCTGCCCGCCCCGGTCTGTGTGACGTGTGAGGAGGGGCAGTCTCTATCTCTGCATCTGCCCCAGAAGCGCACACCACGCGGAGGCCGGGTCATTGCAGCAGTCCCTGTCCCATGTCCGGAGTGGATCAGAGAGCGCTCACGGACGCTGCAAAGGCAGGGAGCAGACGCTAGGTGGGAGCGTTTAAAATAGGAACCCACAGGGCTTGGGGGGGCGAACCCAGGGAGTCAGCTCAGCCAGGTAGGGTATCCTCACGTCCGAGGTCACCTGTCTGTGCTCGTCACCTCCTTGTGGTTATTCCGAGCCTGTCCTTCTGGGCATATCCTCCTCTCACCACCCGGGTGAGCCCTGGGGGTCCCCCCGACCCTATTCCCTCCGTGACCCTGGTTCCCATTTGGTTGGAGCTGGGCCTCTCTACCGCAGCACGCCGACCCCGCGGGTTCGATCCTCGTTGCAGGGCGGTCCTGGATGTGGTAGGGTGTTGAGCCGTGTCCCTGTCTCCATCCCATGGACGGTGGTAGCACCCTGACTCCCTCTCATTTGTGACAAATAGAAATGTCCCCTGCTATTCGCTCCTGTCTGCTCGGGGAGCACTGGCCCGAGGGCGTTCCTGTTTTCAGCCTGGAAACTCTCAGTGCCCCCAAACCCCCTCAGCCACCCAGACCTCCGCCGTCCCCTGCCCACGTTCCCCCGCGGGCCTTCGGGGCCCTTGCCTGGCCTCACCCCTCACCCACTGCTCTGCCCACGGATCTGGCGCCATCTCCGCCTCTGCCCACGGCGCGCAGGTAATCGCTCAGCTCCCAGAGCCTCACCTGGGGCGGCTCCAGGCGCGTGGAGGCCGCCCAGTCCCCCCTGCCGGAAGGCCAGCGTTCTGTGAGTTTGCAGTGCCTGGCCCCAACGGCCCTGTGTCCTGCTTTCTTCCCCCCTTCCTCTTTGTTCCTAGAGGACTAGTCTTTTCTTTGACTTTCTTTCATTCTACTTTTCTCTCTTTTTTTTCAGAGGTTTTTGCTATAGGGCGCGTGCGCTCGCCAGAAAGACAGAGAGAGACAGAGAGATAGAAAGCAGGAAATCACCCCCCATGGGGGATGGCCATGCTGCAATCCCTTCTCCTTCACTCTTCTCTCAGGATAAAAAAAATGAGTTATTATTATTATTATTATTATTATTATTATTTTGACTTGCTATAGGGCACATGCAGTCACCAGAGACAGATGGGAGAGAGGGAAAGTGAGAAAGCAAGCCACCTGATCCGGGACTCGAACCGTGGTCAGTCATATGGGAGTCCAGTGCCTTAAGCACCATCCCACCTGCTGGCCCCTCCTCTTAGAATTTTGGGCACACATGCACATGTGCCTGGCGTGTTTTTCTTTAAGTTTTTTTTTTTTAAAGAATGATTTTTATTTAACTTTATTCATTTAATTAATTAATTAATTAATTTTAATTTGACCAGAGAGGGACAGAGAGAGAGAGACAGAGAGAGGGAAGGAAAGTGAGAAAGCAAGCCACCAAGTCCGAGACTTGAACCGTGGTCAGCCATGTGGGAGTCCAGCGTCCCCATCCACCACACCACCTGCTAGCCTCCCTGGTGTGTTTTTCAAGCTGCCGGGTCTGGGACTCGAACGGCACCGTCAACCATGTGGGACCCAGCTAATCACCATGCCACCGGCTGGCCTGTAAAGTTTCATTGGCACGAGGCCACGTGAATTTGTTTACTCATCCTGTGTAGCGGCCTAACGGCAACGCCGAGTAGTTACCACAGGAATCGCATGACCCACAAAGCCCACACTATTCCTGCATGGCTGTCTGCAGAGAAAGCGTGCTGGTGTCGGATCCGGAACCCGCTGCTGGAGGGTTTCCTCGGGATGGCATGCCACGGGGCTCGTGTGGTCCCCGGGACACGTCGAATGCCTCCAGTGAAAGGCAGTGCCCTGGAATGTGGTCGTCCTCTTTATGGGAAGAGCCATGTTCCAGAGCCGTGTGTCCGTCACTGGGCTGGATATACCAGGGGACTTCAACACGTCCATGAAAGGAAGTGGAAGGGCAATGTAAGTGGACGGAGTCAGCTGGTGGCATGGAGGTTAAGGTGACTGGATCCCACAGGATTGGGTCTGAAGTTTGAGTCCTGGATGTGGTGGCTTGAAAGACACGCTGGGCACGTCCCAAGAGGAGAATGGAGGGGAAGGGGTTATGGCATGGCTATCTCCTGAGGGGGTGACTTCTCACTTTCCCTCTGTCTCTGTCAGCAAGGACAAGTGCCCTGTGGCAGACAAACAAACAAACAAACAAACAAACAAAAACGTAATGTTTATGGGCTGGTCTTTGTAGCCTAGTGGTTAAGGGAGCCTCAAACATAATTATTTAAAAAATGATCACATAGCGGGCCAGTGGGTGGCGTAGTGGTTAAGGTGCTGGACTCCCACAGGTCGATCATGGTTCGAATCCCAGATCTGGTGGTTTGAAACTCATACCACGCGTGAGTGCATGCATGCCCAAAATCCCGAGAGGAGAATGGAGGAGAAGGGATTGTGGCATGGCCATCCTCCCTGGGGGGTGATTTCTCGCTTTCTGTCTCTCTGGTGAGTGCACATGCCCTATAGTAAAAAATCTCTCAAAAAAGCAAAAACCAAAAATATAAAACAAACAAAAGTTAGCAAAGCCCCCCAGAATGATCATACAGTAAAATAGACTTTTTGTTGTCATTGTACAGTTCTGTGAATGTTAAGCCATACGTAGAGTGGGGTGGTTATCCACCCTCAGGATCTGAACCGGTCTCAGCCCTGCCCTGGTTCCTGACGCCACCACCCCATCCCAATCCCAGGCAACTGATCTGCTGTCCATTCTCATACCTTTCTGCAGACCTAGGGAAATAAATGGCATTAACATTCTGAAAATGAAAAAAAAATATTTGAGTGTAGTCAATCTTCATTATTTCCAGATGCTTATTTTTTAAAAATTTATTTTTATTCTTAATTTTTTAAACATTCAATCGCTATACATCATTTGGCTTGTAAAGGGAATTTACCCAACATGAAATACATCTCAAAGCAGGTCCAGTTGAGAATAACATACACGTTATCATCGATAGGTAAGAAACCATGTCTGTGTCCCACAAATGTCTTGCCTATTTTTCCTCCCTGATTTCCCTCCCTATACCCTTCCCTTCTCCCACCCTCCTTCCACACCGTCTCCAGCCTCCATAACTATTTTCACTCCTTTTACGCCTTCTGATCTTGCAATCTCTGCCATAGAGGGCAGACACTCGGTATATATTAAGCGGAGACATACAGTGTCTCTCTTTCATAACCTGCTTGCTTCACTCAGCAGTACCTCTTCCATATCCGACCACTTTCTATCAAATGCCAGGGTCTTGTTATTTTTCATGGCTGAGTAGTATTCCATAGAGTATACGTGCCACACTTTTTCAATCCATTTATCTGTTTGTGGACATTCGGGGTGGTTCCATGTCTTTGTAATCGTCAATAATGCCACAATGGATGCCCTATCTTTAAATCTGCTTCTTTATTAAAATTTATTTGTGAGGGGCTTGGCAGGTGGGAGTCCAGTGCTTTAACCACTGGGAGTACCGACTGCAGTTCGAGTCCTGGACCTGGTAGCTTGCTTTCTCACCTTGTTCTTCTCTCTCTCTTCATCTCTCTCTGATCACATTAAATAATAATAATGATACTAAAATAAATACCTAAAATTTAAAAGTTATGTGTACACACCCCCCCCCCCCCCCCCCCCCCCCCCCAGTGCTCACAGTACATTTGCAGTTGCTGAGGACGCTCGAGGAGTTTGGGTCTCATGTTTGGGGTCAGACGAGGTGACCTCTGTCTTCTTGTTTCAGCTCTCAGATTGTGGATTCGACAGTCTCATATTCGGGGGTGCTTTTTGGTGCCAGCTTTTAGCATATTTCTGTGCTTTCTGTTGGTGATTTGGCTGTTTAAAATGGCTCCCATCCCCTGTGCCGAAAGGCCGTCTGCTGTTTATCTTAAGTGCAAGAACGTTGTGATATGCCTCCTGGAGAAATGTTTATGTCAAAAGGCCAACTGGCGGCCCGGTGGTGAAGGCAGCTGGATCCCAAATGGCCGATGGTGCAGTTCAAGTCCTGGGCGTGGAGGCTTGAGAAACACACCGGAAGTGTGTGCGTACATGCCCAGAATCCCAGAAGGAGGGAACATGGAGGAGAAGGGATTGCAGCAAGACCATTCCCCCCGGGGCTGCTTTCTCACTTTCCCTCTCTCGTTCTGTCTCTCTCTGGCAAGTTCATGTGCCCTCTGGCAAAATTTGAAAACATACACACACACACACACACACACACAAAATTGGGAGTTGGCAGGTGACGAGGTGGCGTGGTGGTTAAAGGTGCTAGATTCCCACATGGCTGATCCCCGGTTCGAGTCCCGGACCTGGCGGCTTGCTTTCTCTCCTTCCCCTTCTCTCTGTCTTTCTGTGGTCCAATTAAAAAATGATAACAAACGGAATTAAATAAAGAAATAATTTTTTTTCTTATTTTGGGGAGGTTTTTGCTATAGGGCACGTGCGCTCACCAGACAGAGAGAGACAGAGAGATAGAAAGCGAGAAATCACCCCCCAGAGGGGATGGTCATGCCGCAATCCCTTCTCCTCCATTCTCCTCTCGGGATCTTGGGCACGCACGCACACGCGCCCAGCCATGAGTTTAAGCCACTGGGTCTGGGACTTGAACCGTGGTCGACTACGTGGGAGTCCAGCGACATAGCCATTATGCTAACTGCTGGTCCCCAGAAATAATTCTTGAAAAAAAAAAAAAAAGAATGTGGTGGCAGACAGTGGCATGCGTGGTTCAAGTCCCGGACCTGGCGGCTGGGAAAACACACTGGGCACATGCATGTGTGTGTGTGTGTGTCCAAAATCCCGAGAAGGGAAGGGATTGCAGCGTGGCCATCTCCCCAGGGGGTGATTTCTCACTTTCTGTCTCTCTCTGTCTTTCTGGCGAGTGCACGCACCCTATAGCAAAAACCTCTCAAAAAAAAAAAAAAACTTAAAAAAAAAAGGAAGTACATGTTAGATAAGCTGTTCTAGGCATAAGTTATACTCTTACTGTGAGTTTTGGGAACACGTCAGTGGTATGTATTCAATAAGGTGTCTTACAACACAAACACGCATAAAACAGGTGAGGAATTGATCGACTGATAGGAGGGTCGTGGCCAGAGGCGGGCGGAGCCTCCCCCCCCCCCCCCCCCCCCCCCCCCCGGACAGTAGTGCAGTACTCGCTAGCCCGGTATGTGCATTGACTTCGTAGAACCTGCAGAGAACGAGAAGCAGCTCAGGTGCTTCTGCACGACTGGTTTAACAGGTGCGAATTGGGCTTTGTCGCGTTCTTCATTTTCCATTTAGAATGGTTCGAAACGGGTACACTTTCTCCTCACCCCTTAGATCTTTTGTGATAGGGCACGTGCACTTGCTGGAGAGAGACAGAGAGAGAGAGAGAGAGAGAGAGGAAAAGTGAGAAATCACCCCCTGGGAGGGATGGCCATGCTGCAACCCCCTCTCCTCCACGTATGGACCTGGCGTGAGTTTCAAACCTTCAGGTCCGGGACTTGAACCCCAGTCGGCCATGTGGGAGTCCAGCGCCTTAACCACCACGCCACCTGCTGGCCCCGCTGTGTACTCCTTTTGTTGCATTTTCACCTGCATTGCAAACCCTTGGCCACCCCTTGGGAAGTGTCCGAGGTGGCACAGAACCCCAGGCCGTGTTTCAGTAGCGAGGGGACTCTGCGCTCCGTGGACTCTGGGGTAGGGAGTCTTTCCACGGTGGCTTTCCGGATTTCGGGACGTGTTTCGTTGCTGTTCTCTGTTGCCAAAGACAGGCTGGCTCCTCGTCCTGGTGCGACTTCCAAGTGGGCCCGTGAGAATGAACGTTTGATTTCGAATCTGCTCCCTTCTCCTTCTGTAAGGGGACGGTGTCTCTGCAGGTGTGTGCGAACGTCTCCGTCTTGTGTTCAGGGGTAACAGGTGTCACCGTGAAGCTCTCGTTTCTCTCTTTTGCTTTTGGGGGTGTGTGGGAAACACAGGTACTTTCCGAAAACTGTCAGGTGACAGTGCAGAGAAGGGAGGGCCGGGAAGGGAGGAACGCTGGAAGGACCCGATGGCTTTCTGGCCGCCATTTCTCGTTGCCGGCGTGCTCTTCACGAGGGACCCCCTTGTTCCCTTCCAGAAGATCAGATAAGGGAAGACCTGAGACGTTCCTACTTATATTCAGTTGCATTGTCTAGATGCACCCTGCTACTTTTTCTTTTCATTTTCTTTGAGAGATTTTTGCTGTAGGGCATGTGCGCTTGCCAGAGAGACAGAGAGACAGAGACTGAGCAATCACCTGCCGGGGGGATGGCCACTCTGCAGTCCCTCCCTTCTTCCCCAGTCTCCTCTTGGGAACTTGGGCACGCAGGCACACACGCCCAGCGTGGGTTTCAAGCTGCCAGATCAGGGACTTGAATCGCGCTCGACCACCTGAGAGTCCAGCGATGAGACTATGACACCATCTGCCAGTCCCGCCACCTGCTGCGGTGTAATTAATTAACTAATGAATGTAGCTCTAGGGGCATGTGGGACTCCAGCCGCCTTAACCTCCATGCCACCGGCTGGCCCCTGTGGTAGCGTGACTTACGTATTTATTTTAGGTTTTTGCCGTAGGGTGCCTATGTCCGTGGAGAGAGACAGAGAGAGGGAAGATGAGAAAAGCACCAGGGTCGGGATGGCCACGCCACAATTCCTGCTTCTCCATTCTCCTCTTGATATTCGGGGCACACATTACTTGTGCCTGGTGTGAATTTCAAGCTGCTGGGTCCCGGACCCCACCTGCGGTTGACCCTGTGGGGATCCAGCACCTTACTCACCACGCGACCTGCTGGCCCCACTTAAGGTAGTATGTACGTACGTATGTATGTATGTACGTATGTATGTATTTGAGAGATTTTTTTCTCTAAGGCATGTTTGTTCTCTGGAGAGAGGGAGACAGAAAGCAAGAAATCACCCCCCTGGGGGATGGCCATGCTGCAATCCCTTCTCCTCCGTTCTCTTCTCGGGATCTTGGGCACGCACGCACATGTGCCCAGTGTGAGTTTAAGCTCCCAGGTACGGGACTCGAACCGTGGTCAACTACGTGGGAGTCCAGCGATGTAAGCATTACACCATCTGCAGGTCCCTTCCGTTTTTTTGTGAGATCTTTTGCTATAGGGCACATGTGCTCGCCAGACAGACTGTAATCCCTTCTCAGTTCCTCTCTCAGGATTTTGGGCGTGCATGCCCTTGTGCCTGATGTGAGTTTCAAGTTGTTAGGTCAGGACTCAAACTACGGTCAACCTTGTGGAATCCAGAGTCTTAACCTCCACGCCACCTGCTGGGCCTTAAGTGTGTGTGTGTGTGTGTGTGTGTGTGTGTGTGTGTATTCTACCAACCAGGAAGTGATACCCATTAAGAACTCAAACTAGCGGAATATATATATATTTTAGGTTTTTGCCATAAGGCACATCCTTTCGCCAGAGAGACAGTGAGAGGGAACGTGAGAAATCACTTCCTGGGGGATGGCCACAGTGCAATCCCTTCTCCTCCATTCTCCTCCCAGGATTTTGCGCACACACGCCCAGTGTGAGTTTCAAGCTGTCGCATCCAGGACTTGAACCACGGTTGGCCCTGTGGGATTCCAGCGCCTTAACCACTACACCACCTGCCGGCCCCTTAAATATACTTTTAAAGCTTATTTATTGGGCTCCATCCTGGGGACTCCTAGGGCGGCTTGTCCCTGATGCTTACGCGATTTCCTGCTTATTTTCTGGTTTATTTTCGTGCCCAGCAGTGCCAGGAAAGTCAGACCCCAGAGAGGTGTGAGAAATCCCGAGAGAAGAGAGGAGGGACTGTGGCGTGACCATCCCCTTGGGGGGGTCATTTTTCATTTCTCTCTCTCTGGCAAGCACACACACCCTGTAACAAAAACAAACAAACAAACAAACAAAATGGGCATAGCGATAGTGCTTCCTCTTAGAATCGTTTTAAAATTTAGCATGAGGTGGGCCCGGCAGGTGGAGTGGTGGCGAGGGACGCTGGATTCCCATATGGCTGACCACGGTTCGAATCCTGGACTTGGCAGCTTGCTTTCTCACGTTCTGTCTCTCTCTGGTCAAATAAAAAAATAATAGCAAATAGAATGAAATAAATACACAATTCTTTAGAAAAGAATTTAGCACGAGGATGGGCATATCAGGGTAAGAGCTCAGAAAATACACGGTAGGGATAGGATCGGCCAGCTCCCGGCCCTGACCCCCTGTGGGGAGCAGCTGCCAGCCAGGGGCTGTCCACCAAGAACTGGAAGCTTCTTTCGTTCCCACCCAGGGTACTAAGAGCAGAAGGAAGCACAGCTATTCCTGGCCCATTCCTTGTGCCCTCTGGGTATGTCCTACCCCAGCAATAAATGACTCTATTGTTTTTGACGCACAGGGGCACGGAAGCCTTTGATGAATTGAGAGTTAGATTCATGGGAGATGAAAAAGGAAAAGTAACTCGGGCCAGCAGGTGGCATAGTGGTTAAGATGCTGGACTCCTACATGCCCGACTGTGGGTTCGAGTCCTGGACTTGGTGACTTGCTTTCTCACTTTCTCTCTCTCTCTCTCTTTTTTTTTTTTTTTTTTGGAGAGGTTTTTGCTATAGGGCACGTGTACTTGCCAGAAAGACAGAGAGGGACAGAGACAGAAAGCGAGAGATCACTCCCCAGGGGGATGGCCACACCGCAATGCCTTCTCCTCCATTCTCCTCTCGGGATCTTGGGCACGCACACACACGCACCCGGCGTGGGTTTAAGCCACCGGGTCTGGGACTCAAACTGTGGTTGACTACATGGGAGTCCAGCGACATAGCCATTACGCCAACTGCTGGTCCCACCCCCGTCACTTTTAGAACGTTTTCATCTTCCCTCAAAGAAGATGAAACACCCTCCCATTCTCTCCCCCCGCTCCCCCGGGCCCTGGCAATCAGGAATCTGCTCTCTGCGGACTCCCCGCGCTCTGGACTTGGTGTCTAAGTGGGACCGTGCTGGGTGGCTCTTTGTGTCTGGCACCTTGCTCCGAGCTTTGTGTGTGAGACTCACCAGTGCTGGCGCAGGAGAAGCACGTGTGAGAATTCAGAGAGAGAGAGAGAGAGAGCGCCCCCAGTGGGCGCGGCCACGCTGCAACCCCTTCTCCTCCTGTTCTCCCTCCTGTTGGAGTTATGGGCATGCACACCCGGGTGCCCAGCATATTTTTCAAGCCCCAGGGGTCAGGATTTGAACTGCTTGGTTGGTCATGTGTGATCTGTCTCCCTTAACCACGAGGCCAAGATGCCAGCCCCCTGCCTTTAAAATGATGTATTTATTTCATTTGACTTGTTATTATCCTTATTAATTTGCTATAGAGCTCATGCACTTGCCAGAGAGAGAAGAGAGAGAGAGAGGTGGGAAAGTGAGAAGGCGAGGTGCCAGGTCTAGGCCTAGAACTATAATCTGCCCTACGGGAGGGCCCGGCCCAGACCCACACCACCAGCTGGCCCCCGCCCTTTGTCAAAGCTTAGTTATTGGGACCAGCAGGTGGCATAACGGTTGCATCGCTGATCTGCCACATAATCGACCACAGTTCGAGTCCTGGATCCAGTGGCTTAAAACTAGCACTGGGTGCATGTGCATACGTGCCGAGACCCTGGGAGGAGAATGGAGGAGAAGGGATTGCGGCGTGGCCATCACGCTTTCTGTCTCTTTCTGTCTCTCTGGGAAGCGTACCTGCCCTATAGCAAAGATCTCTCTAAAAACCAGACAACAAACAAACTTATTTTTGTGTTTCTTCCATGACTAAGAGAGACAGAGACAGAGAGATAGCACTCCCCACATAGTTTACATGGTGCCATCTGCCCCCAGACTCAGCCAGCTCTGGACTAGGGCATGTGTGCCTGAGGGAGGTCTCTGGACACGAACCTGGAACCTTCTGATGTGGATCCATCTTGACAGTGCATTGTGTTTGACCTCTGCGCCCCCATGTGGCCTCTGCAGCTGATGGTCGCGTCCCTTTGAAGCTGCTTCAAAGCCTGGGTAGCAAGTGTCAAAGTGTCAGGGGAGAGTGGCAGTTTCTCGGTAGCTGGGAACTGGAATTCCCCCCCCCCCCCATTTCCTAGTGATTCTTTGTGTGTGTGTGTGTGTGTGTGTGTGTGTGTGTGTGTGTGTGTTGGCAGGAAGACACCATGTAGAGTTTTCTTCCTTTCCCCAGCAGAAAGGAAAGACTCAAACACTCCCCCCAAAATCCAGGAAGGCTGCCTGGAGGAGGTGGCATTTGAACTCGCGCTTCCAGGACGACGGGCTGGATTTAGAAAGGTGTAAAGAACCTGGTCAGTCAAGAATTAAGACTAGCCTCACCGATGCCTAGAGATGACCGTCATGTGTTTGGGAAAGCGAAGGATAATGACAACAACCCAGCTGAGATTAACGAGTACGACTTGTTATTCCTGTGCCTGGCATCACGAGTCCTTGTCCTGCACCGTTTCATTTATTTGTCCTCATAGGTCGTGGAGGGGGACACAGAGCCTTGGAGCTGTGCAGGAGCCATGGGCAGCCCTCTTACGTGTGGCACAGGGGGTGGAGGGCGGGGTCTTGTGAACAGAAAGTGCAGTGCTGGGGAGCCATAGAGGGTGCTGGAGCTGAGGAGGGACCACCTTCAGGAGAAGGAGCATGCAGGGAGTCCGAGCCACACGGAGGGGAGTGGTAACCAGGTCTCGACGGCCCGCTGGGAAGGAGACTCAGCCAGGGAGTGGGAAACAGACCAGAGAAATCAATCCCGTTTTCCGCGCTCCGTCTCTAATGAGTCCACCTTTAATCCCGTAGATCATTTCCTGAAGGTCTCGGGCAGTGACGCACTGGGGACCGCTCCCCTTTCCCCTTCAGCACCTGCTGTTACTCAATCTTCTGCAACCCTTTTGTCCCTGTTGCATCAGAGAGGAGGCGATGATTTTAGGGCTGGTCACAGGGCCTGCCAAGGGCATTATTTTCTTGGCCTTTTGAAAGTCATGACTTGGCCATGGGCGCGTCACACGGAAGGAAAGTCACTTGTCAGAGCTAGCTATGGATGCCTGCCTGCACACCCACGAAACCAGCCCCTCCCCTGCTTCGTGTGTGTGTGTGCGTGTGTGTGTGTGTGTGTTTGGAGAGGTTTTTGCTATAGGGCGCATGAACTCACCAGACAGACAGAGACAGAGAGACAGAAAGTGAGAAATCACCCCCCAGGGGGGATGGCACGCCACAATCCCTTCTCCTCCATTCTCCTCTCGGGATCTTGGGCACGCACGCACACGCGCCCGGCGTGAGTTTAAGCCACCGGGTCTGGAACTAGAACCACGGTCGACTACGTGGGAGTCCAGCAACATAGCCATTACGCCAACTGCTGGTCCTGTGTGTATGTGTTTTAGTTTTGCTATAGGGTGCATGTGCTCACCGCAGAGAGGAGAGAGAGAAAGAAAGTGAGAAGTCGCTCCTGGGCGGGAGTGAGGGATGGCCACACTGCAACCTCTTCTCCTCCATTCTCCTTTCGGGATTCTGGGCACGCACACACCTGTGCCTGGTGTGTTTTTCAAGCCGCTGGGTCCAAGACTCGAGCTGTGATGTTGGCCGTGCCCTCTGCTGGCCGTATTTCTCTCACAATACATGTATTTTTGCTACAGGGCGTGTGCATTTGCCAGAGGGAGAAAGCACCCCTACCCCATGGGGCCTGGCCAGCCTCCAGTCTCTTCTCCATGGTGCCCCCCCTTTGGGGATTTCAGGCACGCACACATGTGTACCTGGTGTGTTTCAAGCTGCCGAGTGTGGGACTTGAACTGTGCAGTCTGCCGTGTGGGATCCAGCTGCCTCAACCAATAGGTTATGGCCTTTTTTTTTTTTTTTTTTTCTTTCATGAGGAAGAGAGACGGAGAGACAGGTACCCTCTACAGAGTCCCCCCACCGGGACCTGGCCCCCAGCTCAGCCAGCCCAGGGTCACAGGTGCACACGTGTCCTGTGCGCTTAGGGAGGTCTCTAGGTGTGACCTGGCACCTTCCCATCAGGGCTGGTCAGCCTCCCCGAGCGCTACGTTACTTCAGTAGCGCCATGCTGCGATCTTCTTCCTTTTTCTTTCTTTTTTTTAAAAAAATTATTTATGTACTTTAAAATTTATTATTAGTCTTTTTTTTAGAGAGATTTTTGCTATAGGGTACGTGTGCTCACCAGAAGAGACAGGGAGAGACAGAAAGACTGAATGTGAGAAATCACCCCCCCCACCCCCCGTGTGTGGGAAGGCCATGCTGCAATCCCTTCTCCTCCAGTCTCCTCGTGGGCATGCACACACACGTGCCTGGTGTGAGTTTTAAGCTGTCGGGTCCAGGACTTGAAACGAGATCGACTATGTGGGAGTCCAGTGATGTAACCATTATGCCATCTGCTGGTCCCCTTATTATTATTATTATTCTTTTACGTAAAAAACAACAAGACCCTGACCTTTGACAGGAAGTGGATGAATATGGAAGGTTTACTGCTGAGTGAAGCAAGCCAGGCTATGAAGGAGAGGCATTGTATGTCCCCACTTACTATATACCGAGTGTCTGCACTCTATGACTGAAACTGAATGACTAAAGGATATAGAAACACAGTAAATGGTTGCGAATACCAGATATAGGGTGGGAAGAGGGTGGGTGAAGGAGTAGAGTCTGAGGAAGGACATTAAGGAGAAAAATAGAGAGGCAAAGCATTTATGGGATAAAGGAATAGGGTATTATCTGCTGAAGATAACTTTATAGTATTGTCAACTGGACTGGGGAGAAATGTATGCACGCTGAAATATTCACTTTGCAAGCTAAATAATGTGATGGGATGTATGAAAGAAGTTGAAATAAAACATAATAAAAGCTAAAACAAATTTGCTATAGGCAAGGCACATGTACGAGAGAGAGAGAGAGAGAGAGAGAGAGAGAGAGAGAGAGAGAAAGCAAGCTGCCATGTCTGGGACTCGAACCGTAGCTGGTCGTGTGGGAGTGCAGTGCTTTAACCACCATGCACCTGCCGGCCCCCATCTCTCCTGGCGAGTCCGCTCACCTGTGTTGCTTTTTGCTGCTTTCCCTCCCAGTGTGTCCCGGCATGGATATTCGGAACAACCTCACCAGGCTGCGTGAGCTGGAGAACTGCTCCGTCATCGAAGGACACTTGCAGATCCTCCTGATGTTCAAGACGAGGCCCGAAGACTTCCGGGACCTCAGTTTCCCCAAACTCATCATGATCACCGACTACTTGCTGCTCTTCCGGGTCTACGGGCTCGAGAGCCTGAAGGACCTGTTCCCCAACCTCACCGTCATCCGGGGCTCCCGCCTCTTCTTCAACTACGCGCTGGTCATCTTCGAGATGGTCCACCTCAAGGAGCTGGGCCTGTACAACCTCATGAGCATCACGCGGGGCTCTGTCCGCATCGAGAAGAACAACGAGCTCTGCTACCTGGCCACCATCGACTGGTCCCGGATCCTGGATTCCGTGGAGGATAATTACATCGTGTTGAACAAGGACGACAACGAGGAGTGTGGTGACATCTGTCCAGGCACCGCGAAGGGCAAGACCAGCTGCCCCGCCACGGTCATCAACGGGCAGTTTGTCGAGCGATGTTGGACACACAGCCATTGCCAGAAAGGTATGCCGGGGAGACAGGGTTCTGAGGTGTTCTGGTGCCTGGTTCTAAAGATTTGGCCACTCGGTGAGGGCCGGCTGGGGGACAGCAGCGGGGGGCATGCACTAGCTTAGGGGGTGACAGACTTTTCCTGGAAAGGCTCAGAGAGTAAATGCTGGAGATTTTGCAGACATTTCATTTCTGCTGCAGCTACTGAAGTCGACCACTGTCGGGGCGAGGAGCCCCAGGCACGAGTAGACACACGGGCATGGCTGTGTTTCAATAAAACTTTATTTACAAAAGCAAACAGTGGGCCGGATTTTGCCTGTGGGCCATCAATCCCCTCCTCTTCTGACAGCCAATGGCCCTGTGTTCTCTTTTGCCTGGGAGATGAGAAGGAGTGGAAGAATTTGGAATATTTGGAATTGTTTTTTTTTTTGAAGTTTGTTTCTTATTTGAGTTTAGAAGTCACATTGTCCCTAGTAGACATTTGTTAAAATATGCAGGGGAAAAAAAGTCAAACCTCCATCTTGGGCCAGCAGGTGACATAGTGGTTAAGGTGCTCGGTCCCACATGGCTGACTGCGCAGTTTGAGTCCTGGATCCGGCAGCCTGAAAAACACGCCAGGCGTGTGTGCAGGCGTGCCCAAAATTTCAACGGGAGAACGGAGGAGGTGGGATGGCAGCACGGCCTTCCCCGGGGAGGGTGGTTTCTCACTTTCCCACTCTCACTCTGTCTTTCTCTGACAAATGCACATGCCCTATGGCACAAAAATAAATCTTTGTATAAAAGCGATATCCCCATCTTACGCGATCATGGAAATGCCAGTCGTAGTTTCCTGGGTGCTTAATGTGTCGGTTGTGGCTTAATTCTCTTGCCCGTTATTGGGTGCACTTTAGATATTTCCAGTTTTCACAAAGAGAAGGGCGAGTGTATTCGGGTCAAAGCTTTGGGAGCAGTTTAATGGCTATGTCGCTGGACTCCCACGTAGACCGCGGTTCTCGTCCCGGACCCGGTGGCTTACAACTCACGCCGGCGAAGATCCCGAGAGGAGAATGGAGGAGAAGGGATTGCGGCGTGGTCGCCCCTTGGGGGGTGATTTCTCGCTTTCTGTCTCTCTGTCTCTCTCTGTCTGTCTGGCGAGTGCAGCGCCCTATAGCGAAAAACCTCTCCAAAAAAAAAAAAAAAAAAAAAAAAAAGAAAAGCTCTCGCATTTGTTTCTCTCAAGTCGCTTTCCAGAAGCGAAATTTCTGGGTCAGAGGATGGGGGTACAGATTGCCAAATGGCTTTCCGGAAATGTTGTAGCAGTGGACACTCCTCTGAGCGCGGGACGAGAGGGAGCGCTTTGGCCAGCGTGGAGTGTCGCTGGAAAGAGCTTTCATAACTTACTGGTGGCGGTGGGGCCGGCAGGCGTCCTTGCGTCTGTTTGCATTCCTGCGATTGCGATCGGGCTTAGAGCGTTGAAAACACGCGTATTTGGCGTGCGGGTTTCCTGTTCCTGCTGCTCCCCTCTGTCCACTCATCCTCGAGTCCCTCCGGTGGGTTTTGAAAAATTAATCTGTCTGTGGTTCTCATCGAGGCCGGCTGTTAACCCGTGGCCAGCGGCGTCTCCAGGTGTTCCAGTCGGTGGTGAGAAATACTCTGGTCTGTTCGATCGCCAGAGAAGTTTGAAAGGTTCATGGAATTCAGAGCCAGGTTTTGGCACGTCCCTTCTCTACTTTATGCTTAGTCTCTTTCTAGCAGTAAAACAATTTCCCACCACATTTTCTATTTTAGTGATCAATTTTCTTAAAACAATTTATTTTATTTAAAATATTTATTTATTTATTTATACATACCAGAGAGACAGAGACGACAGAGAGAGAGAGAGAGAGAGAGAGATGGAAAGCGAGAAAGCAAGCCACCAGGTCCGGGACTCGAACTGTGGTCGGCCATGTGGGAGCGTCCAGTACCTTAACCACCAGGCTACCTGCTGGTCCAGGAACAATGATCGTGACATTGTGAGAACATTGGTAGGTCAGGGATGAATAGAACCTGGACAGTGACCGAGAAGGAAGGTCATAGTTGGGGCAAAGTCTTGGAAGTAGAGAGACCAGCCTGTGGCTTTGGAATCTTCTAGAAGAAAAGAGAAATTTCTGAGTGGGGGCTGAGGGCCAGGTGTGGGTGGGGAAGTTAGGTGGGAGTGATGGACCAGGGGATTTAGGGATGGTGAAGAGGCCACACAGCTGCCTGGGGAAGACTGTTATCTGCATTTTAGAGACCAGAGAGGTTACTTAACTTCCCCAAGGACACACAGCCGATAAAGGACAGAGCTTGGGTTGTGCCAAGTCTGCGAGAGACACACCAAAAAGATTATTTATATATATAATTTTTTTTCCCCACCCGGGGGTGGAGAGGTGTCCGTTCTGTTTAAAAACAGGTAAGCCACTTCTTATTTTTTTTTATTTTTTTATTTTTATTTATTTATTTATTTATTTTTTGGAGAGATTTTTCGCTATAGGGCGCGTGCGCTCGCCAGACAGACAGAGAGAGACATAGAGACAGAAAGCGAGAAATCACCCCCCAGGGGGGATGGTCACGCCGCAATCCCTTCTCCTCCATTCTCCTCTCGGGATCTTGGGCACGCACACACACGCGCCCGGCATGAGTTTTAAGCCACCGGGTCCGGGACTCGAACCGCGGTCGACTACGTGGGAGTCCAGCGACATAGCCATTACGCTAACTGCTGGTTCCCCAGGTAAGCCACTTCTAACTTGGGCACCCGGAGAAAGAGTGAGCAATCTTTTATGTCAGTGCTGAGTTCTTTGAATGAAGGCGCTTGTTTGAAATGCGCCGAGCACGTGCGCCTTGAGAGAGAACTGAAGCCATTCCTCTGTGGATTTATTTTTGTATCCGTTTTAGTCAAAATAGCCAGGACGGCCTTATCTGCAGTTCAGTCTCCTGTTCCCTGATGTTTTGAACAAATTTTTTTTTTTAATCTTTTGCTATTGAGAATCAGGCTTGTTTTTCCAGCATGGGAGGTTTTGTCGCCATGGGAAGGTGTGACAACAAGTGTGGCTTTAACTGTCACCTGCCGGTCCTGGGCTCTGGTCTGCATCCTCCCAGGTGCCCGTTGGCCGTGCGGTCTCCAGGTGTCCGCCGTGTGCTGGCGACAGTGCCGGCCTTGGAGAGGCTCACGTCCCACTGCCATGTCCCCTGTGGCCCCCAGTTGACGCATTCTCGATGCGTCTGCCCCTCCATCACGGTTTTGCTAGGGTATGCGTGGACGTTTAGCAGTGATCGGGGAACTGCCAGGGAGGTTCGTCTCCATCACCCAGTTCACAGATTTGGGGTGAAGGTGCCGGGAGAAGTCGTATGCAAGGAGCCTCGAATGGGGAGAGTGGAGACGGAGTCTCTGTGAGCCGGACCAGGCTGCATGCTTTATCGACAGGCCACTGTGTGCCAGTCCTGGACACTGGGGTGGGGACAGGAGGGTCTAGCCCTTGCCTCCTGGGAGATAAATGGAGACATTGATCGTCTAACAAGTGCACCCTGCGGGGTTTACAAGGCGGAGATCTCGAGGGGCGGGAGCCTGGGATGAGGACTCAGATTCCTTTTATTTATTTACTTTTTTTTTTAGAGAGATTTTTATGGGGCGTGTGCTCTTGGTGGACAGACAGAGAGACAGACAGTGAGAAATCATCCCCTGCCCCCACCCCCAAGAGGATGGCCACCCCGCAGTCCGTTCTCCCCCAGTTTCCTCTTGGAGGCTCATGTACATGAGCCCGGTGTGAGTTTTAAGCCACCGGGTCCGGGACTTGAACTGTGGTCGACCACGTGGGAGTCTAGTGACATAACCACTACACCTGGGCCCTGCACATTCTAAGGGATTTTACACCCTGGTTTGTTCCTTCCTCCCTCTCTCCTGTCCCCCCCCTTCCTCTTTCCTCTGAGAAGAAATGGAAGAGAAGGGATTGCAGTGTGATGAGTCAGGCATTCGCATAGAAGCGATTTCCAGTGAAAGTTGGGAGCACCCCAATACCAGGGCTTCCCTACTCCTTGTTGGCATCGAGGGGTGGGGGTACAGAGCACCGGATTGTGTCCCGTACCTGGGGGCTCTCTGTCTGGGTGTCCACAGGCGGGAGCGGGACCAGCAGATGGCGGAATGCCTATGTCGCCGGACTCCCGTGTAGTCGACTGCGTTTCTAGTCCTAGACCTGGTGTCTCCTGGTGGAGAGACAGAGAGACAGAAAGCGAGAAATCACCCCCAGAGGGGATGGTCACACCGCAATCCCTTCTCCTCCATTCTCCTCTCGGGATCTTGGGCACGCACGCACACGCGCCCGGCGTGAGTTTAAGCCACTGGGTCCGGGACTCGAACTGTGGTCGACCACAGGGAGTCCAGCGACATAGCCATTACGCTAACTGCTGGTCCCATCACCTCTGTATTGTCAAAGGTGTCTGGCAAAACCAGAAGGAAGACAGATCAATGAAAAACTAATTCGTTCCTTGATTTTTTTCCCCCTTTTAATTCCTTTCACGCCCACGTGTGCACACATTCGATGTCCCTAATTTCTGCATGGGCTCCAGTGACATCATCACGAAGGAATTTAATTGATCAATATCCCGCGGTGTTATCTAGAGAACATCGTGATTTCCAGGTGCTCTGGCTCCGGACGTGTCTAGAACCACAGGTCCGATGAGTCACCTGGAGAGGAAAGGCGGGGCGAGGGTGAGTACGGGGGTTGGGGGGACCTGTCTCGCCCCGCGACACTTCCCATCAGCTGGGCTGCAGCAAGCAATTGACTCGCTCCTGCCTTTTGATTGTTTTTTTTTTTTTTTTTATTAGAGAGATTTTTGTGATAGGGCGTGTGCATTCACTGAAGAGACAGAGAGAAACAGAGAGACAGAAAGCGAGAAATCACCCCCCAGGGGGGATGGTCACGCCGCAATCCCTTCTCCTCCATTCTCCTCTCGGGATCTTGGGCACGCACGCACACGCGCCCGGCGTGAGTTTAAGCCACCGGGTCCGGGACGCGAACTGCGGTCGACTACATGGGAGTCCAGCGACATAGCCATTACGCTAACTGCTGGTCCCAAATAAATGAATTTTAAAAAAAGCAAAAACAAAAATTAGTAATAATAATAATAATAAAAAGCTGCTGTTGTCCAGGGGAATAAATCAGCCCCACCCTTTCGGGGAGGAGGCGGCACAGACGCGGTTATGGGAAGGTGGAACTTGGCGACTGTCTGGTAACTGGGTAACCTGTCTGACGGGTTTTTCTCTTTCTTCCTCTGACTTGATGAAATTCTTGACCAGTTACTTCCCATCATGTCACCAGACCCTTTGTCAGAATGAAAATCTCTCCCTTGTGACTGAACACCTGACATACCCTAGGGGGGTCCTGGGGGCCGTGGTTCGTGTCAGGCGGGGTGCCCCGCTGCCTCCGTGGTCTCATTCTGCCCCCTTGGATCTGTGCCTGGGGGGGACCTGGTCTTTCTCAGGACACGGAGGCCCTGTGGGTGCTGGGGTTCAAAGCACTAGCCCCTACCCTGCTTCCCTTCCTGTGTCCCCCCACTTCTCTCTCCCAATTCCCCCTCTCTTCTCTGCCATCCCTGTCTCTCCTCCATCCTTCTCTCTGTGTGTCTCTGTCTCTCTTCTTTATTCCCTCTCCCCTGTCTTTCTCAGGCTTACAGTCAGGGCTGGCCCAGGCCACATGTTTGTTTGCATGCGAAGATAAGTTATTATTATTTTAAAAAGTAATGATCTTATTTCATTGCTTAGCATTTTTTTTTTTTTGAGAGGTTTTCACTATAGGGCGCATGTGCTTGCCAGACAGACAGAGAGAGACAGAGAGACAGAAAGCGAGAAATCACCCCCAGGGGGGATGGCCACGCCGCAATCCCTTCTCCTCTATTCTCCTCTCGGGATCTTGGGCACACACGCACACGCACCCGGCGTGAGTTTTAAGCTACCGGGTCCGGGACGCGAACCGCGGTCGTGGGAGTCCAGCGACATAGCCATTATGCTAACTGCTGGTTCCCATTGCTTAGCATTATTATTTGTTTACTTTGATCAGAGGGAAGCAGAGAGAGAGAAAGGGGAAGTAGGAAAGCAAGCCTTCAGGTCCAGGACTCGAACCATGATTGGCCAAGTGGGAGTCCAGCGCCTTAATCAGCACGCCACCTGCTGGCCCCAAGATTAATTATTTTAAGAGTGAGATACAGGGCTGGCAGATGGCGTGGTCGTTAAGGGTACTGGACTCCCACATGACCGACAGCGGTTCAAGTCCCAGACCTGGCGGCTTGCTTTCTCACGTTCCCTCTTTCTCTCTCTCTCTCTCTGCCCCTCTTTGGTCAAATTAAAATAAATAAATATGTAAAAAAAATAAAGTTCAATAAAATAATTCTTTAAAAAAAGAGTGAGATGCATGCTCTTATCAGAGAGAAAGAGACAGAGACAGGGAGGGAAAGTGAGAGAGCATCCCCTCATGGGCATGGCTGTGCTGTAATCCCTTCTCCATCTCTCTCTCCTTTTGAGACAGGCATGCACACACACGCACCTGGCATGTTTCTCAAGCTGCCTGGTCTGGGACTCGAACTGCGTGATCGGCCATGTGGGATCCAGCTACCTTAATCCTCATGCCCCGGGCTGGGTCTGTCCTAGAAGTTTTTCTGGCCTCTTGTTTTATCCTTGGTGAGGGGTGTCTTGGGTTTTTTTTTTTTTCTTTTTTCTTTTTTTGGAGAGGTTTTTGCTATAGGGCACGTGCGCTTGCCAAACAGAGAGACAGAGAGACAGAAAGCGAGAAATCACCCCCCAGGGGGGATGGCCACACTGCAATCCCTTCTTCTCCATTCTCCTCTTGGGATCTTGGGCACGCACGCACATGTGCCTGGCGTGAGTTTAAGCCGCCGGGTCCGGGACTCGAACCGCCATCGACTACATGGGGGTCCAGCGACATAGCCATTACGCTAACTGCTGGTTCCCGTCTTGGGTTTTTAAAGAAGCCTAGAAAGAAAGTTGCTCGCCAGTCTTTACCTACGAGTGTTTCCCAGTGTTTACCGATAGAGGGAAAACTCATTTGAAGATCTGATAAGGACAGGGCTTAACGCACCAGCACTTAGTCATATTGATGATGTTTAATTTATTTACAATGGCCAGAGGCTGCATGCCCTTGCCAGAGTGAGAGAGAGAGATGGAGAAAGCACCCCCCACAGGGCATAGTCATGTGGAATCCCTTCTTCTTGTTCCTCCATCCTGTCGGGATATTGAGCATGGGCACACATTATTACTATTTATTATTATTATTTTAATTTGAGCAGTGAGAGACAGAGAGGGGAAGTGAGAGAGGAAGCCGCCAGGTCCAGGACTTGCACCGTGGTCGGCCACGTGGGAGTCCAGCACCTCAACCACCACACCACCTGCTGGCCCCTCATCTGGCATGTTTTTCAAGCCCCTGGGACTGGGATTTGAACTAGGGGAGGCCATAAGGGATACAGCTCCATTCACCCCCAGGTTAGCCTTTGATGTTGTTCTGTTTTTTTTTTTTTTTTTTTTTTGAGAGTTTTTTTGCTATAGGGCACGTGCGTTCGCCAGACAGAGACAGAGAGATAGAAAGCGAGAAATCACCCCCCGGGGGGATGGCCACGCTGCAATCCCTTCCCCTCCATTCTCCTCTTGGGATCTTGGGCACGCATGCACACGCGCCCGGCGTGAGTTTAAGCCTCCGGGTCCGGGATTCAAACCGTAGTCGACTACATGGAGTCCAGCGACATAGCCATTACACTAACTGCTGGTCCCATGTTGTTTATGGACCACCTGTAATACTTGTCTCTGGCCAGAAGCCCCCTGGATAAGCTCCCTCACTGGCCATGAGGAGGTTAAAGGTCTTCATGTCTGTAAAGAGATCAGATACCCCCCCTCCCCCACGGGGATGAGATATGCAGAGCGAGACAGGTTTGATCTGGAGCAGTCAAGAGTGGTTTTCTTACTATTGGTGACATTTAGTCTCTTCAGGAAGTTGTGCAACCACCCTCCCATCTAATCCCTGGTATTTCCATTAGGAGTCATTCCCCATTCCCTCAGTCCCTGGCAACCACAAATTTACCTTCTGTCTCTTTAAATCCACCTGTTCTGGGCGTTCCATATACATGGAGTCACGAGGTCTGTGGCATTTGGTGTCTGGCTTCTCTCACGTAGCAGAATGTTTTCCGGCTCATCCATGCGGCAGCCTGTGTTGGGCCATCAGTCCTTTTTCATGACTGAGTATTATTCCACCATACGGATGTGTATCTATTGCATTTTGTCGATGTGTTTACCAGTTGGTGAACCCTGGGGTTGTGTCTACTTTGGGTGATAGTGCCCGGTGGTGCTGCAAACGTTTGTGCACCAGCTTTTTGTTTGAACGCCCACTTTCGGTTCTCTTGGAGATAGACTGAGCCATCAGAAAAGCCAGGACTTATTTTTCTGTGTTCTCCTATGCAAAAGTACGTCCTGACTTTTCTGACAAGCCAATATTTAAGATGGAACCACTGGGTCCCTCGATAATTCTATGTTTAATTTATGGATTCAAGGCTGCTTTTTCTTTTTTGGTTTTATTTACTTTATTTGAAAATTTTACTCTAAGTAGGTGCACTTGCCAGAGAGAGAGAAAGAGAGAGGGAAAGTGAGAAAGTGTCCCTCCCTCTCCTCCTGGGGACAACCATGCCCCAATCCCTTCTCCTCCGTTCTCCTCTTGGGATCTTGGGCACGCACGCACATGCGCCTGGCGAGTTTAAGCCACTGGGTCCGGGACTTGAACCGTGGTCGACTACGTGGGAGTCCAGCGACGTAGCCATTACGCCAACTGCTGGTCTCGTGTCCCTAAAACTTAAAAAAAAAAAAAAATGTGTTCATTTCTCCTGTGAGCGAGAGAGACACAGAGAAAGAGACAGAGAGACAGCACCTGCAGTAGGGCCTTGGCGTTGAGGTCTGCCCATTATCTCAGCCACCCCGGGGTCATGGGCGTGGATTTGCCTGGTGTAAACTCAGGAAGGTCTCTGGGTATGAACTTGGAATTTTTCCATGTGGGTCAGCCCTGTAGAGTATCATGTTTATACCACTGTCTGGTCTCCAAAATGGCAATTAAAGTTTAGCATGACTTATTTTATTTTTATTTATTTTTTTTGTGAGAGAGATTTTTGCTATAGGGTGCGTGTGCTCTCTGGAGAGACAGAGAGACAGAAAGTGAGAAGACACGCTCCCCCCCAGAGGGGATGGTCATGCTGCAATCCCTTCTCCTTCATTCTTCTCTCAAGATTTTGGGCATGCACGCACATGTACCCCCTTGAGAGTTTTAAAGTGCTGGGTCTGGGACTTGAACCGTAGTCGACTCCATGGGAGTCCAGTCAGATAACCGTTTCACCATCTGCTGGCTTCTTAGCGTGAGTTTTGAAGGGGACCGTCAACTCATAGCAGAGGCAAACACATTTCCAAGTTTCTACCCTGACTGGTGAAGGAGATCTCGAAAAAGTTCTAGCCAGGCAGAAATGCCCATGGGAACGAGTTCTTTGGAACCTGTTTCTGCTACTCAGTAAATGTACAGTATCAGGGACTTTCTGTTTATTTTAGTTTCTTTTACTTTTTTCTTTTTCTTTTTATGAGAGAGATTTTTACTCTCAAAAAGGGCACGTGCGCTCACTGGAGAGACAGAGAGAGGCAGAGAGACAGAAGTGAGAAATCATTCCCCGGGAGGTGGCCATGCCACAATCCCTTCTCCTCTGTTCTCCTCTTGGGATTTGGGGCACGCACGCACACACATTCATCATGTTTTTCAAGCTGCCAGGTCTGGGACTCGAACTGCGCAGTTGGCCATGTGGCCACCTGATTTCCAGCTCACACAACCACCAGGTCATGACCCGGCCTTGTTTGCGTTTATGGACATCGGAATATTTTTCTGTTGGCAGTATTGCCTTGGAACATTCTCTTTCATGATTAAAACTCACTCTGGCGTCAGACCCAGATTTGGAGCCCGTTATCTGCTGCGGGACCTTGGGCACGTTATCTAGCTCCTCTGAACTTCTGTTCCCTCTTCTAGAACAGAGACGTGATAAGGGGACCCATCTCAAAAGATTTTTCTCAACTGTTAGCTGATAGCCCTATTTGGATAAAAACAAAAATCCCAGCTCCTCTTGTTTACTTTTTTTCCTCCTAAATATAAAATATAATATTGGATGCCTTTTCCACCTCTGTACTCCCTCGAGAGTCCCTGGAATAGAGGAAGGAGTGGCTTGGGAAAGTTGAACACAACAAAGAAGCTATTATAGGTACATCCGAGTGCGAAGAGGAACAAGGAAGGGGGTTGGTGCGTGAGCGACGGCTGGAGTGTCACATCGGCTGAGAGTGTCACATCGATGGGTGACCAAGAATGAGGAATTTGTCAGTTCCTTTCTGGCTTCTCCTCTCTGGGAAACAGGGAACAGTGCTTTTCAGCTTCCACAGAATAGAGCGGGTGTGGGTGGAGAGGAAGTGGATTTAGGACGGGGATGGGACCGTGGGAAGGAACGCCAGCCTGTTTTTCTTCCTGGCTCCTCAGCCTTGAGTGTCTCAGTCAACATGTGATTGCCAGAAATAAGAATCGACTTGGGCTGGCTTAAACCATGGGTGGTTTGTTGGGATGACATACGGCTTTCTTGTGGAACTTGTATCAGCTAGCGTTTGCTGTGTAACAAACCACCCTGAAATATAGTGGCTTTACACAACACTCTTTCATGTAGCTCATGATTTTATGGGTTAGCTGGACATGTATTCTGGTCTGGACCCATCCGGTGATCATGGGCAGAGGCTTGGTGCTGTCATATATGTCATCTGGTGAGTTGGGTGGTGGCCCCTCATCCTCCATTCAGCCAGAGTGGGTTTAGATCACTTGGTGGTCTCATGGTGGCAATAGCTGCAAAGACGAATCCTCCCGTGTACTTTTCAAGGGTCCGTTTGCATCATATATGCTCACGTTCCATTGGCCAAAGCACACCACGTGACTTAGGCAAGCTGGGACGGAGAAGAAGGCTGTAGACTACGTGTTGATGAGGGGGGAAGCATTCGTAGCCATTTTCTGCTGTCAGCTACTACAGAACCCCAGGGTGGCAAGCACAGTGAGGGTCACCCAACACGTTAGCAAGATTCGGAGTTCCACTGATTTCCAGACTGTGGATGGGAGCAGGGAGTGATCTTCCTGAGTAATCATTTCATTTCCGGATTTCCAGTGATGGAATAACCGATTCCTCCTCCAGCAGTTCTTGATGTTTCCTTGCTTGTGCATTGCATCGAACCAAACACCACGAACCGCTTCTGGGAGAGCAATTCTATTTCATTCCTCCGTGTCATCGTATCCCTGTACCAGACTCATTTCATTATGATCGATTTAGAATGTGTTTTATTAAGTGATAGGTCTGGTCCTTGCTTATTAAATTTTGTTGATGTGTTTTTGTGTTTTGTGTTTTTTTTTTTTTTTGGTTGAACTTAAGAATCAACCAATTTATCCCCTCAGACACCTCCAAAGCCCACTGATATATATATTTATATGCATATATATATACATATAATTCTTTTTAAAAATTTTTTCTTTAATTATTTTATTTATCTTTATTCATTTATTTATTTGTTTTTATTTGACCATGGAGGGATAGAGTGAGAGAGAGAGTGAGAAAGTGAGAAAGCAAGCTACGGGACCAGCAGTTAGCGTGATGGCTATGTTGCTGGACTCCCATGTAGTCGACTGCGGTTCGAGTCCCGGACCCGGTAGCTTAAAACTCACGCCAGGCGCGTGTGCGTGTGTGCCCAAGATCCCAAGAGGAAAATGGAGGAGAAGGGATTGCGGTGTGGCCATCTCCCGTTGGGGGTGATTTCTCGCTTTCTGTCTCTCTGTCTCTGTCTGTTTGGCGAGCGCACGCGCCCTATGGTGAAAACCTCTCCAAAAAAAAAAAAAAGAAGAAGAAGAAAGCAAGCTTCCAGGTCTGGGACCTGAACCGAGGTCAGCCATGTGGTAGTCCAGCACCCTTAACCACCACGCCACCTGCCAGCCCCTATAATCTTTATTTATGTATAGATGTAGATACATTTTATTTTTCTAAAGGATTATTTTATTTAACTTTATTTATTTACTTATTTTAACTGGACCAGGGAGGGATAGAGCAAGAGAGAAAGCAAGAGAGCGAGAGAACGAGAGAGAGAGAGAGAGAGAGAGAGAGAGAGCGAGAAAGCAAGCTGCCAGATCTGGAACTCAAACCGTAGTCCTCCATGTGGGAGTCCAGTGCTCGTAACACCACGTCACCTGCTGGCTCCGACACATTTTTTTTTTAAAGGTTTTGCCATAGGGCACGTGTGCTCGCCAGTGAGAGAGACAGAGAGAGGCAGTGAGAGGGAAAGTGAAAAATCAACTCCCAGGAGGGATGGCCATGCTACAATCTCTTCTCTTCCATTCTCCTCTTGGGATCTGCAGCAAGCACACACACAAGCCCAGCATGATTTTTAAACCACCAGGTCCGGGATTCAAACTGCAGTGGGCCATGTGGGAGTCCAGTGCTGTAACTACAGTGCCACTTGATGTCCTATAGATACATATTTTTATTGCCAGAGGGTATATGTGCTCGCCAGAGAAAGAGAAAACCCCCAAGGGCGTGTGGTCACACTGCAATGTTTTCTCCTCCATGTGTCATACTGTCAGGATTTGGGGCACAACTACACACGCACCCAGCGTGATTTTCAAGCTATTAGGGCTGGGATTTGAACTGCGGTTGGCTATGTGGGATCCTGGTGTCACTGCACTCATCACTGAGTTGTTTTTTAAGTTTGCTGTAGGGTGTGTGTGTGTGTTCATTGGAGAGAGAAACAGAGAGAGCGAGATCGAGAGAGCGAGAGAGGGAAAGTGAGAAGTCACCCCTCAGGGGGATGGCCATGCTGCAATTCTTTGTGTTCATTCTTCTCTCAGGGTTGTGAGCATGCATGCACCTGTGCTCGGTGTGATTTTCAAGCTGCCGGGTCGAGGACTCGAACCAGCCATGTGGTATCCAGCTGGCCGTGTGGGATCCAGCCACATTCGTCTTCACACCACCTGCTGGTCCCATCATGAGTTTTTATCGTTAGTTTTTGCTACCGTGACTAGCATATTTATCCTGACTCTAGATCTTTCTTTTCATGAAATTGGTCAGTACACTTTTAAATTGTTTTACTTTTTGTATGCAGTTTTATCTTTTCACAAGTTATGGTCATTAAAAAAATCCTGTCTAGAAGTCAGACCTCTTATTTTTAGTTTTCAATCTTGTTGGACTCACTTGGGCTTCTAGGCTAATACAAAATATTTAACAGCGGTCTTACTTGACATTCATGTTTAATAGATTTCCTAATATAAACTCATCCTGGCTTTCCTGTGGCAAATCCTTCTTGGTGGTGATGAATTATTCTTTTTAGCATACTATTGCATTTAATTTGCTAGGTTTGCTTTGTTCTGTGTTTTGGAGGTTTGCCATCTGTGTTCAGGAGTGAAATTGTGCTATGTTTTGGGTTTATTTTATTTTGCAATCTCTTCCATCAGATTGTATTATCAGATGTTCTAGTCCCATAAAATGAATTAGGCAGGTTTTCCATTTCAAGTGTTTTAGAATTATGGCATCAGAACTAATAATTCCTTGAACAACTGGGTATTTGCTGGAAAATCTTATGGTGCTTTATAACCTTTGGGGGAAAGTAATTTTTTCTTTTCTTTTTAAAAAATTTGCTAAAAGGTGCATGCACCTGCTGGAGAGAGAGAGAGAGAGGTGAGAGAAAGAAGGAAGGAGAGAGAGAGAGAGAGAGAGAGAGAGAGAGAGAGAGAGAGAGAGAGGAAGAGAGAGAGAAAGAGAGAGAGAGAAAGAAAAAGCACCATGCATTTTTTTTTTTTTCAGACCTCTAGGTGTGGGACTCCAGCTGCCTTAACTACCACACTGTCGGCTGGCCCTTTATTTATTTTAATTAAAAAAATGCATATGTATTTTTTCTCATTAACGTCTATTTGCGTTTGGTAATTGTGTGCATCTGTGGGGGGCACGCTGTGGTCTTTTTAGTACCTGAAGAGAATGTATATTGATTACATCTGAGTAATTAGTATACTCATCATCTCAAGCAGTTTGTCATTACTTTGTTTTCGGAATATTCAAAACCCTTGGGCTGGCAGGTGGCATAGTGGTTAAGGTGGTGGACTCCCACATGGCCAACTGTGGTTTGAGTCCCAGACCTGACACCTTCAAAATCACGCTGGGTGCGTGTGTGTGTGCATGCCCAAAATCCAGAGAGGAGAATGGAGGAGAAGGGATTGTGGCATGGACATCTCCCCTGGGGGGTGATTTTCTCGCTTTCTCATGCCTTTCTCCAGTGAGCACATGTGCTCTGTGGCAAAAGTTAAAAAACAAAACCAAACCCCCCTCCTTCTAGCTACTCAAATGTATAGTAAGTTGTTAACATTCTTTCTGTATTTTCTGACACTGGACATTGCTTCTTTTATATCTCTGTAATTTTATGTGGATCAACACCCCCCCCCCCCCCATCCCTTGAGTCCTTCTTAGCCTCTAGTAGTCATTTTTTTCATTTCCTTACTTCTTCGAGATTTTTATTTTTCACCAATTGGGAAGGTAATTCTTTGATAATTTAAAAAAAAAAAGTCATACTAGATTGTAGAATTTAGCCTAAAATCTTATTCTAACTCCGGTAAGATCTTTTTAAAGAATCATTATTTTTTAAAATTAATTAATTATTATTTCTAATTTGCTATAGGACATATGAGCTCACCAGAAAGAAAGAGAGAGAAAGTAAGAAAGCAAGCTACCAAATCTGGGACTCGAACCATACTTGGCTATGGGAGAGTCCAGAACCTTAGCCACCATACCACCTGCTGGCCCAGATCTTTTAAAATCTGCTATTAGAATTTATAGTTTGTTAGAAATCATTTGATTGAGATGTGCAGATTTAATAGCATGCTATTGTGCTTGCTGCACTCTTGCTTGTATCTTCTTTTACTCGTATTTAGATTCATTATTTTGCTTTTGTCTTTTCCAGAAAAGCATGTCTTGGATGCATTGATTTCGTTTCTTTTCTGAGCCATGCTTTTACTCCCCCACTTATAGTATGAAATGTTTAGATGATTTTTCACACACCTAAATCCTTTGTGGAATAAATTGGGGGGATAAGTGAATGAATGAAGACTCTAATCACATCCTTTTAATGTAATTAAAGCTTCAAGGTTATGAATTCACCCCCGAGTGCAGCTTTGGCTGAGCCCACAGTTTTTGGCTATCTAGCATTCTTGTTTTCATTGATTTCTAAAGAGTTAGCGATACTTTTGACTGTTTTCTGTCATGACTAGCATGAAGGCTGCAGTGGAGTGCATACTTCCTTTCAATCACTTAATATAAATTATTTCATTTAATCTTTATAGCCACCCAGAAATTATCCTTTTTTAATAGCCTATTCCACAGCAAATGAAACTGAGTTTTGAGAGAGGTTAAGTGACTTGCCCAAGGCCACACAAATAACAGAGTGGGGTGGGGGTAGAACTGGAATTTAGTCTGTGGTTTGTTTTGATTCTAAACCATGTGCCTTTTGGACTATGCTACATTGCCTTTCCAGTTGAGTGAGTTTTAATCACAAGTTGTTACTTTTTTGTTAATTAACTTTTCATTTTAACGGGTTGTCCTAATTACCAACTGATAGGATTTTTCAAAAGTTAACTTGGGGGCTGGACAGTGGTTTAGCAGTAATGCAGGATTCTGAGAGATTAACCCACATGGAAAAGGTCCTGGGTTCATGCTCTGGGACCTCCCTGTACACACCGGGGAACTCGTGGGCCCGTGATCTTGGCCGGCTAAGGCGGAGGGTGAATTGTGATCTGAGGGCCTTACTGGGGTGCTGTTTTTTCTCACTCTCTTTTCTTATGTGTGTGTGTGTCTGCTAATGCATGGAAGAATAAATAAATCATCCCCTTGGGGACTGATTTTCCCTTTGGGGATTATGGTGTGGCCATTTCCCTGGCGGGGGGTGATTTCTCACTCTCTCTCTCTCTGTCTCTGTCTCTGTCCAGTGAGTGCATGCACCCTATGGCAAAACTAAAAAAATTTAAAAAGTATATATTTTTCAGGGTCAGATGGTGGCATAGAAGTAACTTAAATTTCTTTAAATTTTTAAAGAAATTCACTTGTGGGGCCAACAAATGGTGTGGTGCTTAAAGCCCTGGGTCTCACACGGGGAGAACCAATTGCCATGGTTTGAGTCTTGGACCTGGCAGCTTAAAATACAAGCCAGGGGACCAGCAGTCAGTGTAATGGCTATGTCGCTGGACTCCCACATAGTCGACCGCGGTTCGCGTCCCCGGACCCGGTAGCTTAAAACTCACGCCGGGCGCGTGTGCGTGCGTGCCCAAGATCCCGAGAGTAGAATGGAGGAGAAGGGATTGCGGCGTGGCCATCCCCCCTGGGGGGTGATTTCTCGCTTTCTATCTCTCTGTCTCTCTCTGTCTGTCTGGTGAGCGCACGCGCCCTATAGCAAAACAACAACAACAACAAAAAAATACAAGCCAGATGCGTGTGCACGCATGCGTCTGAGAGGAGAAGGGAGAAGGGATTGCAGCATGGCCATCCCCTTGGGGGGTGAGCTCTCACTTTCCCTCTCTGTCTCCCTCTGTCTTTCTATAGCAAGCACGCTCGGTAGCAAAAAATCTAGAAGAGAAAACATCTTGTTTGGGGTCATGGCCCCCCATGTGAACTGTCCTTTCGGCCATGTCCAGTTGCTGCTGGCTTCTTAGTGGCTGAGTGGTTCAACAGCTTCTGTAAATCTCGCCCGGGAGATCGAAGAGCAGGTGAATTCACATCAGAGTTCAGAATCTACAGCCTCGTAAGGAAACCTTTCCTTGTGCCTCCCTGGAGGAAGTGTCCAGAAACAACCCCCAAGGCACTCAGTTATCCCCGCCCTCCTTGCCTCCCGAGACAGCTGGAACCAGTTTTTCCAAAGGCACTTTCTCTGTCCTTATCACGTGCGTGCGGTTTGGCGGTGCCATCTGGGGAGAGTGACGTCCGTCCCAGGGCTGAGCCTCGCCGGCGCTTCCACCTGCCCTTTTGGCCTGCGCTTCTGTCTCCAGGCGGGAAAAGCCAGCGGACTTGCTGTGACATCAGGCGATCAGACCCTCCCTTTAGGTCAGGCTGTGATTCATCTTTATTTTCATGGGGCTGTGTCACGTGAGAAGTATCATGGTAGGAGTTTTCGTTTGAAATCTAATAAGGGGTTTAATCTGCCATCTGGAGTCTGTGTGCCTTAACACTTCTTTATTGTTCTTGACGAAGATCGTGGTGGTGGTGGGGGGACTGGTGGGGCGATGCTTGCTCACATCCGCTCAGCCCCATCAGCCAGAACTTCATCTCGTCCGCCTTGGCTACAGCCGGAAACAAATACTGCAATATTGCTTTTAGAGGGGTTCTGATTTAGACTTCCAGGTCCTTTCCCTCTTGGTTTAAAATTGGCTAGAGGGTGTGTGTGTTTGCTGGAGAGAGCGAGAGAGAGAGAGAGAGAGAGAGAGAGGAGGGAGGGAGGGAGGAAGCATTCCCATGCAGGGACACGCTGCAACCCCCTTGTCCATTTCTCCCTCCTTCGCGATCTTGGGCACTCACGTGCACGCGCCTGGCATGTTTTTCAAGTTGCTGGGTCTGGGACTCCTAACTGTGCAATTGGCCTTGTGGGATTCACCGTGCTGAGGGCTTGGCCCTAAAATGTTTTTCTTTTTTAAAAATGTTGTTCTTTTTTAATTGCTAGAGGGGACATTCACTCACCAGAGAGAAAGAGAGACACAGAGAGAAGGCGCCCCCCCACCCCCCCCACGAGATGTGGTTGCTTCACATTCCTGCCGTCTCGTTGCCTTCACCACCATGCCACATGTTTTATGGCAAAAACCTGGAAAAATATATTTTCTTTGGGCCAGGAGGTCACATAGAGGTTAAGGCCAGCTACACAGTCCCAGACCCGGCAGTTTGAAAATCACAGCTGGGGTACGCCTGTCTGTGCTCAAAGTCCCAAGGAGAAACTGGAGGACAAGGGATTGTGGTGTGGCCATTCCCCTTGGGGGTTGTGTGATTTCTCAGTCTCCTTTTCTCTCTCTCTCTCTTTCTCTCTGTGTGTCTGTCTAGCGAGTGCATGCACCCTATGGCAAAACTAAAAGAAAGTGGAAAAAAAAAGTGTATATTTTTAAGTGTCAGATGGTGGCAGAGAAGTAATACAGTTAGATCCCACATGGGAAGGTCCCGGGTTCACGTCCTGTACCATCCTGTGTGCCTGTGACTCAGGGTGGTTCACAAGGCGAAGACCCTTTCAGGGGTGTCTCTCTGTTTCTCTCTCTCCTGGAAGAAGGACATGAGAATGTATCTTCTTTCCTAAAAAATAGAGGTTCAAGTATTCGATCATCTTCAGCTCCGCCCACTTCCCCACGCACCATCGCTTCTTCATCACACTCGATGTGTTTCCTGATGGTCTCAGCACACGTCCATGCGCCAACCGGAGTCTTAGGACCTGGTGGCTTGCTTTCTCACTTTCTCTCTCTCTCTCATTCTGTCCCTTTCTAGTCAAATTAAAAATAAATAAATAAATAAAATAAATAAAGTTAAATAAAATAATTCTTAAAAAAAAATAAAAGGACGTGTGGTAGGTTGTTGGGTAGCCAGACACTGGGTGACTCTGGACACACATCAGGACAGCACCGAGGGCACCAGCAGTTGGTGTAATGGCTGCGTCACTGGACTCCCACGTAGTTGACCACGGTTCGCGTCCCGGACCTGGTGGCTTAAAACTCACGCCGTGTGTGTGTGTGTGTGTGTGTGTGTGTGCGTATGTGCCCAAGATCCTGAGAGGAGGATGGAGGAGAAGGGATTGCGGCATGGCCATTCCCCCTGGGGGGTGATTTCTCGCTTTCTGTCTCTCTGTCTCTCTCTGTCTAGCGAGCCCACTTGCCCTATAGCCTAAAAACAAACAAACAAGCAAAAAACAACACTGAGGGGCCAGCAGGCGGCGTGGTGGTTAAGGGCACTGGATTCCCACATGACTGGCCATGGTTTGAGTCCTGGATGTGGAGGCTTGCTTTCTCACTTTCTCTCTGTCTCTGTCTCGTCTCTCTCTGGAAATATTAAAATAATAATAATAACAAAAGTGAAATAAAAGAATTCTTAAAAATGACAACACCCAGAGTCTGAACAAAAACAGTATCCGCAGGAGCCAGTCCAGGGTCGGGAACTATGTTTTCCTTCTTTGCTAAACTGCCAGAACATTCTACGGAGATTCTCTGCCTCCAGTTTCCTCGGCGGCTCGGGCTGCACTGACTCAGTGGGTAGTTCTGAGTTTCTGGAATTCGGAGGATGGCGTGGCTCCTGGCTCCTGGCTCCTGGCTCCAGCTCCCCAGGCCAGGCCAGCCAAGGGAGTAGGCTTCCCCGTGTCGGAGCCAGGCTGGAGGCTTTTAAAAGCCATCGCTCCGGCTGTAGACACGTGCTCCTTTGGCTCTGCGGAAAACACATTCCCTGGACGGTTTCTCTGCTGCACAGACCTTGGGAGTTCTCCTGCATGCTTGGGGGTCTTGCTGGGTGAGGAGCACCCAGACTCCGTCCCTCCTAGGGATGCCAGGAGCTAGACATTTGGCCCGGTTTTCCTCCTCGACGCCCCAGGGACCCCGTGAAGGAGGGGGGGGGCACCATTATGCTTCCCAACGGACAGAGGAAGAAACCGAGGCCGAGAGACGTCAGCACCACGTTCGAGGAGACCCGGATGCTAGCAAGATGGCTGAGCCTTTGTGCAAGCCCACAGCCTGACCCAGGCTTAGAGCTGGGACCCTTTCTCTCACTTCTCCCCTCACCGGATTAACCACTGAGGCTGTCTGCTCCTGTCCGCGCCGCCAATTTTTTTATAGTGAGCTTGCCAGAGAGAGAGCAAGAGACAGTGAGACAGAGATAAAGGGAGAGGAGAAAGAATGCCTTCAGCGGGTGTGATCATGCTTCTGTTTCTCCATCCTGTTGGGATTTGGGATATGCATGCACATGCGCCCAGCGTTTACCAAGCTGCTGGGTCCAGGCCTCGAACCGCACAGTTGGCCACGTAGGATCCAGCTGCGTCAACCACCAAACCACGCGCTGGCTCGGCCTAGCCCTTCCACTCCTTAAAGGGCCTTCAGTCTGTCTTTCCTGCCCACCCCGTTTGTTCATTGCTTTGTCTGTTCTGTCCACCTACGATGTGCCTGGTACCATTCTAGATTCCGAGGGGATGACCAGGGACAATAGGTTAAAAGTTTCTGCCCTTGTGAGGCCGGACTTCTGTTGAAGAAAGGACCGATGGTTTTCCTACGTGCAGGGCGATGGGGTTCCGCTTCTTATCCTCCAGGATGGCCGTTATCAGAAAAGCAGAAAATAACGGGTGGGGATCGAGGATGTGGGGGGATTGGGACCCCCTGTGCATAGCTTGTGGGAATGGAAAACGGTGTGGCTCCTTTGGTGAATGCTATGGCAGTTCCTCTAAAAATCGTATAGGTGGTTAAGGCAGCTGGATCCCACCTGACTGTGTGAGTGGTTCGAGTCCCAGACTCGGCGGCTTGAAAAACACACTGGGCGCCTGTGCGTCCATACACAAAGTCCCAAGAGGAGAATGGCGGGGAAGGGATTTCAGCATGGCCATTCTCCCTGGGGGATGCTTTCTCATTCTCTCTCTCTATGTGCTCTATAGCAAATGAAAGAAGAAATCAAACATAGAATTACCATACACTCCAACAGTCTGACTCCTGGGTATGTATCTGTAAGAATGAAAAGCAGAGTCTGGAAGAGTTATTTGTATACTGCGTTCACGCTGGCATTATTCACAGTAGCTGGATGGTGGGACAGGTGGGAGCATCTGTCTGTCGACAGATGAGTGGGTAAATGCAATGTGGTCCATCCACACAGTGGACTAGCGTGTGGTCTCTGTAAGAGAAGGAGAGGGCCAGCAGGTGGCGTAGTGCTCAAGGTTGGACCTGGTGGCTTGCTTTCTCGCTTTCCCTCTCTGTCTCTCTCTGGTCAAATGAAAAAAAACCATAATCATAAATTAAAAAAAAAATTCTTTTTTAAGAAAATAAAGTAGTTGTATGCTTTTCTCCCCTGAAAGGTTCGTGGCGCCTTTGCTGTGAGTTGGGGATGTGACAACTTAACTCCGTGGCCATGTGGGTTGAATGACCCCCTCACCAGGCATGTAGGTCCTATTTTCCTATTTCCTTTACCAGTTTTAAATTTTTTTTTTTTTTTGAGAGGTTTTTGCTATAGGGCGCGTGTGCTCACCAGACAGAGAGAGACAGAGAGACAGAAAGCGAGAAATCACCCCCCCAGGGGGAATGGCCATGCCGCAATCCCTTCTTTTCCATTCTCCTCTCGGTATTTTGGGCACGCACGCACACGCTCCTGGCGTGAGTTTTAAGCCACTGGGTCCGGGACGCGAACCGCGGTCGACTGCATGGGAGTCCAGCGACATAGCCATTACACCAACTGCTGATCCCTGTTTTTTAAAATTTTTATGTAGCATGATCTCCTTTTAGAGCCAAGCATTCTAAACTACAGCCTTTTCATTCCCTATTGCATTCATGCCACAAGGAAAATGATTATAAAACGCAAAAGGATCTTCGGAGGACTTCCTCCTTCCCATTTTTCAAAAGCACCCTAAGTTTGTTTATTCCTCCAAAAATGTAGAAAATGTAGCCAAGTTCCAAGAAGGAAAAAGAACCAGACCCAGAGGCCCTTTGCGAGTTTTATTGAGGGATGTGAAGTCTATAAATTGATCTGGAGAGAAGCGACATTTTGACAGTGTTTACTTGGACCATCCTACATCAGAGATTTCCTCTCCTTTTTCCCAAGGGTTCTCTTCTGTGCCTAGAATGTTTTGGGATTTTTCTTCAGTCTGTCCACTTCTCGTGAGCATTGTTCTTAGGTTGACTGGCTTTCTATCCTTCTATCCCTCCTTTCCTTCCTTCCTTCCATCCTTCCGTTCTCTGTTCATCTACTTGTCTAGTCATCTACCCATTCATCCATCTGTCCACCCACCTACCCACTCACTCACTCATTCTTCTATCCCATCTGTCTACCTCCCATCTATCCATCCATCCGTCTACCCAGTACCCGTCTATCCCTCAATCCCTTCCAAGCACACATCTATCTATCCATCACCCGTCCCTTCACCCACCCACGCACCCATCCACTCCCCATCCATCCATCCATCTGCTAATCCACCCAACCATCTACCCCCATCATCTACCCATCATTCATCCATCCATCCATCACTAATCTACTCAACCATCTACCCCCATCATCTATCCATCATCCATCCCTCCACCCATCCACCCAACCATCCATTCCCCCATTATCTACCTATCATCCATCAACCCATCCATCTACTAATCCACCCAACCATCTACCCCTCGTCATCTACCTATCATTCATCCATCCATCACTAATCCACCCAACCATCTACCCCCATCATCTATCCATCATCCATCCCTCCACCCATCCACCCAACCATCCATTCCCCCATTATCTATCCATCATCCATCAACCCATCCATCTACTAATCCACCCAACCATCTACCCCCATCATCTACCCATCATTCATCCATCCATCCATCCATCACTAATCTACTCAACCATCTACCCCCATCATCTATCCATCATCCATCCCTCCACCCATCCACCCAACCATCCATTCCCCCATTATCTATCCATCATCCATCAACCCATCCATCTACTAATCCACCCAACCATCTACCCCTCATCATCTACCCATCATTCATCCATCCATCACTAATCCACCCAACCATCTACCCCCATCATCTACCCATCATCCATCCCTCCACCCATCCACCCAACCATCCATTCCCCCATTATCTATCCATCATCCATCAACCCATCCATCTACTAATCCACTCAACCATCTACCCCTCATCATCTACCCATCATTCATTCATCCATCCATCCATCACTAATCTACTCAACCATCTACCCCCATCATCTACCCATCATCCATCCCTCCACCCATCCACCCAACCATCCATTCCGCCATCATCTATCCATCCATCTAGTAATCCACCCAACCATCCACCCCTCATCATCTACCCATTATTTATCCATCCCTCCATCCATCACTAATCCACCCAACCATCTACCCCTATCATCTATTCATCATCCATCCATCCACCCATCCACCCAACCATCCATTCCCCCATCGTCTAGCCATCATCCATCCATCCATCCATCCATCACTAATCCACCCAACCATCTACCCCTATCATCTATTCATCATCCATCCATCCACCCATCCACCCAACCATCCATTCCCCCATCATCTAGCCATCGTCCATCTATCCATCCATCTACTAATCCACTCAACCATCTACCCCTGCCCCCCATCATCTATCATGCATCATCCATCATCCATCCACCCTAACATCCCTGAAGTAAGAGTGGGTTTTAGAATCACCCTGCACACTAATGTCTAGAGAAATTCAGAGAAATGTGGCCTTTGTGAGTGGAACCCATTGAGGTTTTCTGGGGTTGTTTCTTGTGATCTGAAAGAGGACCAAGGTTTGGGACAGCCTGTTTTGGGTATGTTTTGTTTTGTTTTATAAGTTCATTTCCTTCCTTCCTCTTTTTCCTTCCCTTCCCTTTCCTTTTTCTCTTTCTCTCTCTCTATCCATGCACTCACTTATCCATCACCCTTCCATCATCCATTCATCCATTCACCCACCCATCCATCATTCATCCATCCTATCATCTATCCATCATCCATCCATCACCCACCCAACCATTCATCATTCATCCATCCACCTACCCACCCACCTACTTATCCATCATCTACCCACCATCCACCCACCCATCATCCATCCTTCATCATCCACGCACCCTCTATTCGTCCATCCATCCACCTATCCCCCATCCATCCATTATCATCCATCCACCCATCACCCATCCATCCATCCATCCATTGTTTCTCCATCTACTCACTTATCCATCCCTTCATCCACACGCCTATATATCCAGCCATTTGTCCACTTATCCATGAATCTGAGGGAGATTTTTAAAAAAGCATTACAAGTGATTATTTCCAGAATAGAGAAGAGGGATTGTTTTTTCCTTATTCACTTCTACCTTATTAAATGCTTACTCATTTTCAAAGCCCTACTGTTGATCCCCATCAGTTTTCCAGCTCTGTAATCATCGCATCTGTAGATAATGATGGTTCGCCGCCCTTGGCCCTAATTATGTCAGTTATTGCTGTTAACCTTGTTATAGCGGGAACTTCTAGAACACTGTTAAATGACGGTGTTGAATGTGATCTGCTCAGGCTCCATTCTGATTGGAGTGGAGTGCCACCCGTCGTTTTACGGCAGAGAATAATTACATAATTGTTAATGCTCTTGACCTTCCTGTGTTTAGCCCTGCTTGATAAATGGGGTGTGATCATAAACTTTTGACTATCTCCTCTATCCAAGAGATACGAATGACAGTTGTCCATCCATAAGGACAGCAGATTTGTGTGGGTAAATTGTGAAAATATCCTTTAAGCCTCAATCCTCATTTTTGGTTTTTTTTTGTTTTTTTTTTTTTGAGAGAGATTTTTGCTATAGGGTGCGTGCGCTCGCCAGACAGACAGAGAGAGACAGAGAGACAGAAAGCGAGAAATCACCCCCCCCCCGGGGGGGATGGTCACGCCGCAATCCCTTCTCCTCCATTCTCCTCTCGGGATCTTGGGCACGCACGCACACGTGCCCGGCGTGAGTTTTAAGCCACCAGGTCGAGGACACGAACCACGGTCGACTACGTGGGAGTCCAGCGACATAGCCATTATGCTAACTGCTGGTTCCCGTCAATCCTCATTTTTAAGCAGTGTGGAGTGCTGCGTTTTTGGTTTTTGTCTCCTAAGGAATGACAACATTCACCTTGGAGTGACTTTGCCCCTGGAGGGCCTGGGAGGGCCGGGTTCCAGGTCTGGGTACTCTTCAGACCCTCCCTGAAGTTAGGGTGGGTTTTAGAATCACCCTGCACATTAATGTCCAGAGAAATCCTGAGAAATGGGGCCTTTGTGAGTGGAACCCATTGAGGTGTTCTGGGGTTGTTTCTTGTGACCTGGAAGAGGACAAGGTCTGGGACAGCCTGGTCCAGGTATTTTATTTTATTTTTTTTAATAAGTTCATGTCCTTCCTTCCTTCCTTCCTAACTTCCTTCCTTCCTTAGTTTCTTTTTCTTTTCTCTTTCTCTCTCTTTCTTTTTCTCTTTCTCTCTTCCTCTCTCTTTCTCTCAGCCTCTCTCTTTCTTTCTTTTCTTCCTTTCTCTCTCTCTCTCTTTGGCGAGACATCATCCCCAGCAGGGTCTGGATGTCATAGTCCACCCCCAGCCTTTAGCAAGCCCCAGATCATGGGCGCATGAGTGCTGGTCATACTCATGGAGGTCTCTGGACTTGAACTCAGAACTTCCCCAGGGACAATCACCTCACAGGGCATCTCACTGTACCCCTGCGCCACCACCAGCCCAAGCCTGCTGCAGACTTAACTGGCAGTTTGTCTGGGTGTTGCCACCCTCGTCTGAGTGTCGAAATATGTCCTTGGCTTGAAGGTAGCCGTCTCAGACCACCTCGTTTCTAGTCTGCTCAGAAGCAGAAGAAACACCTTGCAGCGTTCCCTGCGAATGGTTGCTAATGCACGTTGGTTTTCTGGGAAACAAAAACAAAAACAAAACAATTTGTTCTGCCACTGTGGTTTGCATCGGGGTAAGCTGCTCTTCCAATCCTGTGTGGTTGGATGGAGAAATTGTTTTGTAACTTGCATGGGGATATGTAATGTCCGTGGGCCCTCTTGGTGAAAGGGGAGACCATGTTAGGGTTACCCGAAGCTGGCTAGAACAAACACAAAACCAACGTGCTTTTAGACACCCCGGCGAAGATACCCAGGCTTGCCCAGTGATTAAACTGCTATTGAATGCTCCCGGTCCCAGAAGGACTGTCTAACAGCCCACTTGTTCCTTTTCCCCACATCTAGCCTTTTGCAAAGAAACGAACAATGCATATGCTGGGAAACTCAAGCCATTCTAGAATCATCCGTGTTTTCCACCTCGAGAGCAAAATCGCGGGCTATCTGATGCGTAGTATCTAGAGAAAAGGAATCTCCATGCGGCCCCATGGCTGGCTTTCCTTGTGTTATTGGTTTCCAAGGTTAAGATTTCAACTGTTTACTAAAGGAAATTAACGTAATATGTCTCCTCTACCACACATTTCTAGCGTCCAAGCGAAGCTACTGAGCTGTTGCTTAAGAATAATAAAAGCTTGTGTGCGCGCCTGTGGGTGAAACAGCAGCTTACAGGATTTTTTTAAATAGATTTTTTTTTTTTGCCATAGGACAAATGCACACGCCAGAGTGAGAGACAGAGAGAGAGAAGGTGAGAAATCACCCCCTGGGGAGATGACCACGAAGCAATCCTGTCTCCTCCATTCTCCTCTTGGGACTTGGGGCATGCACACACACACATTTTTAAGCCTCTGGGTCTGGGACTTGAACTGCGGTGTCAACTGTGTGGGATCCAGTGCCTTAACCAACCTGCCACCTGCTGGCCCGGGATTAGTCACGTGATGCGGGTGGGTTCCTATATTTCCTAGGTGCCGTGCTGGGGTGTTGGGGCATGACAGTGGGGAGCCAAATTTAGAATCTATCCAGTAAACCCCTTTATCAGCTCTTGAACTAGAGAAGCACAGGGTGCAACTCAACTTTATTTGGTTTGGGGTGGGGGCTGGGAACTCAAACATGTCTCAGCTGATCAGGAGGAAGTGTCGGGGAGGGGGAGCCTCGCAGCCCCCTCCCCACCCCACTGATGGTGACAGGCTCACGGTAACTTTGATCGATTGTCTTGTGGCTCTGCTTCACTGGCTGTGTGACCATGGGCCGGTTACTTAACCTCTCTGTGCCTTGATTTTTCTTACCTGTAAAACAGGGATGATGGTAGCACCGAGGGTCACCGGGAGGAGTAAACGGTTCATAATCTGAACAGCGCTCGGTGCATGGGAGGCTCTGAAGTGTTGCCCAGCTCGTGGGGATAACCTCTCCTCTGCTGCCTCGTTGGGGGGGCTCTCCCTCCTCTCCGTGGTCTCCCTTTTGATTTCTTCGCCAAATTTGAGCAGCCCTCCCGCTCTGGTGTATTTTGACCTCCGACAGCCAACTCCGAGATAAGCAGGACCTGGGTCTCTCACGGGGTTTCGAAGCTTCCTCGCAGCCCCCTGTCTCTCCGAAAAGGATTCTTTGTGCAAAAACCCACCTGCCACAGGCTAGCTGGGGCCATCTCCACTTTCAGACACGTGTTTCGGGAAAACACTCTTCGCTATATTTAACCCCAGGGTGTCTGCTCTGGACGGCAGGACCACGGATTACAGCCCCCCATGCAGGGCACCGCCTCCCCTGTGTCCTCTGGCGGCGGTGACGGCACCTTCTTGCTCTTCGGCTGGAGACGTGGCTTGGTCTCCTGCCATGGGGCTGTCACCGATGGCTTCCTGGAGGCTCCGTGTCCCCAGGGCTGAAGACACAGTCACACACCGGACGCCCTGACACCTTGGGGCTGCTCACAGGCGGGTTTTCAGAACTCCCTGGTTGACTCTGCGGCTTGCCTCCGTTTGGGCTCTTGGGAATTGCTGGCAGAGACAACCCAGGTGCAAGACGGCTCTGCTCGGGGTCAGGGTTGAGGTTGGAGAAGGACTGAAGCGGAGATGTACGCTCACTGGGTTGCACGTTATAGGGTGCGTGCACTAACCGAGAGACACAGAGACAGAGAGAGAGTGACGAAGCTCCCGCCAGGGGGATGGCCACGCTGCATTCCCTTCACCCTCATTCTCCTTTGGAGATTTTGGGCATGCACGCATATGGGCCGAGCATGTTTTCTCTCTTTCTTTTCTTGTTTTCTTTGTCTTTTTAGAGGTGTTTGCCTTAGGGCCCTTGCTCTCGTAGGAGAGAGACAGAGACAGAGACAGTGGGAAGGAAAGTGAGAAATCACCCCCCGGAGGAATGGCCATACCCCAGTCTCTTCTCCTCCATTCTCCTGGGATCTTGGGCACGCACACACACGCTCCTGGCATGAGTTTCAAGCCACTGGGTCCGGGTCTTGAACCATGGTCGCCGTGTGGGAGTCCAGCAACGTAATTGCTATGCTATCCTCTGCACACCGCTCCCCCCCCCCCCCCCCCACAGCATGTTTTCTGAAGCCTCTGGGGCCAGAACTTGAACCATGTTGTCAGCCACGTGGAACCCAGCTGCCTCAACCCCCTGGCCTTTTGAAAGCTCATTTACTTATTTTGAAATAAGACAGAGAGACCCTTCAGCAGGGTCCTCACGTCACAATCCACCCCCAACCTCGTCAGCTCGGGTCACAGTACAAACCCACAGGCCCAGCGAGCACAGGGAGACCTGAAGTGAGAGTCTGGGACCTTCCCACGGGGGCCCGTCCCTGTGGGCATTGACCTTCCTGCTGTGTCTGGGCCCCAGACTCCCTCTGGGCCCTCTCTGTGTGTAACTGTAGCCCCTGTCCCCAGAGTGAGCAGGCTTCCTTGTGCCGGAGCCTCCAAGGAGGGGCTGGCCTTCTCTGAGGTCACAGCTTTCCCCGTGCCGGAGCGAGGGGTGACCCAAGCAAACACAGAAGCCCGATGGGTGCCGCGGGGAGAGGACGCCTGTCAAATGTCAGGCCTCTGTCCGAGTAAATAGGAAACAGGTTCAGGTGACAATTCAGGGCCAAGGCAGCCCGAGGTCACCAGAGGCCAGGGAGTGGAGCTCAGGCTGCAGCCAGCGTGCCACGGCGTGCCGGACGTCCGCCAACACGCCCTGTTCTTCCCTAGCGCGGTGGCCGTCTTCCTTGGCTGCTGTCAGCTGGGCTTGGTCACCCTGGCTCCTTGGCTGAGGACGTGGGCTCAGAGCGTTCTCGCCGGATCCCGACCCAGCCTTTCCCAGCGAGTGTTTTGCCAAAAAATGAGAACCACGAATATTTATCAGGTGCTTCTCTGTGTGCAAAGCACGGGGCTAAGCCCTTCCTGGGTGCAAGTGCCCTTGATCCTGACCCAACCCTGTCTAGGGAGCGCTGGCTGGCAGGGCTAGGGGATTGTACGACTCGGGGCTCTCGGGGACCCTGGGACCATAACAGGAAGGACTCATTCCTTCCCAAATTGGAGGCTCTGACGCTGTCACTTAGAGGCCACGGGGTGGAGCCCACGGGTCTCGGACTACAGTTCACTCAGGACCCGTGCTCCTGTGAGGGTCCAGGGCCTCTGCCGACCCGACCGAGGTGGACTCGGGGTGGGGTGGCTGTACATCGGGTGACGCTTTGCTCGCTCGCTGCTGGATGGCCTGGTTTCTAACGGGCCACCGACTGGTACCGTTCTGCAGCCCCAGGGTTGGGGACCCTTGTTGTAGGGTGACAGTGGTGGCTGTGGCTTCCCCCTGCTACATGCCAGCAGTGACTGCGTCTCACTCCAGCTGGGACAACCAGAAGTGCCGCCAGACGTGGCCAGCTGTTCCCCAGGGCAGGGCTTCTCCCCTCCCTCGATTCCCGAAGGAGGGCGTCGGTTGCTCTCTGACCTGTTTGCCATCTCTGTCCTCTGCTGCAAGGTGGGGGACACTACGTCTCAGCCACCATCCTGTCCTGTCACTGGGGCCCTGTCTGGGGCTCATCAAATCCTCACTGACTGGACGGTGGAAGCTGAGAGGTGACCTGGGCAGAGACGGGACCGAGAGACACGTGGAAGGAGAAGTCGGGGTTGTCCCTATGACAGACTCTGGGGTGCTGGGGTTCTGTTCCGTTCTCGAGGATTTAGCTCAGCCGAGTGAAGGGGACGCAGGCCTCCCTCCGTGTCAGCTCTGCAACTTTTGTGTTTGTTTTTAATTTTCTAGCGGGCACATGTGCTTGCCAGAGGGACAGCGTGGGAGGGGGCGGGAGAGGAGGAAGCACTCTCCCACAGAGCGTGGTCAAGTCAAAAATCCGTTCTCCTCCGTTTCTCCTGGTGTAGACACTTGCCTGGTGTTTTTTTATTTATTTGTTTTATTTTTATTTTTATTTTTTTTTGAGGTTTTTGCTATAGGGTGCGTGCGCTTGCCAGAAAGACAGAGACAGAGAGACAGAAAGTGAGAAATCACCCCAAGGGGGGTGGCCATGTCCCAATCCCTTCTCCTCCATTCTCCTCTCGGGATCTTGGGCACGTACACACACGCGCCCGGCGTGAGTTTAAGCCACTGGGTCTGGGACTCGAACCGCGGCCGACTACATGGGAGTCCAGCAGCATAGCCATCACGCTAACTGCTGGTCCCTCTGGTGGTTTTCCAAGCCCTCAGGACTGGGATTAGAACCATGTAGTCAGCCATGTGGGTTCTGGCTTTCTTAACTAAGAGGCCATGAGGTCAGCTCAGTTTTTAAAAAATTTAAATAATGATGTATTTATTTAATTCCATTTGTTATTGTTATTATTTTTAAGGAATTATTTTATTTAACTTTATTTATTTATTATAATTTGACTAGAGAGCGACAGAATGAGAGAGAGAGAGAGAGAGGGAAAGTGAGAAAGCAAGCCGCCAGGTCTAGGACTCAAACTGCACTTGGCCATGTGGGAGTCCACAGTTCTTAACCACCATACCACCTACTGGCCCCTGATGTTATTATTAATTATTATCATTATTAAAAAATTGTTTTTCAGAGGTTTTCGCTATAACGCGCATGCACTCGCCAGACAGACAGAGAGAGACAGAGAGACAGAAAGCGAGAAATCACCCCCCAGGGGGGATGGCCACGCTGCAATCCCTTCTCCTCCATTCTCCTCTCGGGATCTTGGGCATGCACGCACACACGCCCGGTGTGAGTTTAAGCCATTGGGTCCGGGACTCGAACTGTGGTTGGCTATATGGGAGTCCAGCGACGTAGCCACTACGCCAACTGCTGGTCCCCCTATTATTATTATTATTTTACAATTATATATTTATTTCATTCCGTTGGTTATTATTAGTTTTTAATTTGACTAGAGAGAGACAGAGAGAAAGAGAAAGGAAAAGCGAGGAGGCACGTTGCCAGGTCCGGGATGCGAACCATGGTCGGCCATATGGGAATCCAGCGTCTTTAACCACCATGCCACTTGCTGGTCCCTCATTTTTTTCTTCCTTTTTTTAAGGAATAAAAGGAGGAGAAGGAGAGGAAAGCCAGTAGGTGGCACGGAGGTTAAGGCTGCTGGATCCCACACGGCCGATTACACCGTTGGGTCCCAGCCCTAGTGGCTTGGAAAACATGCCGGGTGCATGTGTGTGCGTGCCCAAGATCCCGAGAGGAGAATGGAAGAGAAGGGGTTGGGACATGGCCATCCCCCCTTGTGGGCGATTTCTCCCTGTCTGTCTCTTTGTTTCTGTCTGTCTCTCTGGCACGTGTACATGTCCTATGGCAAAAAACAAACAAACAAAAAAAACAAAAAAAAATGAGAGAGGTTCCTGGGTTATTGCTGGTGTCCCGGTTCACGGCGGGGGACGCGGTGCAGATAGGGGGACGAGCGCGCGGTTGCATGGGGCCTCCGAGGCGTCCACTTCCTCATCCCTGTAATCCATGACTGTCCCCTCCCAAGGCAAAGGGGTTTTCGCAGATGCGATTAAGGATCTTGAGATGGGGAGATTATCCAGGATTACCTGGGCGGCCTGACGTCGCAAGGGAAGTGGGAGGCAAGAGGGTTAGGGTCAGGGGAGGCAGAGATTGGCGTGACGCGGCCAAGGACAGCCATCAGCCCGACACACCGGCCTCTCCCTGGAGCCTCCAGAAGGAACTGGTCCTGGCTGATACCTTTGTAACATTCTTTTTAGTTTTGCCATATGGTGTAAGCACTCACCAGAGAGAAGGTGAGAAATCACCCCCCGGGGGGTTGGCCACACTGCAATTCCTTCTCCTCCATTCTCCTCTTGGGATTTTGGGCATGCATGCACACGTGCCCGGAATCTTTTTTAAGCTACCGGGTCCGGGATGCGAACCGCACAGCCAGCCTTGTAGGATCCAGCCACCTTAGCCTCCGCACCGTCTGCTGGCCCCAACACCTTGATTTGAACCCTACCAGGCGCCATTTGGCCTATTAACTTTGGGAACTGTAAGACAGTGATACGTGTGTTCTGTTTGACATTTGCGGTCCTTTGTACCCATGGCGATGAGAAATGAATACGGAGGGGAAAACCAGCTTTGGGACCTGGGAAGGCCCCTGCTATGCGGGTCTCTCACCAGGGCCGACAGCTGCTGGACAGGGGCTTGGTGAGAAGTGGAGTCAGGGCCCCTGCAGTGTCTCCCAGGGATGGTGACTTTGTGTTGTGTGATTGGGTGTGTGTGTGTGTGTGTGTGTGCACTCATGTGCATGCTAGAGGGTGCTGGTGCTCACCGGAGAGAGACAAAGAGACAGAGAGAGAGAGGGAGAGCAGAAAGCACCCCCATGGGGCGTGGTCACGTTGCAACCCCTTCTCCCCTATCTCTTCCTCCTTTCCGGATTTTGGGTGTGCACACACGTGTTCCTGGTGTGTTCCTCAAGCTGCCGGGTCTAGGACTGGACCTGTGGGCTTGGCCATGTGGGATCTGACTCCCTTAACCACTAGGCTATGGAGCCAGCAGAGGGTGCATGTGTGCATGAGAAAGAGAACTGTGAGGGGGAGAGAGGGAAGGGGAGAGACGTAGCCCCGGTGGAGTCTGGCTCTGCTGCAATCCCTTTTCCTCCAGTTCTCCATCCCATTAAAGCCCTGGGCACGTGCACATGTATCCTGTGTGGCTGGCAAGCCGGTAAGACTGGAATTCAAGCTCTGGCTGGCCACGTGGGGTCCGGCTTCTCTGCACAGCGCCTAACTGCTGTGCTGCAGGCCTGGCTTGGCTGTGGGGGTTTGCTCTTCCCAGACCTCCCGGACCCCAGAACCCAGAGCCCACGGACATGCCTGGTCATCCTCTGGGTGCCATCCTGCCACTGTGGCTCCCTCTCGGCTCCCAGCGCCCCCTCCCCAGCCCCTTGTACGCAGTGTGGCTTCAGGGACCATCTCATCTGCACCCCCGAGCGAGTGTCTGGAGTGGGGGGTCCTGGGAACCCAGGCGATGTTCTGGCCAGGATTTCAGCCTCCCGGCGTCGCCCCCTCCCCTGTGCCGTGTTGTCCTGACGTGAGGCCGTGAGGTCAGGGACCTGCTTCAGTCCCCGTTGACCTTCCCAGCAGGGCAGGGCCTGTGGTTTGAATAAGTGCAGAGGGAGAAGAGGGGGCAGCTGAAAGAGGGTTGTCCCCCGAAAAGGAGGCGCCGTAGTGTCCAAGGCGAGGGACGTCCCCGGACACAGCCATCTCACTTCAAGGCCTTTCCTGTCTCTTGAGTCAGGCTGGAGGGGGCGGGGAGAGGCTGTCGGTGAGCTGATGGGGGTGGAGGTGGGGACCGCCTCCCTCTCCCCATGCAGCTAGAATCCGGGAGATCCCTGCGGTGTTTCGGGAGTGTCTCTGTCCCCTAGATATAGCCGGTGACACCAGGGGATAAATACGAGGAACTGTGACCTTCTGTGCTGTCTGTGCTCAAAGCAGTTGGTGGTCTGGACGCAGCTCAGGAGTGCCTGAACTGACAGCTGTTTCTGTGAACAAGGGTGGCCTCTACAACCTGTGGTCCTGGGTTTGAATCCCGACTCGACCACTTCCTCACTGTGTGCATTCGGAGCCACTTAACATGAGTTCTTTGTCTATAAAAGGAGGGATAGGGATGGCCCATGGTATGCTGGTTAAAGAAGCGAGTCCCACATGGCTGACCGCACAGTGGGAGTCCCAGACCCGGTGGCTGGAGAAACACACAGGTGCATGCGTGTGTGTGCGTGCCCAAAACCCTGACAGGAGAATGGAGGAGAAGGGATTGCGGCGAGGCCATCTCCCTGGGGAAGGGGGGTGTGTGATTTCTCATTTTCTGTCACTTTGTCTCTCTGGAGAGCGTATGCGCCCTGTAGCAAAAAATCTCTCTCTCTCTCAAAAAACCCAATACAACAACACCAACCAAAAAAACCAGCCACGGGACCAGCAGTGTGTTGCTGAACTGCCTTGTAGTCGACCGCGGTTCGAGTCCTGGACCCGGTGGCTTAAACTCATGCCAGGCGCGTGTGCGTGCGTGCCCAAGATCCCGAGAGGAGAATGGAGGAGAAGGGATTGCGACATGGCCATCCCCCCCTGGGGGGTGATTTCTCCCTTTCTCTCTCTGTCTTTCTGGCGAGTGCACACGCCCTACACCAAAAACCTCTCCAAAAATACAGCCACAAAAACAATGTTTACAAATCTCTTTTCACGGAGCCTGGCTGGAAGCCAACTCTCATTCCTGCTCCCTGGGTTCTCGCAATGGCAGGTTTAAAACCCCCAGATGGCGTGTTGAAATCTCACGGTGCGGACAGCCAGCCCCCAGCAGAGAATCTTGTCCGCCGTTCTGGGTAAACACAGCAGAGAGTAGACCTCAGGCCAGGTTCGAGAGACCTCGCTCCTTGACCTTGGGAAGGCTTTTAACTTTTTTTTTTTTCTTTTTAACTTTTAATTTTAGTGCTAAGAACTGGTTCTCTCCGGTCGGGCAGTCAGCGACCTAGGTATCTTGAAGTTCCTGCTGCCTCCAATCTTTGGTGTATTAGTTCAGCTCGTGCGGGTGGAGGGGGTGCAGGCACTGGGGGTGGGGGGGAGATGAGGCAGGGTTCCTGGCTCCAGGGAGGAAGGAGGTTGCCACCCCCTCTGGGACCATGTTTTTCTCTTACCTGGTTTGCCTCTGACACTGAATTTCCCTCTTCAGATTGTGTAAGCAAAGAGAAAACACCTCCATCAAGTTGTCATCATGAAAAGGCGTTGAGTAAGGAGCTGATTCACGGCCCGCTTGGCCAGGCTGTCAGTAGCCTACGAGCTACCCTGTTTGCATTTGGGGAGGCTCGTGTGTCTCTGTCCTACTTCCTAGCTCTGCTTCCTTCTCGCTTTTTACATTGTGCTATAGGGTGTGTGTGTGTTTGCTGGAGAGAGACAGAGAGAGAGAGAGAGAGTGAGAAAGCACCCCCAGGGGGATGGCCACGCTGCAGACCCTTCTCCTCCGTTCTGCTCTCGGGATTTAGGACACGCATGCACATGTGCCTGGCATGTTTTTCAAGTCTCTGGATCTGGGACTTGAACCATGCAGGTGGCTCTATGGAATCTAGCCGCCTTAACCTCCATGCCACCTAGTTCCCTTTTTTTTTTTTTTTTTGCTTTAAGAGAGATATTTTTGCTATATATGCTTGCCGGAGAGACAGAGAGAGAGACAGAGAGAAGGAAAGTGAGCAGTCACCCCCTAGAAGGGATGGCTGTGTTGCAGCCCCTCTCTTCCATTCTCCTCTCGGGATTTTGGGCATGCACACATGTGTCTGACATGTTTCAAGCTGCTGGGTCTGGGACTCGAACCACAGTCGACGATGTGGGAGTCCAGTGATGTAACCACTACGCCATCTGCTGGTCCCCGGTACGGCTTTTTCCAGGATGCCTTTTGAGACTTAGAGAATTCTGTCCTTGGACAATTCTGATTGTTAGAAAGTTTCTTTCTCTCTTTTTTAAAAGAATTATTTACTTAATTTTATTTATTATCATCATTATTTTAATTCGCTATAGGGCACATGCACTCACCAGGGAGAGACAGAGAGAAAAAGCAAGCCACCAGGTCCTGGACTTGAACCGTCATGTGGGAGTCCAGCACCCTAACCACCATACCACCTGCTGGCCCCTCTGCTTATTTTATTTTATTTTTTAAAGAGACAGGGTCTTGCTGTGTTGCCTAGGCCAGCCTCACACTTGCAACTGCCCTGCGTTAGCCTCCTGAGTAGCTGGGGTTATAGGCACAGGCCCGAGTGCCTGGCTCAAGATTTTTCATTCTGTAATATAATATATTGCAGTAGCATCATCAGTTAATCGAGGGGTCCTGATTTTCTGGTTGCTTTCCAAGCTTTGGCATCTTTAATTTTATAATCAGCTGTGGGGCCAGCAGATGGCATGGTGATTAAGAACACTGAACTCCCACTTGACTGACCACGGTTCGAGTCCTGGACCTGGTGGCTTAAACTCACACCGGGCACGTGTAGGCCCAAAATCCCAACAGGAGAATGGATGAGAAAGAATTGCAGCATGGCCATCCCCTTTGGGGGGGGGGGTGATTTAATTCTTTTTGTTTCTCAGTTTCTGTCTATCTCCCTGGCAAGTGCATGTGCCCTAGAGCAAAAATCTCCCTAAAAGAATTAAAAAAAAAAAAAGAAATGGTCCTTAAAAAATAATTATTTCATTGTATTTACTGTTACCATTATTTTAAAATTTGTTAGGGTACACGTGAGAAAAAGAGACAAGAGAGGGAGAGTGAGAAAGCAAGCCTCCAGGTCCGGGACTCAAGCCACAGTTGGCCATGTGAGAGTCCAGCACCCTAACCACGCCACCTGCTGGCCCCTTTCTCTCTCTCTCTCTCTCTCTCTTTTTTTTTTTCCCAGAGGTTTTTGCAATAGGTTGTGTGCGCTCGTCAGTCAGACAGAGACAGAGAGACAGAAAGCGAGAAATCACCCCCCCCAGGGGGGATGGCCACGCCGCAATCCCTTCTCCTCCATTCTCCTCTCGGGATCTTGGGCACGCACGCACACGCGCCCGGCGTGAGTTTTAAGCCACTGGGTCCGGGACACGAACCATGGTCGACTACATGGGAGTCCAGCAACATAGCCATTACGCTAACTGCTGGTCCCTCTTTCTCTTTCATTCATGATTGAGTGTGTGCACGTATGAGAAGAAGAGAGAGACGCACCTTCCACAAGGTCTGGTCCCGCTGTGACCCCCCCCCCCCCCCAGTCCTCTGTTCGTTCTTGGCATGTTTCAGGCTGCCGGGGCCAGGGTTCAAACTGTGGTTGCTAAGTGAGATCCAGCTTCTCTGAACTGCCTACCACCGCTGTGCCATGGAACCGGCCCCTTTGTCTTGACAAGTTAAGAACTTGTAAGGAAGAATTTATCCTGAGCGTTTCTTGGCGAGATTAGCAGAGGGAAAGCGAACCCCATAATAATTCTTTGCATACTTGGTCGAGGGTGGGTGCCTGCCGTGCCCTGGAGCGGTTTAAAGTAGGCCTCGTGATTGTCTCAAGCCTCACGCTTCAAACGGGCCTGAGAAGGACCCTCCGCCATGGCTCGGGACCCTCCGCCGCTGCAGGCATTCCGTGAGAGGCAGCTTCTAACGTAGAGCTCAGCCCAGAAGCAAATGGAAATTTCTCTGCGATTCGGCCCACCCGCTAAGCTGCAAGCCCGTCCATGCCACCACGTCTTGTCGCCGTTGAAATATTCAGCCGAACTTGGGCAGGTGGATGGTGTAGTGGACGGCGTGTGTTGCACACGTGTATGCGCACGCAAGTTGGGAACTGAGCTGGGACTGAGCTGGGAGTGCTGGGGCTACCTGGAGACTGCTGTGTGATTGCAGTGGAGTCCACGCTCCCAGCGTGCAGACCGGGCTGATGCACAGGTGGACAAGCTTAGCCGTTCCAGCTCGGCCCACTTCCTCCATTTCTCTCTCTTTTTTTTCTTTTTTTGAAGAGGTTTTTGCTATAGGGCACGTACGCTCACCAGACAGAGAGAGACAGAGAGATAGAAAGCGAGAAATCACCCCCCAGGGGGGATAGCCACACCACAATCCCTTCTCCTCCATTCTCCTCTCGGGATCTTGGGCACGCACGCACACGCGCCCAGTGTGAGTTTAAGCCACCGGGTCCGGGACGTGAACCGTGTTCGACTACATGGGAGTCCGGCGACATAGCCATTACGCCAACTGCTGGTCCCTCCATTTCCCTCTCTTTATCAAGAGTTTTGCTCTATGGCTGTGGGGGTGACTCTGCAGATATCTGGGGACATTTTAGGTGTCTCAACAAGGGGGTTCTATTGGCATCTTTTGCAGAGAGAGCAGGGAGGTTGTCCCAGCTCCTGCAAAGCACAGGGCCATCTGCAGAGCATGATCTGGCCCCCGTCTCCACAGCGCTGGAGTTGAGAATCCCTACCCTAAGACTTCGGTGGTGGTAGAACTATCCACCCTAGATTTTTTTACAAGCCAGAGCCTGGGACTTGGGAAAACCGCCTCTGAGTTAGCAGGTGTGGGATTGATCAAGATAAAGGGTGATAGGGGAGTTGTCCCAGACGAACTGGAAACCCCTCCAAAGATCCGCCTGGCAGAAGAAGTGTTTGTCGCCTCCTGCCATGGTATCTCCTTCGATAACTTTGTGGATTGTTCCAGATCGCGTCGATGGGAGCAGCTTTCTCTCCTGGGGCTGCCGGCCCTGGAGCTTTGGGTCTGTGGGAGAAGAGGCAGCTGCCGGGCTCTTTCATCTGCCCTTATGTCAACGTGGTTATGTAGTTTGGGGTTCACCGGGGTCACTGGACTGTATACTTTTCTTTTGTTGTTAGTCAATTAAATTTGTTACTAGTAATGAAACCTGGAATGTATCTGGCCCTGCAGGCTTGGGTTGTTAAGGACGCTTGGTAGAATGCGTGCACTTTTCCAAGGCGCAGGGCGAGGTCAAGTCCTCACCTGGGCGGGTAGTTGAGGACAGGTTTTGAAGACCAAATTGAGCCTGTTGGTAAGGAAACAGACTCAAAGCTGATTCCCAAGGAGACAGTTTCCCCAGAATTGCTTGGTTGTATCAAAAACAGCTTGAGCAGGTGGGCCCCCTCCTGCAGTGGTTACATGGTATACAGAAGGAGCTATCCAGGGTTCGAGTGCTGACTCGGTGGCTTAGAAACCCGGCCAGGCATGGACGTACGTGCTCAGGATCCTGACCGGATGGAGATCCGGAGGAAGAGGGATCTGCTGTGACCAGGCCTCATTGCGGGGTGGGGGTAGGGGGGTGGGGTGGGGTCAGGGAGAGCGATGAGATTGCTTTTTCTTTTCTTTTGAAAGAATGTTGCCAATGGGACCAGCAGTTGGCATAATGGCTGTGTCACTGGACTCCCAAGTAGTCAGCCACGGTTCGAGTCCCGGACCCGGTGGCTTAAACTCAAGCCAGGCTAGTGTGCGTGCGTGCCCAAGATCCCGAGAGGAGAATGGGGGAGAAGGGATTGTGCCGTGGCCATCCCCCCTGGGGGGTGATATCTCACTTTCTGTCTCTGTCTTTCTCTGTCTTTCTGGCGGGCGCACGTGCCCTACAGCAGTAAAACCTTTCCCCTCCCCCAAAAAATGTTGTCAAAGGGCACATAGGCCTCCCCCCATGTTTTTTAAAACTAGAAACATAAAATTAAATTTGGTTGAGCCAGCAGGTGGCATGGTGGTTAAGTGCTGGCTCCCATATGGCTGACTTCATGGTTCAAGTCCTGGACCTGGTGGCTTGAGAAATATGCCAGGCATGTGTGTGTGCTTACCCCAAATCCCAAGATGAGAACAGACGAGAAGAGATTATGGTGTGGCCATCCCTTCTGGGGGTGTGTGGGGGGGTGCTTTTTCACTCTCTCTCTGTCTCTTTCTGGTCTAAGTACATATGCCCTATGGAGGGAAAAAAAAGTAAATAAATTTGGCAAATTGAAAAAAAAAAAAAAGAACAAAAACAAAAAATAAAGCAGGAACCTGAGGTTTGGAGAAGGTAAGACACTTGCCCAGTGCTTCAGCTCAGGGAGGGGCCGCTTCCACCCTGACACTCTCCACTTCTCCCCCACCTTGGCTGCCGCTGCTGCTTCGTTTTCAACATCTTTTTTTTTGGAGAGGTTTTTGCTATAGGGCGTGTGCACTCGCCAGACAGACAGAGAGAAACAGAGAGACAGAAAGCGAGAAATCACCCCCCAGGGGGGATGGCCACGCCGCAATCCCTTCTCCTCCATTCTCCTCTCAGGATCTTGGGCACGCACGCACACGCGCCCGGCGTGAGTTTAAGCTACCGGGTCCGAGACTCGAACCGCGGTCGACTACATGGGAGTCCAGCGACATAGCCATTACGCTAACTGCCGGTCCCCATTTTCAACATCTTTACAAAAAAGAGAATTATTTAATTTCATTTGTTAAGGAGTCCAGCACCTTAACCACTATGCCACCCTGGTTCTAATCACTGCCCGTCCCGTCCTCAGTCGGGTACCCAGCGGAGTCTGAGGAGGCCCCACCTCCCTTTCCTCCTTCGGACAGCCTCCCTCAATTCCAATGGGTGCCTCCTCCGAGGGTCCCTGGTCCCCACACCAGTGGGTCAGTCCCTGTCTTGGCCACTTCCCATGTCCCCATGGAGCTCCCACTGTCAGTGCTCGCCAGCAAGACAGAGACAGAGAGAAAGCGAGAAATCACCCCCCAGGGTGGTGGCCATGCCACAATCCCTTCTCCTCCATTCTCCTCTCGGGATCTTGGGCACACACGCACACGTGCCTGGTGTGAGTTTAAGCCACCGGGTCTGGGACTCGAACCAAGATCGGCCACATGGGAGTCCAGCGACATAGCCATTATGCTAACTGCTGGTCCCCCGCTGTCGGTTTCTTACACCCTTGAGAATTATTCTCCAAAGTTAGTCAAGGTTAGCGCGCTCTGTGTGTGTGTGTGTGTGTGTGTGTGTGTGTGTACGTGCATGCATGCATGTGCACACGTGTGTATACGTGTGGCCCCGTTTTCTAAAGCAACGTTTCTATTTGGGTCTCTCCTGTTGAATTTCCCAAGGATATTTTTTTTCTTTTTCGTTACTAAGGAAAGCGCATTGGTTTTATTTGGCACCCTGCGGGTCCCTGTGCAATGAAGGGTCTGCCAGGGGTGGGTGCGGGTTGTCGAGGAAACAGAGGAAATTCGGGGGGGGGGGCGGGATTTCTGCCTGAGAACCAAACAGCACTTTTGATCTTTCGACTTTTCAAAGTGGGAACTGGAGGTGAGGGAGGAGTGGACTTCGGAGCGAGCCCAGGAGGTCTGGACCGGCCGGTTGTCCTCGCTGCTCCTGGCGGCCGCCGAAGGGTTCCATGGCACGGGATCAGTGACATTTCAGAGGGGGTTGTTGTCTTTGCCTTCGGTGAGTTCCAAGGAGTTCACAAGCCAAACGCGGGGTGGTTTTCAGGGGGTGCGAGGGCAGGAAGGGAGGGGGGCAGCTTTTCATCAGAAATCGCTTTCCATACCCAGAGCCAAGCTCCTTGAAGCAAATCCTCCTTTCCTTAGCCAGGGAGGGGAGGTGACCCAGGGTGGGCCCCGAGTTCTACGTCTCCGTGTGAGAGTTTTCTTCTTCCCAACTTCCTCGTGACCCGTCCAGGGCTGCCTGAGCGTCCGTGTGAGCGGATGCGGCCACACCTCTGACTGGGGTCTTACTCACTTTCTCTGGAGCCTGAATTCACTGGACGCTCCAATTCCCAACCCTCCCCAGCATCCCGTCATCGCAGGCCTCAGGGAAAAATGAGCCCAGCAGCTTTTAAATGATGGTTTCCTTAGGGGGCTATTAAATCCTGATTTCTGAGCGGAAAATGGAGGCATTTTTCCCTTTTCCTGGGCTCGGGGTTTCTGCTATTGTGGATGAACGCTTCTAGAAACTTCCAGGTGATTTCAAAAGGCATTTGGTGTCTCTGGGAAGAGTGGTTATTTTTATGACATGATACTTAGACTTTAGGAAAGAGAGACCATCATGGGACCAGCAGATGGCATAATGGTTACGCCACATCGGACTCCCACGTAGTCGACCGTGGTTCGAGTCCTGGCCCCGGCTGCTTAAAATTCATGTTGGGCGTATGTATATGCATGTGTGCTCAAAATCCCAAGAGGAGAATGGAGGAGAAGGGATTGTGGAGTGGCCATCCTCCCAGGGGGTGATTTCTTGCTTTCTGTCTCTCCAACGAGCACATGTACCCGAGAGCAAAAATCTCTCTCAAAAGGAAAAGAAAGAAAGGAAGGAAGGAAGAAAAGTGAGGCCATCAGTTGGTATGGTGGTTAAGGCTCTGGATCCCACATGGACAACTTTGCGGTTCAAATCCCAGACCCAGGTGCATGCCCAAAATCTAGGACAGTGGAGGAGAGGGAATTGCAGCATGGCCATGCCCCTTGGGGGGTGCTGTCTCACTTTCCCTTTCTCTCTCTCTCTCTCCCTCCCTCTCTCTCTGTGTGTGTACGTCTCTCTGGCAAGCGCTCTATAGCAAATTAAAGGGTAAACTAAAATAAAAATTTGCCATTTAATTCATTTAACCCTCCCTTCTCCATGGGGTATAGGAGGTTGTTAGGACTCTCTTTCTCTCTCTTAAGTGTCTTTCATGAGAGGGAGAGACAGACAAGCGCCCTCACCCAAGTCCCCCATGGTCCTTTGTGCCCACTTTCCTCGTCACTCAGTGTCACAGGCACATAGCGGGCACGTACAGGGGACCTGAACCCTCGCTCTTCCACGTGCACCTAACCTTGCTCCAGTGATGCGTCACCTCGGCCCCATCGAGCCAGCCCTGGTAGCCGGTCTGTGGAAGAACCGAGGCTGAGGGATGAGGTACTTGAAACAGCTGTTGCAGGCGACACCTTAAAAACCTTTCTTTGGGGCCAGCGGGTGGTGTGGTGGTGAAGGCGCTGGACTCCCACATGGCTGACTGTTCGCGTCCCAGACAGGGTGACTTGAAAAATCACACCAGGCAGGCGTATGTGCATGCGTGAGAGGAGAATGGAGGAGAAGGGATTGCCGTCTGGCCCTCTGCCCAGGGGAATGTGTTCTCACTTCCCCTCTCTCTCTTTCAGGTCTTTTTGTACCGTATAGCAACTTAAAAAAGCGTGGAGTTTGTTAGAATGCAATGGCTCCAGTTAGCCAGAAAGCCTGTCTGTGAAGGTGGGCGGGCCTGGGGGGGCCTCTCTCTAGCCCTGGAAACAATCCACCTGTGAACGACGCTGGCAAGAGAGTGGCCATATGGACGTGGCTGAGCTGCGTCGGGGAAACGCAATTCCTGGTGGTCGTAGTACTCACCGGAAAGGGTCTTTTCGACAGAGCTGGGCGTGACAGCACACACCTGTAATCCCAGAGACTCAGGGAGGCAGAGGCGGAAGGGTCGAGAGCGCCTGCCGGAGAGCTCGGCATCGTAGCACCTGCCTGCGCTCCCAGCTGCGAGACTGAGACAGGAGGGCAGTGACTGCAAGACCCCATCTTTTTTTTGGAGAGAGATTTTTTTGCTATAGAGCGCGATTGCTCGTTGGAGAGACAGAGAGAGACAGAGACAGAAAGAAAGAAATCACCCCCCCCCCCCCAGGGGGGATGGCCACGCTGCAATCCCTCCTCCTCCATTCTCCTCTTGGGATCTTGGGCACGCACACACACGCGCCCGGTGTGTTTTAAGCCTGAGTTCAGGACTCAAACCATGGTCAACTATGTGGGAGTCCAGCAATGTAATTGTTATGCCATCTGCTGGTCCCAAGACCCCATCTTTTAAATTAAAAAAAAAAGAAAAAGAAAAAGAAAAAGAAAAAGAAAAAAAAAAAAAAAAAGGCTTTCGCTAATGTGCTTTCTTTCTTCTCATTAGATGTCTTCCTTTGGGTGCCAAAATGCTACCCATCTCTCCAGGGTACCATGCAGCATCTAGTCTGACGGGGGCGGCATGTGCATGACGTTTTCCTTCTAGCATTTTCTCCGAGTGTACTCTGGGGCTCCTCGGTGTAAGCAGGGGGGACAGGAAGTTGTAGGTGTCTGGGCTGTTTGCTCAGGGAGATGGAGAGGTGGAGAGTGGGGTCCGAATGGCAAACGAGGGCTGAGGATCCAGGGGCTTATTCTTTCCTCAAGTTGGAATACACACAGGAGAGGGGCCAGCAGGTGGCATGGTGGTTAAGGCACTGGACTCCCACATGGACAACCGTAGTTTGAGTCCCGGACCCAGCGGCTGAAAATCACACCAAGCGTGTGTGCAAAATCCCAAGAGAAGAAGGGAGGGGGAGGGACTTACAGCATGGCCACACTTCTTGGGGAGTGAGTTCTCACTTTCCTCTCTCTGTATCTCTCTGTCTCTTTTATCTCTGATGAGTGCACACGCCCTGTGGCAAACACCTAAAAATAGGAGAAAATTGTAAATCTCCCCCATGAGAGAACACTATCTTTTTCTAATGGCATGGCAGTGCCTGGCGTCTACACCTAAGAAGTGCGTATGTAGGATCCCAAGGTCACCAGGTCCTGGCATGGAGAGGACACCAGAGCCTCCTGTCTCCTCTGGAGTGGAAAATACAGCAGCCTTCCTGGCTTTAGGAACCAACTCCATTGGAAAAGAAGCCAGAGGCTATCTCCCTGTCCCCAGGATGAAATTTGAAATAGGTGTCTTCACTCTGAGTTACAATTCTATTCTCGGCATCCCTGCGGAAACCCAGTACATTCTCCTGTTCCCTTTTGTCCTTTCGGAGTGGAGGAATCTTCTTCCCTCATCCTCCGACCCTGCCCCGAATTTCTGCCAGCCCCTGGGTGTTTAGCTCCCAGGAAACTGGCGTCTCTCGACCTGTACACATCCAAGACTCCCATGTACTTGTTACTGAAAAGCCAGCAGTCATGTGAGCAGGACTCTTTCTGGTGGAGACGGTCCCCCGGGAAACCGTCCCTACAATTCAGACTGTCCACAGCGACCGCCTCCCCACTCGGTCTTGTGCTCCACTCTCGCTTCTTGTTCCCACGGAGGCTGTGGTCCTGTCTCCCCACCACTAATAAAAAAGAAATGCCATACCTAATTCCAAAAATGACACAGAAAACTTAAACACGCGGTTAAATATAAACAGAGAAACGTAAGCAAAGAATTTGAGGCACAAACCCTTACCAGGGAGAAAAGGAAAGCTTTTGCGTTGTTCGGAGGGAAAAGCCTTGATAGAATCAACTAGAATCGAATCAACCTTTAGAGGAGAAACTGTCGGAAATTGAAAGAGACACTGAGGAACCTCTGGGGGCCTCCAGCAGAGCCCTGATCATGTCGATAACGCTCACTTGGGCAACTCGGACTTAGAATCATATGGTTTAGAAGATTGTGGGGACAGATATGGACGGAACTTTGCACTTGCGCAAACAATATACATTTTAAAGCGCTCTTGGAATATTTAGAAAAATTAATCAGCTGTGAAATCTTTAAAAATAAACCCGTAAGTTTCCAAAACGCAGGCATGGCACCGGCCTTAATCTCCGGCGGCAAGTAAACATAGCTGGAAATTAATTTTGAAAAGCTTAAACCAAAGAAACACACAAGACAAACTCTTAGCACTCGATAACTTAAAAAGAAAAAACCAAAAAACAGAAGGACCCTTGCAACTGTTCACTTTGATTAAGGAGGCGCTTAGTGCAATTGTAGCCTATTTGAAGGTAACGAAGATATGGATGGAGAGACAGAGGTAGTGCAGATGATTACATAGAGAACATACAGATGAGACAGTGAATGATGAAGCAGAGCTACACAGGAGGAAGGGGGTCATAAACTAGCAGGGATGAACCGATCTGAAAACAAACGGAAATGACAAATTCAGGAGCCAGGCTTTTTAGAACTATGATACCTAATAGGGTAGCCCCTTGTCACATAAAAATTAAGTTAAAAATTCATTTCTCGGGACTGGCAGGTGGCATGGTGGTTAAGGTGCTGGACTCCCACATGGCTGAGTGTGGTTCGAGTCCTGGACCTGGCAGCTTGCTCTCTTATTTTTTCTCTCTTTCTCTCTGGTCAAATTAAAAAAAAAATCATAATAATGAATAAAGTTGAATAAAATAATTCTCCAAAAAAAATTCATTTCCCTGGGCCAGCAGGTAGCATGATGGTTAAGGTGCTGGATTCCCACATGGCTGGCCATGGTGCAAATCCCAGACCCGGTGGCTTGAACATCACAACAAATAAATAGATAAAATAAGTAATGAATTAAAAGAAATTCATTTTCCCATTCGCATTAGCCAATTTCAGGTGCTCAGTGACAACATGGGTACAGAATTATTTTCCCATCATAACAAGACAGTGCCATTTAGAGGGAGGGTTCCATAAAGAAAAGGTGGGGAAAATAACGAATATAAAATTCGAAATAAGGGCTGGTTCTGTGGGGCAGTGGTGACGGGCTGTTCAAGGGAGACCAGACCCCATATGACGACCGTGGTGGGACTCCATAGCCTGCTTTCCATGAAACGCGCTGGCACATGTGTGACGAATTAAGAGTGGATGGGCTGCCGGGCGGGAGGAAGGGGTTCAGGCACGGCCACACCCCGCGTGGGGTGCTCCTTGCTTTCTCTTTCTCTGCCTCCTTCTCTCCCCTGTGTGTGCACATACATTCTATCATGACTAAAGGGAAAAAAAAAACATATAAAATTAAGAATAAACACAAATGTTGGGTGGCATGATGGCTAAGGTGCTGGACTCCCACACGACTGACTGGGGTTTGAGTCCCGGACCTGGTGGCTTGAAAATCATACCAGGTGTGTGTGTGTGTGTGTGTGTGTGTGTGCCCATAATCCCGAGAGGAGAAGGGATTGTGGCGTGGCCATTACCCCGGTGGGTGATTTCTCACTTTCCCTCTCCTTTGTCTCTTTCCAGCAAGCCCACCACCCTATGACAAAAACCTAAAAAAGAAAATAAAAAAGAAATAAGGAAAGAATAAAAACAAATGTAACTTTGAATCCATACAAATTATATTCAACTCCGCTAATAACGTTGGAAACATTATTTTTCAAACGTGGTTTACTGATTTAAGTGCTAATTTGATTTAGATGCGTTGTTTCCCTTTTCAAGAAACTAAGCCTCTGAATTTGCCTCTGGAAACAGCTATGCCTGTATCTAAATGACAGCTTCACTAGTTTCTAAGTAGCTTGTAAAATTGATACCACTCAAGAAGCAGGAAATGAAAGTAGGCTGGAACGCAACAACTTTACAAAGGTTTTCTGCAGTTCAGTGCCTAAAATGTGGATGCATTAGAAATAAAGAGTAAGGGGGCCCAGCAGATGGCGTAATGGCTATGTCGCTAGACTTCCATGTAGTTGACTGCGGTTCGCATCCCAGACCCGTGGCTTAAACTCACGCTGGGTGTGTGCATGTGTGCCCAAGATCCTGAGAGGAGAATGGAGGAGAAGGGATTGCGGTGTGGCCATCCCCCCGGGGGGTGATTTCTTGCTTTCTGTCTCTCTGTCTGTCTCTGTCTTTCTGGCGAATGCATGCGCCCTATAGCAAAAACCTCTCCAAAAAAAAGAAAAAAAAAGAAATGGAACCAACAGGGGTCTTCGCGCTTCAGCAAGAGTGGCCTTCAGGAGGTGGTCTTGGCAACCACAAATGCCGCCATTTTTGTGCAGAGGTTGGGTTCTTGGGTTTCGATGTCCTCAGTGTTGCACCTCAAACCCAGAGTGCCCAAATCTGAACGGCTGTCGTCTCTGTCGTCCCTCTGGTGAGTCATATCTCACCGTCCACAGTGGAAACTCGAGCGCCATCCTCTGGATAAGCCCTGACGACGCCACCACCCTGATGGTGCCACGGCCAGCCTCTTTCTGTTCCCTCTGCCTCCTGCCTTCTTCATCCATCACAGAGCTAGGAAAGTGACCCCCAGTTGTGGCCCGTGGTGTTCTTTCTGCTCGGCTTCCCTGGTGGGCTGAAGTCCAAGCCCGCTGGCCTCACATCTCTGCTCTCGGGTCTAATCTTCCCCGCCCGTCTCTGCACTTTGCCCTTAATCCACGCTGCACTGGTTCGTTCCTTGGTGATTCACGTATTTACACACGCTGTTCTTCTCCCGTTGGGTTAAAGCTCCGGTCACTGAACCTCCCTGTGGTTCTCCCCCTACCATCCCCACGGGATTTATTGTGCACCTACTGTGTGCCTGGCTCCAGGACGCAGCAGTAAGGCAGATAGACAAGCTCTTTCCCTTCGTGGGGCATGAGTGTCTCTTTGTACCTCCTGGGAGGGTAGGGACAGGGTCTCCGTCCAGTTCTGCAGAGGGTGGGGAACAGGTGGACGTGACTCACGTGGTAATTCCACGCTACCATACCCGGTCCCGGTCTCTCCGAGAGGCCTGGGTTTGAGTTCTGGCTGAGCTGGCCTGGGTCAAGTACTAAAAGCTGGGGCTTAGAGATGGGGAGGGCTGACTGGATAATAGAGAGTTCGGAGGGGCTTATGAACCGGCATGGGTTGCACATGGCATGCTGCAAACGCAATACGCATTTCGAAGCGTGTTGATGGGGGTTTAAACGAGAGAATGCCCATTCTCCTAGAGCAGAGCACGCGGGGCTGATGTCTTCAAGTGTACGAGGAGCACTGTCCAGGGGCACCCCCCCCCCCAACGTAGCCTGTATATGGTAAGAACGTATTTATGAGTATGGTCCTTGGCTTCTGCAGGAGAGCTGGGTGCCCTGCACCAGGACCCAGAGGTGCGGACCTGCCCTAACCATCTCTCATCCAACCATCCACACGGGGGATTTTGCTGTGTGACCTCGGCGAGCCTCTGCCCCTATCTGGGCCTCTCCAGAGTGAGGCCTGGGGCCAGGGCGCCCCTTGGCCGTCCCGGGCGCTGCCAGGCAGTGACCCGATCTCCTCCCGGGCACACGCCCAGCGCGGTGCGCAGGCGAAGCCACCCTGGTGGATGCTTGGTGCGGCCAGCACATTCGGTTTCGCCTTTCCCTTAGCATTTTCCAAAGTTCTATGCGTCCGTGGCCCGCCTTGCAGGTCTGCACCCACGGTAGGCGCCACCCCACGCGCCAGTGCCGACCGCCCAGCGGCGGCCAGGGCCCTCGCTGGGAGTCGGGGAGCGGAGCCCGAGCACCCGGGGGCGGGGCCAGCGCCCGGCAACACGCCCGCCCATTGGCTGAGCGCGAGGGCGGCGCTGCGGTCGCCGCTACCGCCTGGCCCGGATTCCACGGAGCGGAGTGCGCCCCGGGCTTTGTGGTCGGCGGGGGCCGCTGGCTTGCGGGGGTGGGGCCTTGCGCGCACTGGGCCCGCGCCCGTGGAGACACACATACACACACACACACACACACACACACACACAGACACACACACACATACACGTGCGCACTCATACACACACATGTGCGTGCACACACACCCACCTGGATCCAACCAACACACACACACACACACACACACACCCTCCTGGATACAACCAGCACACACATACACACCCGCCTAGATCCAACACACACACACATACATGCCTGGATCCAACACACTCATACACACGCACACACACACACATGCGCACCCTCCTGGATCCAACCAACGCACCTCCCCCCATCCAACCAACACACGCACACACGCCTGTAAACAGCCAATCCCAAGGCTGCTGTAGCTCGGAGGCCCCTGGCACCCCGTTCCCTTCCAGGCATCTGCGTGCGCCGTATTTCTCCGAAGAATTCCGCAGCCCTTACTCGGCCCGCCCGACACGCGTGTGCGTGCACACACACACACACACACACACACACACACACACATGGAGCAGACCCTCCGGAAACGGCCCTAGCGAGAGGCCTCCTCGGACTCGGCTCGCTTCCTGGCCAATGTGCGCGCGCCGTATGTCTTCCAGGACCTCCGCGGCTGCATTCCGAAGGCGACCGCGTGCGCCAGAGCCGCTATTGTTAGGAAGGGAAGAGGGGCCGCTGGGCCTCAAGGACATGCGCTCCTGCGGTGGCCGCTGCTGGCCACCCAGCTGTCCAGAGCCCGTCCCCTCAGCCCCCCACCCCGCCATGAAATCATTTACTAGGTCCCAAGGAGAGGAATGTGGTGGGGGGACTTGAACCTCTGGGGTCAGGGTCCAGGGGGAGTGAGGGAGAAAACATTCCAGTGGAAACAAAGTCCATTTTATTGAGTTTATAAAACTCACACTTTCTTGGAGAGCCACCGGGTCGGTTGTGAATGCGCCTGCAGGCTCATGACGCAACTGCTCCATTTGGAAATTTCTGGAAAGCAGTAATTTGGGAAATCATAAATCTTGAGGTTTTTTTTTTTTGTTTTCTTTTTAATGACAGGCTTTGGAAATGAGTATAACAAAAATGTTATTAACATATATTGTGCTATGGAAGTAAATCATGTTTTTTAAATTTTTTTTGTCTTTGTCATATAGTTTTTTTTAAAAATAATTATTTATTTTTTATTATTATTATTATTATTATTATTATTATTAAAATTTGACCAGAGAGAGAGAGAGAGAAAAAAAGTGAGAAAGCAAACTGCCAGGTCTGGGACTCAAACCAGTGTCGGCCATGTACAAGTCCAGCGCCTTAACCACTACGCCACCTGCTGGCCCCCATTTAGCTGCTTCTTAAGAAAAAACAAACTGATTCGAACTGTGAAAGGAGGCAAAGTAGAAGAAGTCAAAATGGCTGCAGTTTTGTGTACGAGTCGTTTACAATCAGATCTGTTTGTGTCTACTCTGGCTTTTTATTTTGATTTTTTCCTTTTGTCAGTGAGAGACAAAGAGGGAGAGTGGAAAAGCACCTGTCCAAAGGGGCGTGGTCACGCCGAGTCCCTGTCGCCATCTCTCCAGTCTGCCGGGATCTGGGGCATGCTCACATGGGCACCTGGTGGGTTTTTCAAGCTGCCGGGGTCGGGATTCAAACACTCTGGTCGGCAATATAGGATCTGGCTCTTTTAACCACCAGGCTAGTGGAGGGTCCCCATTTTGCATTTTTACACGCCTTTTTCATTTTTTTTACAGATAAGTTAGACTTTTTATTTGATTTTAAGAGAGATTTTGGCTATAGGGCACATGCGCTCGCCAGAGAGAGACAGAGAGACAGAAAGCGAGAAATCACCCCCAGGATGGCCACACTGCAATCCCTTCTCCTCCATCCTCCTCTCGGGATCTTGGGCACGCACGCACACGCGCCCGGTGTGAGCTTTTTTTTTTTTTTTTAAACCTGAAGCCTAATCAAGGTTAGGCATTTCTGCTTTCTGTTCCTTGAGGGTCTCAATCTCATGCCTACATCTTTTTGAGAGTTTAATTGCCTTTTTTTTTTTTTTGAGAGAGAGTTTTTTTTTGTTATAGGGCACGTGTACTCGCCAGAGAGACAGAGAGACAGGAAGTGAGAAATCACCCCCCAGGGCAGATGGCCGCTCCGCAATCCCTTCTCCTCTCAGGATTTTGGGCACGCATGCACACGGGCCCGGCGTGAGTTTAAGCCACCGGGTCCAGGACTCGAACCACGGCCGGCTACATGGGAGTGCAGCAACATAGCCATTACACCAACTGCTGGTTCCTAAATACATAATTCTTTAAAAAAATGAAAAAGATTTCAGTTTCAGGAAGGCAGGCATTGCTTCTGCTCAGGTAACTGTGAACTTAGACTTTTTTTTTTTTAGAATTACTTTTTATTTAACTTTATTTACCTATTTTTAAAAAGTTTGGCCAGAGAGGGACAGAGCGAGAGAGAGACACAGAGAGACAGAGAGGGAGGGAAAGTGGGAGAGCAAGCCACGAGGCCGGGGATTCAAACCCCCGGTCGGCCATGTGTGAGTCCGGAGCCCTTAACCACCACGCCACCTGCCGGCCCCAGAGCTTTGGGAACTTCAGGGAAGAATGAAGGGGGAATTGGAACCTGCTACCCAGGATGACTTCGCGAGGGAGATGACGAAGCGCTTGCGTGTTTGGAGAGGGGAGGCCCGGGTAGATAAGCCCCACACGAAGCAGGCACCTGTCCTTCGAAGGTGCGGCAGCTCCAGACTTCTGGGCGTTTCCCCCAAAGGCTGCCATTCTCTGGCAGAGGCAGCCAGTCTCTCCTACCCCAACCCAGTCTGGTCCGGGACTGGCGCTTCAGCCCTTTGGCTACCATGGGAGGGATCAGGCGAGGGGCTCTGGGAGAGGGAGGCCAGCGCCCCCTGCATCCGGGCTGTTTCTCATCTCGCATGTGTTTTTTTTTTTTTTTTTTTTTTGAGAGGTTTTTGCTATAGGGCGCGTGCGCTCGCCAGACAGACAGAGAGAGACAGAGAGACAGAAAGTGAGAAATCACCCCCCAGGGGGGATGGTCACGCCGCAATCCCTTCTCCTCCATTCTCCTCTCGGGATCTTGGGCACACACGCACACGCGCCCGGCGTGAGTTGTAAGCCACCGGGTCCGAGACGCGAACTGCGGTCGACTACGTGGGAGTCCAGCGACATAGCCATTACGCTAACTGCTGGTTCCCTCGCATGTGTTTTCATCACGTCTTGCTTCACGGCCTGTGTTTTCAGCAGCAGGCACTGTTTTGTGGCTCTGTCAGTGTGTGTGTGTGTGTGTGTGTGTATACTTTTTTGTTTATTTGTTTGTTTTAAAGCCATTTTCTTTAGCAAAGCTTATTTTTGGGACCAGCAGATGGTGCAGTGATTATATTACTGGACTGCGATTTGAGTTCTGGACCTGGCGAGATATCTCTGTCTCTCCAGTGAGCCCTATAACAAAAATCTCTCTCTAAAAAAAAAAAGAAAAAGAAAAGAAAAGAAGACAAAAATAAAAAAGAAAAAGAAAAGATTTTTTTCATAAGCACGACATTGTAAATTGTCACCCCTGGTCTCAGCCAGCCCCAGATCCTAGACACGTGCACGCCTGGTGGATTCAGGGCAGTCTCTGGACTTGAACCTGGAACCTTCCCGTGGATCAGCCTTGCAGAGGGCTGCACTTATTGCTGCACCCCTGCCTGGCCACCGTAGTCTCTTTCCTTTGACTGCGGTCCCTTCCCACCCTGGGCTATTGTGAGCTTCGGGTGAACTTCTTCACGCTCCCCTGAGAGAGATTGCTGGGACCAGCTTGGGAGAGTGAGGGGGGTGTGTGTGGGAACCGTCCACGTTTGTTTAGGGAACTCACACCCAGCAAGGAGGTGGGTGTTGCTTCAACTTGCATACCTTTTGTTTTTTAGTGTTTTTTTTTTTTTTTTTTTTTTTTTTTTTGCCATGGGGCACGTGTGCTCACCAGAGAGAGACAGAGACAGTGAGAGGGAAAGTGAGAAATCCCCTCCGGGGGGATGGTCACACCACAGTCCCTTCTCCTCCTGGGATTGCACACGTTCCTGGCGTGACTTTTTAAATTACCAGGTCTGAGCCTCACACTGGTGACATCCAGGTGAGACTCCACCACCCTCACCACCACGCCACCTGCACGCCCCTGCATTTCTATTTTCAAAAACAGTATTTACTTTTAATTGATAAATGATGTATGTATGTGATATGAGGGGGCTTCAAACAGCTTGTGGCAAAAATGGAATGAAAGCACAAGTTTATTTCAGCGTAAAAAATATTTTTTGAACCTCATGCTCCCCCTTTTTAAAAAAATAATACACATTTTCCATGAACTTTTTGAAGACCCCCCCCCCATTACATATTGATGGACTCCCATGTGATATTTGCATCTTATTTCATCCGTATGAAATGATTACATCGTGATCATGAACAAACCCATCACTTCACATCCTTTTTCTTTCTGGAATTTTGTGTTTTGATGTGGCTGAAACATTTAACATTTCTTTTAGCCATTTGAAACATACAAGGCATTGCTATTTATGATGGGTCCCTGGGATGTGTTCAGGTCACCCACTCTTCTCTTGCCTCACTGAAGGTTTGTGTCCTTTGATGAGTGGGGAGACAACTGGAATTGGCTTGTAGTCAACAACGAATAGTCTTTTTTTTTTTTTTTTTTTTTTTGGAGAGGTTTTCGCTATAGGGTGCGTGCGCTCGCCAGACAGACAGAGAGAGACAAAGAGACAGAAAGCGAGAAATCACCCCCCAGAGGGGATGGTCACGCCGCAATCCCTTCTCCTCCATTCTCCTCTCGGGATCTTGGGCACGCACGCACACGTGCCCAGCGTGAGTTTTAAGCCACCGGGTCCGGGATGCGAACCATGGTCGACTACGTGGGAGTCCAGCGACATAGCCATTACGCTAACTGCTGGTTTCCAACAATGAATAGTCTTCAGAGAGTGCAAAGCACAGGGCTTCCACATGGCCAACTACAGTTCAGATCCGGACCTGGTGGCTTGCTTTCTCACTTTCCCTCTCTGTCTGTCTCTTTCTCACGCACATGTACTCTGTAGCCAACTCAGAAAAATAATAATAGTAAAATAAAATAAAATAAATAAATAAGAAATGCAAGCCTGGGGCCAGCAGGTGCACAGAGGGGAAGGTGTTAGATCCCACATGTGGTGTTTTTCAAGCTGCTGGGTCTTAGACTCCAACCAACCGGGCAGCCGACTGCGAGGGCTCCAGCCGCCTTAACTACCACGCCACCAGGGGGCGCAACTGCACTGCCTGTAGTCAGCCTGTTAGCAGGTGTCGGATAATGATATCCTTTTGTCTCGCCTAGGCCGGAAGGCTTGAGTGTTGGAGAGGTTTTCATTCAGGTCTCCAAGGACGCCTCTTTTGAATGAAAGGGCTGACCCTCTGGGGCCGCTCCAGCCCCAGAAATGGGCCCCTTCCGTTCTCACATGGTTTTGCCAGAAAGTGTCCCTGTGGGCCCGAGGTCATTGTGTGCCTCTTTTATTGCTTCCTCCCATTGAGCGGCAGCCCCTCAGGTCCCCACAGACAGATCCGCATTCATGCTAACTTCTCCTGAGCCTGCACGTGTTTGTTTTTGTTTTTGTTTTTTTTCTTTTTTGGAGAGGTTTTTGCTATAGGGCGCATGTGGTTGCCAGACAGACAGAGACAGAGACAGCGAGAAATCACCCCCCAGGGGAGATGGCCACGCCGCAATCCCTTCTCCTCCATTCTCCTCTCAGGATCTTGGGTATGCATGCACATGCGCCCAGCAGAGTCTGCACCTATTTCTAACAGAGACTTATCGGCAGGTGGCGTGGTGGTTAAGGGCACCGGACTCCCACATGGCCGACCGTGGTTCAAGTCCCAGACCTGGTGGCTTCCTTTCTCATGTTTCCTTTCTCTCGCTCTGTCCCTCTCTGGTCAACTTAAAATAAATAAATAAAGTTAAATAATTTTTTAAAAAAGAAAAAGACTCACTTGATAACAAAAGTCTCTCTTAAGAAAAAAAAACGTTGGTGGGGCTGGAACTTGGAAGGGTGGTTGACTATGTGGGAGTCCAGGGATGTAACCATCACACCATCTGCTGGTCCCAAACACTTTCTAATTATCTTGCTACATTTAGAAAGTCCTTTGTGCCCGAGGTTATTGGCCACTGTTGTATCTATAGCAGCTACACAATGTGTCTGCTGTTAGAAGTCTTATTGACCCACTGGCTACACTAGCAAGCTCTATGCTTAGAGACTTCACTGGTAACCTGAAACTGCTGGGGTTCCTGGAGTATTTACACCAGGGAAATTGGCAGATGCTGTAAATCAGGGCTTCTTTGCTCCACTCCCTGGGGGACTAGGAAACATTTACAGCATGCCCCCATGGCCAGGGAGCTTAAATGAGTTAATTAGAAGTGCCTGGCTGTGGCAGGCTGTGTAGAAAGGTACCTAAATTGTTAATATGTTGCTTTAACTCTCACTTCCTATCCAGAATGGCTTCCTGTTGCGGAGACTGAGCAAAGCCACTGAACCAGCTGTGTTTTCTCCCCCTCTCCAGTATGTCCCACCATCTGCAAGTCGCACGGGTGCACCGCCGAAGGCCTCTGCTGCCACAGCGAATGCTTGGGCAACTGTTCGGAGCCCAACGACCCCACCAAGTGCGTGGCCTGCCGCAACTTCTACCTGGACGGCCGGTGTGTGGAGACCTGCCCGCCCCCGTACTACCACTTCCAGGACTGGCGCTGTGTGAACTTCAGCTTCTGCCAGGACCTGCATAACAAGTGCAAGAACTCCCGGAAGCAGGGCTGCCACCAGTATGTCATTCACAACAACAAGTGCATCCCCGAGTGTCCGTCCGGGTACACCATGAACTCCAGCAAGTGAGTTCTGGCTGCAGGGCTGGGGATTGTGGGTGACGGTGTAACCTGTTACAAACATGTGCAAAACCAGGGCTGACGGGCCATGAGGGAGGTTGCTGATCTCCGAGGTCATTTTTGTATCCTGAGCTTTGGAGCAGGAGTTAAAAGACTTCTCCCCTCAGGAACCAGATTTTTGACATCTTTTTTTTTTTTTTTTTTTTTTTAAGAGTTAATTAATTAATTAATTTTTTGGAAAGAAGTTTTTGCTATAGGGTGCATGCACTTGCTGGAAAGACAGGGAGAGACAGAGAGACAGAAAGCAAGAAATCACCCCCTCTCCCCCCAAGGGGGATGGCCATGCCGCAATCCTTTCTCCTCCATTCTCCTCTAGGGATCTTGGGCACACACGCACATGTGCCCGGTGTGAGTTTAAGCCACTGGGTCTGGGACTCGAACTGCGGTTGACTACATGGCAGTCCAGTGACATAGCCATTACATCAACTGCTCGTCCCTTGTTTATTATTATAATTACTATTTTTAATTTGATCAGAGAGAGACAGCAAGAAAGCAAGCTAGCGGGTTCGGGATTCAAACCATGGTCAGTCATGTGGGAGTCCAGCACCTCAACTACCATGCCACCTACAAGCCCCAAATTTTTGACATCTTATACATCTTTCTTTTTTTTTTTTTTTTTGGCCTTAGGGTATGTGCACTCACAGGAGAGAGACAGTGAGAGGGAAAGTGAGAAGTCACCCCCTGGAGGGATGGCAGTGTGGCCATCTCCTTCTCCTCTATTCTCCTCCTGGGATTTTGGACATACACATCCACAAGCCTGGCATGACTTTTAAGCCACAGGGTCCGGGACTCGAACCACGGTCGAACATGTGGGAGTCCAGTGCCTTCACCAGCATGCCACCTGCTGGTCCCTTTGTACATCTTGTCTAAGCTCGCTGTGCTTAGCCTCAGAACAGAAACCCTGAAGACAGAAGTCCTTGGGGTCTCTAGACTCCTCCGTGTGGCCCGTCCCCGTGGACGTAGCTGCCTCGTGGGTCCACCGAGCACGTGGCCGAGGTGGGCGTGCCCTTCCCGATGGGAGATGAGGCGGTGCGCTCAGAGAAGCTTGGGACACTTGGTCTCCAGGAGGCAGAAGCTCGCTTCTCCGTTATCCCCAGGGCTTTTCTGCTTGCTGAGGGACAGTGCCGTGAAACCGCTTCCCATCTGGGTGAGAAATCGGGTTTTCTCTCTTTGGTGGTGAGTCAGATTTCCTGCGTACATCACAGGCTTTTTGTTTATGTCAGTAGCTTCTTAAATGAGCTATTTCGGTGTCCCGGGTCATAACCAAGTTAAAAAAAAAAAATCTGTTTCCTGGTTTTTGTGTTGAAGGTTTTTCTTTCTCTTTTTTGAAAAGCACGACCACAAAACACCACCAAAACAAATCAGAAACAGACGCGTCGGGAGGCCTTGAGCTGACCTGCTTACGTAAAAAAACCCTTCCTCTCCAGACTTGAGAATTAGCCAAGCGAAGAGTTTTCTGGTGGGAAATTTTATTTCCTCCGGTGGAGAGGGCGGGAAGGGAAACAACCTTTAATTCACTTCTTAGGAGTGTCTCTTTCTTCTGATGTTTGCGAAAGCCCAAAGTACAATATGTTTTGTTTAACTCGTTTTTGATAAAAACCTGTCAAGTGGTTTTGTTGACCAGAAATAGGCCTCTAGAAATCCCGTTTGCCTGGCAGAGGGGGGATCCCTTCTCGCCATCCAAGCTTGCCAGTAAGGTTTGGAAAAAGATCATATTCCATTGAACTCATTTCTACCTTTTCAGTATTTGAAAGAGAGTGAGCATTCACATCTCCAGTGAGAGGTTTGTTTAAAAGACAGTGACTTTTCGACTGCGGTTCGCGTCCCGGACCCGGTGGCTTAAAACTCACGCTGGGCGCGTGTGCGTGCGTGCCCAAGATCCCGAGAGGAGAATGGAGGAGAAAGGATTGCAGCGTGACCCTCCCCCCGGGGGGTGATTTCTCGCTTCCTGTCTCTCTGTCTCTCTCTGTCTGTCTGGCGAGCGCACATACCCTATAGCAAAAACCTCCCCCCCCCCCCCCCAAAAAAAAAAGACAGTGACTTTTAATAAAAGGCATTCTTTTCCCTCACCATAACTAAATCCTGAGAATTACAGGCACCTCCTCTGATAGTCTTGCTGATGGTAAAGTAGACCCCAGAACAAAAACCTTAAACAATTGATAGCACAGGCCCAGCAAGTGATGTGGTGGTTACAGTGCTGGACTCCCACATGGCCGACTGCAGTTCAAGTCCTGGACCCGGCAGCTTGAAAATCATGCCAGGCACATGTGCGTGTGCATGCATGCCCAAGATCCCAGGAGGAGAATGGAGGAGAAGGGATTGCGGTGTGGCCGTCCCACCAGGGTGGTGGTTTCTCATTTTCTCTTTTTTGAAGTCCTCTTGTATTTTATGAAAGACTTTATAATACTATTACATTATGTTAAATTTTTTTTTTTTTTTTTGCTATAGGGTGCATGCACTCAGCAGAGAGAGAGAGAGAGAGAGAGAGAGAGAGAGAGAATTTGGGGCATGCACACATGCAGGCCTGGTGTGTTTTTTGAGCCACCGGGCCTGGGACTTGAACTGCAAAGTCACCTATTGGGATCCAGCCGCCTTAACCAGCATGTGACCGACTGGCCCGGTACGGTTGTGTTTTATAATGTGATTGAATATCATATTGGGCCAGTCGTGTTTTCTGCCCTTCCGGTGGCTTCTCTAGTAAACAGTTCTTGACGTTTTCTGAGCAGAGTTCTGGGGACACCGGTGGGTTTCTAAGAAGGCCTCGCCATCTGTAACCAGCCCAAGGTGTCTGGCAGGAGCAGGGGGTGCTTTTTCCTGAGACAAGAAGGACCAGATATTTGGGATGAATGTTACGTTCTCATGGGTACGGAACATCCGCGGGGAAGAGGGGAGTTACCCCGACTCCTGGCCTCACTTCCCCTCATGCCTGGCCGTTAAGCTGAGGTCTCCGATCCACCCACAAGGCCACCTGTCCCACCACCATGTCGGGACCGTTCGTTTTAAACAGGTTTTCTCCGTTCGAACTACATGGACTAAAGGAAGTTTTCAGTTTTAAATTTAATTAATTATATTTTTTTAATTGCCAGAGAGCATGTGTGCTCACGAGAGAGAGACAGAGAGAGGGAGAGGGAGAAAGCAACCTTGCGTGGGGTGTGGTCATGCCACAATCCTGTCTCCATTTCTCCAACCTGTTGGGATTTTGGACATGCACACCATGCCCCCCCCCCCCCCGCCCCCGTTGTGTTTGTTAACTGCCAGGGCCAGGATTTGAACTGCCATCAGCCATGTGGGATCCAGCTCCCTTAACCACTAGGCTATGGACCAGACCTGAAGGTGACTTTAATAAGAGGCAATCTGATCTTATCATGTCTTTGCCTAAAACCCTCCAAGGGCTTCCCATAAGGCAGTGAAAGTTCTCCTTTTATTTTGTTTTTATTTAAATCTACAAAAAGAATTATTAACTTAATTAAATTATTTATTATTATTATTATTATTATTGTTTTTAGGGAGAGATTTTAGCTATAGGATATGTACGCTCACCAGAGAGACAGAGAGACAGAAGGCAAAAAATCAGCCCCCAGCAGGGTTGGCCATGCCACAATCCTTTCTCCTCCAGTCTCTTCTTGGGATCTTGGGCACGCACGCACACGCAGCCAGAGTGAGTTTTAAGCCACCGGGTGTGGGACTCAAACCATGGTCGACCATGTGGGAGTTTAGCAATGTAACCATTATGTCATTTGCTGGCTCTGTTATTATTACTATTATTTAACTTGCTGTAGGGGGCATGCGTGCTCACCAGAGAGAGACAGAGAGAGGGAAATGCAAAAAGCAAGCCGTGAGGTCTGGGACTCGAACTGCGGTCAGCCATGTGGGAGTCCAGCACCTTAACCACCACGCCAGCTGCTGGTCCCAGTTCTCATTTTATGAAATCCACACCTTGCCTGTGGCTGTAGCAACGTGGGGTTCCTCCAGCTTGCCAAATTCATCCTTTCCTCTGTACCTGTGCACTGGCTGTTCTCACCCCCGAAGATGCTTTGTCTTTTGGTTTTTGGATGACTGAGTTCTCTTTGTCATCAAGATCGTAATCAAAAGTCCCCTTCCCTGTCTGATCACCCCTTCAGAATTAGCCATCTGCTCATTCTCTGGCTTGTCACTCACTTTTAATTCTTTTCGTGGTATTTATCACTAGCAAATATTTTTATTGTCGGTGTATTTATCCTCCTCAATTATGAAGCATCTTCCAAAAGGTCAAGGAAAATGTGTGTTCTGAAAACACATGGATTTCAAGTTTTAATTTATTTTACGTGTGATAGAGAGCGTGTGCACACACACGAAATAGATCAGTAGGTAGGTAGACAGACACAGAGAGAAACATCCTCAACAGGGTCTGCTGTCTTGATCCTCTTTCTCTAACTCGGGAGCCCCTCAGGATCTTGGAAGTGCATGTATGCGCCTGGTGCATTTCAGGTCAACTGGGTTGGGGATCTGAACCGGGGATTACAGATTTCAGAATTCCTTTGCACCAAAATTGACTTGTATTCGAATTCCATTTTCTCAGTAAGTTTCTGTAGTCCCCTCATAGGTCATACGTTACAAGAGTGTATCAGTTAGCTCGTGCTGCATAACAAAGCACCTCAGTGCTTAGAGATTGAAAGCACGCATTTATGCATTCTAATGATTTTGTATGTTGACTGGTGGTTTATCTGGCCTGGGCTGGATGATTTAAGATAGCCTGTGTGTCTTACTTAGATGGGTAGGTGGAACCTCTCTCCAGTGAGGTTTCTCATCCCAGCAGCCAGGAAGGGTATACCCCAATGGGCAGATGCTTTTCAAGCTTTTGTTTGCATCTCATTTGCTAATATCCCATTGACCAAAGTACATCACATGGCCAAGCCAAGGTTCAACAGGTGAGCGGTTGAGAGAGGCTACAGAGAACTCGTGCCTACTTCTCGTTTGCCTCTGGGAAGGGAGCTTATCTGTTTGGTTCACTCACGTGTACCTGCAGCTTAACACAGGGGTTGGCAAAAGACCAGATAGTAAATATTTTCAGCTCCGAAGGCCAGATGGTCTCGCTGTTCCAGCTACTCAGCTCTGCCTTTGTAGAGACCAAACAGGCTTGGAGGATGCACTAACCCAGTGGAGGTGGCCATGTTCCAATAGAACGTTGTTTGCAAAAACAGGTGGCCAGCCGGATTTGCCCGTGGGCTGTGGTTTGCCAACCCCTGGTTTAGCGTATCACCTGCCGCGTAAGTGTAGCACCAATAAAAGAACCCAAATATTTGGTCACTGTCCTGTTTCCATCCCAGCTGTCCTGACACCAACTGGTTGTACCACGAGACAGTTCTGACACATTGCACCTGCACTTGGCTTCAGACTCCACCAGTTCAAGACTCTGTTCTTTCATGACCAACACTTCAGGGGTCCCCACCCACACTGCTGATCGACTGGCTGTTAACTTTGGAATTTTCACACGTCCTGGTTGGATAATTCACTAGAGCAACTTACAGAATGGCTATGTTGTTGGGAAAGGCACAACATAGTTTTCTATTAGAAGGATTTATTTCAGGGCCAGCAGTTAACATAATGGCTGTGTCGCTGGACTCCCATGTAGTCGACGGCGGTTCAAGTCCTGGACCGGGTGGCTTAAACTCACGCGGGTTGCGTGTGCGTGCGTGCCCAAGATCCCGAGAGGAGAATGGAGAAGAAGGGATTGTGGCATGGCCATTCCCCCGGGGGGTGATTTCTCGCTTTCTGTCTCTCCAGCAAGCACATGTGCCCTATAGCAAAAATCTCTCTCTCTAAGAAAAGCAGAGAACACAGGGCCTTGGCAAAGATAGCAGTAGCAGCAGTGGTGACTTGTAGTGAAAAGTGGTCATCGTAGTGACGCCGGGCTGTTTCTGCTTTCCGTGTGCTAGATGCTTTATTGAGTAGCTCTCACATCATGGAGACCTCACCACAACCCGTGGGGTTTGATCTGTGATTACCTTCATTGTACAGATGAGGAAACTGAGTTGTCGAGAAGGTGATAGTTGGGAATCTTGTGCTTTCACGGGACAGCACCCCAACTCAAACTAACTGCAGCGGGATGAAGGCGGTTGGTTGGTACGCATAACCAAACTGGTCAGGGGATCGCTTCAGGTATGGCTGCATCCAGGCGCTCGCGTGATGGGCGTCAGCGGTCTCTCTCCAGCCTTTGACTTTATTCCGCTCCCTCCGCTTTTGTCCTCGGGAACTTCTCAAGCTCACGCCTCTCCCCATGCCACCAAGGTGGCCATACCCTCTTAGGTTCTCTCGAAGGAAGACAATTTCTCCCTCCAGGACTTGGGTTGTGTGTCCACCCCTGACACTGCAGGGACATGGACGGTGGTGCCTCGCCTGGCTGAGGTACCGTGTCTCACCTGGATGTTCCCCTCCTTTTTTTTTGGTAGAGAAATGTTTAGTACAAGGCGCGTGCACTTGCTTGAGAGACAGAGAGACAGAAAGTGAGACATCGTACCCAGGGGGAATGGCCATATCGCAGTCCCTTTTCCATTCTCTTCCCGGGATTTGGGGCACGCACGCACACGCGCTTGGAGTGATTTTCAAGCTGCCGAGTCCGGGACTCGAACCATGGTGAGCCATGTGGGAGTCCAGCTGCCGTACTCACTATGCTACCTGCCGGCCCCTCACGCAGTGTTCTCAGCACCCCAGGGAACTCCTGACAATGTGTGTGGTTGCCGTGCCTCGGGGGACAGGGTGCTGCTGGCATCTCGTGGGAGGAGCCCAGGGGTGCCGTCCAGCGTCCCACAATGCACAGGGGCTGGCCCCGGACATCATCCATGCCAAGGTCACACAGCGCTGCCTCCGGGTGACAGCGGAAGTGCCATCCCTCAGGTTGCCCGGAGGCCTGGGAGTGGCCTGACCGCCCTCTCTCTGCTCTGTCCGTAGCCTGATGTGCACCCCGTGCCTGGGCCCCTGCCCCAAGGTCTGTCACCTCCTAGAAGGCGAGAAGACCATCGACTCGGTGACGTCCGCCCAGGAGCTCCGAGGCTGCACCGTCGTCAACGGCAGCCTGATCATCAACATCAGAGGAGGCAGTGAGTGGGGGCGCGGGCGGCTGTGGGGGCGTCTCTGTGCACGAGGGGGCGCTGGGGGGGCAGGACGGCGACACAGCCCCGAGTCTGCTGCAGGCTCCTGTGGCTAGTTTATGATGTTTTACCACACGGCGCGTGTTCTTGTTGGAGAGAGACGGAGAGAGACAGAGAGGGGGAAAGTGAGAAATCACCCCCCAGGGGGGATGGCCACGCCGCAATCCCTTCTCCTCCATTCTCCCCTCGGGATCTTGGGTGCACATGCATGTGGGCCCGGCGTGAGTTTCAAGCCGCCAGGTCTGGGACTCGAACTGTGGTCCACTATGTGGGAATCCAGCGATGTAACCATTATGCCACCTGCTGATCTCTCCTATGGCAATTTTTTTAAAAAGAATTATTTAATTTTATTTATTCATTCATTTAGTTTAATTTGACCAGAGACAGAGAGAGAGAGAAAGTGAGAAAGCAAACTGCCAGGTCCAGGATTTGAACTGTGGTCGGCCATGTGGGAGCGTCCAGCACCTCAACCGCCATACCACCCGCTGGTCCCCACGGCTGTCCTTTGGCAGAGGCATGCCAGAAGTCTGCCCCAAACCTGAGATGAACAGCCCAGTCCCAGCCCTGGCCCTCCTTAAAGCCTCATTTCCCCAGCTGGGAGTTGGGGTATCAGAAATCCGCATGTCTTTATTTGTATTATTATTTTTGCCTTTGAGAACTCGATTATTGTGCAGCTCATTGATACCTTTTTCGTTTTTAGATTTTTGCCATAGGCCACATGCACTCACCAGAGAGAGAGACAGAGCTAGAGGAAGTGAGAAATCAGCCCCCAGCAGGGCCAGCCATGCTGCAATTCCTTCTCCTCGTCTCTTCCTGGGATTTTGGACAAGCGTGTACACACACACGTGGTATGTTTCTCAAGCCACCAGATCTGGGACGTGAACTACACAGCTGGCCATGTGGGATCTACCTATCTTAACCCTCACACCATCTGCTGGCCCAGAATCTGCATTTAAAAAATATATATATATATATTTACTTTTAATTATTATTATTACTTAATTTGACCAGAGAGAGAGAGGAAAAGTGAGAAAGCAAGCTGCCATGTCTAGGACTCCAACTGCAGTCGGCCATGTAGGAGTCCAGCACCTTAACCCCACACCACCTGCCAGCCCCCACAATCTACGTTTTCACAAGCAGGCGGCATGCCCTATTGCAGGTCGGCAGACAGCGTTTCCAGAAATACTATTTCAGGCAGAAAGGCGTTCTTTTGTTTAGTCATTCAGCAAGCATTTATGGAAAACTCGCATGGACAGGGCAGTCTTTGCCCCAATAGGTCTTACAGATGAGGGTATTTTTTTTTAGAGGTTTCTGTCTTAGGGTGTGTGCACTTGCTGAGAGGAGAGAGAAAGAGAGAAAGAGAGACAGGAAGAATGAGAGGGAAAGTGAGAAATCACCCCCCTCCACCCCCCAGAGCGGATGGCCATGCTGCAACCACTTCTCCTGGGATCTTGGGCGCGCACGCACACGCACCTGGCATGATTTTCAAATCACCGGGTCCGGGACTTGAACTGTGCTCAGCCATCTGAGAGTCCAGCAGCGTAACCACTATACCATCTGCTGGCCCCCAAAGCATGATGGGTTTTGAGCAGGATCTGCCCGCATCGTCTGCAGCGTGTGGGTTAGCTTCACCGTGAACAGTATCGGGACGATGAGGGTGTTTCTGTGCAAGCTCACTGGGCCGGGCTCTCTCTCTCCCGCAGACAACCTGGCTGCAGAGTTGGAGGCCAACCTGGGCCTCATCGAAGAGATTTCGGGGTATCTCAAAATCCGCCGATCCTACGCCCTCGTGTCACTGTCCTTCTTCCGGAAGTTACGCGTGATTCGAGGAGAGACCCTGGAAATCGGGTACGCGAGCCTGAGTCTGTGTTTGGAAGTTTGTGAATTAGGAAAAACTAGGATGTTGTTTCTTTCTTTTTTTTTTTAACCCCAACCCCCACATCTATTACGAGAAAGTGCCCAGTAAAACCTTGGGGAAAAGGATATGTCTAGAGGGCCATTTAGCTAAAAAAAGAAAACTTGTATTATAGTCATTCTTTTTTGTTTGTTTGTTTAGGTTTTTGTCATAGGGTGTGTATGCTCAGCAGAGAGAGACAGAGACAGAGAGAGACAGAGAGAGGGGAAAGTGAGAAATGACCCCTCGGGGGGATGGCCACACTGCAATCCCTCCTCCTCCGTCCTCCTCTTGGGATCCTGGGCACGCACACACACATGCGTCCAGCGTGATTTTCAAGCCACCGGTCCGGGACTTGAACTGTGGTCAGCCACACGCCTTAACCTCCATGCCACCTGCTGGCCCAGGGTGTTGCTTTTTTAAAAACCGAAACCCCCACATCTACTGGGAGAAAATGCCTGGCAAAACCTTGCGGGAAGGAAACTGGTGTTGGGATGTGGCTGAAGTTTCATTCGACTAAAAAACGTAAAGCCTGTTTATGGTCGTTCTAGAGAAATGTGACGGGGCACCTTTGAGCCTTCCAAGGGCGCTGCAGGGAATTTGCTAAATAGTCACTCAGGGGCCGGCAGGGGGCATGGTGGTTAAGGGTGCTAGATTCCCATGTGGCTGACCGCAGTTCGAGTCCCGGACCTGGCGGCTTGCTTTGTCACTTTCTCTGTCTCTCTCTCTCTCTCAGTGTCTCCCTCTCTCGGTCTGTCTCTCTCACACACACCTGCTTCTTGTTGAGATGCTCATCTCCTGTAGGTCGTGGGATTCTACCCCCTCACGGCCTTCTGGGTTTCCTGCATCATCTCCCGTCCCAGCTCCACCTCCTCCACCCGCCTTTGCAAGCTCTCCCACCTCTCAGGTGACCTCCTCCTCCCTGCGCTGAGACCTCTGGCTCTGTCTTCTTTCCTTAACCCCACGTCTGCCTGCAGCTGGCCCCGGTGACCTCCAGGAGCCTCCAATGCCATTTGTGCCGAACACAACTCCTTTGCCGACTTCCTCTCAGGCCCGTCTAACAGGTTGTTGGAAAAGCCACGATGCGTTTGTCTATGTTTTCCTATGCAAAAATGCATCACGACTTTTCCCATGATGCAATATTTCTTAGACCTCACCCCCCACCAACCTGTGGTCTCACTGATCCTATTTCAGTTACGACAACAGCAGAAATCCAGACTAGCGCGTTTTGCACAGATAAAGATGGACTCATTGGTGAGAATTAAGAGATGCTATTGAGGAATCAGGTTCTTCCTGTCTTTGGGTTCCTCATGGTCACAAGATGGCTGCCTCGTCCCCAACCTCACATCAACCTCCCCATTCAACCGATATTTGAGCGTGTACAAAGGAAGTGATTAGGACTGGGGGTATCGCACTGAACAGGGTCGACTCTAGGCGTGGCCCCGCCATTGTGGGGTCAGAGAAGACCAGCCCGTGAATGACTGTGTGTGTGTTTCCATAGGAACTACTCCTTCTATGCCTTGGACAACCAGAACTTACGGCAGCTGTGGGACTGGAGCAAGCACAACCTCACCATCACTCAGGGCAAACTGTTCTTCCACTACAACCCCAAACTCTGCTTGTCAGAAATTCACAAGATGGAAGAAGTTTCCGGAACCAAGGGGCGCCAGGAGAGGAATGACATCGCCCCGAAGACCAATGGGGACCAGGCATCCTGTAAGTGGGGCAGCCCCAGCTCACGGCCACTGTGGCCCCTCCGTGGGAGTGCCATTTTCCCTAGTGAACAAGAACACACCGTGCGACAGGCTTTCTGAAATACAGCCGCTCCTCACTCAGCGACCTACCTGTATTACGGCCACTCTGGCTTATTTTTATGCATTTATTTTTTAGAGAGATTTTTGCTGTAGGGTGCGTGCGCTGGCTGGAGAGACAGAGAGAGAGAAAGCAAGAAATCGCCCCTCAGGGTGGTTGGCCACGCTGCAATCCCTTCTCCTCCACTCTCTTCGAGGTTTTTGGGCATGCACTCACATGCGCCTGGTATGAGTTTTAAGCCACCAGGTCCGGGATTCAAACCACGGTCGACTACGCGGGAGTCCAGTGGCGTAACTATTACGCCATCTGCTGGTCCCAGGAAAACATTGTTCTAGCATGGCGGTGCATGATATGTATTGAAAAATACAGGGGCCGGTAGGTGGCCGAGGTCGAGGTGCAGACTCCCGTGTGGTTCACTGCAGTTCGAGTCCCGGACCAGGTGGCTCAAAACTCACGCCAGGCACGTGTGCATGTGTGCCCAAAATCCTGAGAGGAGGATGGAGGAGAAGGGATTATGATTTCCTGCTTTCTGTCTCTGTCTCACTGGCAAGTGCACATGTCTTAGAGCAAAAATCTCCCCCCAAAAAACAAAGAAAAATACATACCCGGCTGCCCCGCGGTATACCACATGCCTTCCACCGTTTGACTCTTTGCTCATTGATCAGTTTGCTTAACAGCCTAGTCGTGGGAATGGAACTCGGGCGTTATGTGAGGATGGCCTGATGCCAGCACCGAGGGGCTCCCAGTGGGGTAAAATGCCCAGGCCGACCTGCCACCGCTGGGGACCGAGTGCCAGGATGCAGTTGGAAGTGCAGAAAGTGGATTGGGGCTGACGCACAATGTTAAGGGGAGAGCGACCGAGCAGGGCCAGGGAGAGCTGTCCGACACCAGCGTGGGCCTGACCTGTGTCCACAGAGACGGGGCAGGAGAGAGGACAGGCCTGGGACGGCTTCCGGCAGTGCGTTTCTCAGGCTCCAGGGGGCGCTCAAGGCCACCGTTGTCTGTAGGGAAGTTGTGCATTGGGTAAGAACAACCTGCAGAGCTCAGTCACCGGTACGGGGTGTTTAGGGACAGCCAAGCCTTGGCTCCAATGCAGCCGCAGGTCCTGCAGCGGCCATTGTGGGAGCCCGACAGCTGCCTGGCCTCCCTGACAGGTTCTGAGCAGCGGGTGACCGGAGCTTCCGTCCCACCTTGGTGCAGAACGAGTCCCTTAGAGCAGAATGTCGGGGAAGGAGAGGCGGAGGCTGGGGCGGAGTCTAGCTAAGGATTCGCATTGTAGACAGCGAGAGCGAGCGTCCAGAGTTGAATGATCTGCACACTCTCAAAACTCAATGGGCGAGTATTTATTCTCACTGCAGTTGCATCTCCTGCAAGTCTGTGTGCAAAAAACAAACAAACAAACAAACAAACACAAAAGTTTATCTGTCAGGCAAACGCTGCTCTTTGAAAATCCCTCCTCCTGCTGACTATGGGCCAGTTGTCCTCCTGGCGTGGGCCGCTGGTGTGTAGTTGAGAATCCAGTCAGCCGTGGTCTGAAGGGCTGAGTCGCACGACACATTCTTGACCTGGAACCTTCCACACCCTGCCTGGTTCTGCCTTGGCAAGGGTGGACGTTTGCACGGGGAGCTCTGCTCGAGATGAAGGAGATTGACATCATCATCTTCTTCTTCTTTTTTGCTATAGGACACTTGCACCCGCCGGAGAGACAGAGAGACAGAAGAGAGAAATCACCACCACCCCCCCAGAGGTGGGGGATGGCCACACCGCAATCCTTTCTCCTCCATTCTTCCCTTGGGATTTTGGGTACACACGCACACGCACCTGGAGTGAGTTTCAAGCCTCTGGGTCCAGGTCTCCACATGCCGGAGTCCAGTGACATAGTCATGACTCCATCTGCTGGTCCCTGACATCGCTGTATTTTTCTTTTTTGGAGAGGTTTTTGCTATAGGGCGCGTTCGCTCGCCAGAAACACAGAGAGACACATAGAGACAGAAAGCGAGAAATCACCCCCAGGGGGGATGGCCACGCCACAATCCCTTCTCCTCCATTCTTCTCTCAGGATCTTGGGTACGCACACACACGTGCCCGGCGTGAATTTAAGCCACCGGGTCCGGGACTTGAACTGCAGTCAGCTACATGGGAGTTCAGCAACACAGCCATTACGCTAACTGCTGGTCCTGTGACATCGCTGTTTTCGCGGCCCCTCCTGGGAGTGTGGGATCGGACGCTTTGGCCTGAAACTGATGGTGTCCCATTGACGTGGCTGTTTTCTGTTCCTCAACCTCTTCTAGGTGAAAATGAGTTACTTAAGTTTTCTCACATTCGAACTTCTTCGGACAAGATCTTGCTGAAGTGGGAGCCTTACTGGCCCCCCGACTTCCGGGACCTCTTGGGGTTCATGCTCTTTTACAAAGAGGCGTAAGTAGAAGAGGAAGGAGGGAGGGAGCGGGCGGGTGTGCTCGGATCTTCCTCTCTCCCGGCCCTTCCCTCTCCTCCTCCAGGGAAAAGATATCTTCCCATCACCTGACCAGTTGGTGGCACACAAAGTCCATCACGGACTCTGTTGTCAAAAGCCTGAGGGACCAGCAGATGGCATAGCGGTTACGTCACTGGGTTCCCACACGATCCACTGTGGTTCGAGTCCCGCATCTGGTGGCTTGAAACTCATGCCAGGCGTGTGTGCGTGCGTGCCCAAGATCCCAGGAGGAGAAGGGATTGCGGCGTGGCCATCCCCCCTGGGGTTGATTTCTCACTTTCCCTTTGACTGTCTCTATCTCTCTCTCCTCAGTAAGCACACAGGCCCTAAGGCAAAAACTTCCGCAAAACAAAACAAGAAGCTGAAAATGAAATAGATACATTACTTTTGGAGGTCCGGACTGGCCAGTTTTCTGTGCGGTAGTCTTTTTTTTTTTTTTTTTTTTTTTCCTGGAGAGCATATACATTCGTGATAGAGGCAGAGACAGAGAGAGGGAGAGAGGGAGAAAGGGAGAGAGGGAGAGGAGAAAGCACCCTCCATGGGGGACGGTCATGCCGCAAGGCCTTCTCCAGTTCCCCCTCCGTTCGGGATTTTGGGTGTGCACGCACATGTGCCTGACATGTTTCTGAAGACGCCAGGTCTGGGATTTGAACCACGTAGTTGGCCATGTGGGCTCCAGCTGCCTTCACTGCCAGGCTGCGGTGCTAGCCCAAGGAGTATTCCGTTTTGCTTTTCACAAAATGTATGTCTCATGGGGCAGCCTATGCATCAAGGGACTCCGTCTGCTATGTAATAAAACAAAAATTACATATGGATTTTATTTCTTTTTAGTATTATTTAAGCTTTTGCTTTAGAGCACATGTGCTCAGCAGAGAGAGAGATTGAGAGAGAGAGAGAGAGAAAGTGAGAAGGCAAGCTACCAGGTCCGGGACTTGAACTGCGGTTGGCCAGGTGGGAGCCACCATATCCGGGACTCGAACTGTGGTCGGCCCTGTGGGAATTCAGCACCTTAACTACCACGCCACCTGCTGGCTCCTCACATAGGCTTATCAGTAATTCACGACGTACTTACCGCTCTCATTATTGTCATTTGATGGCGGAGACATCAGGGTTGGTGGCCCTTGTCTCTTGTCCGTTCCTGTGTTGTTTTTCCTTGTGGCTTAAGGCTGTGGGTGAACCACGTGCAACTCCGTGAGACACTGGCCTACGTGCCACCTCTGCAGTGCCCAGAGCGCGCGTCCCAGCCTGGTAACCGCCTTCCCTGTTTTGTCTCGAAAGCCCGTATCAGAATGTGACGGAGTTCGACGGGCAGGACGCGTGCGGCTCCAACAGCTGGACGGTGGTGGACATCGACCCCCCCGCAGAGGTCCAATGACCCCAAGTCCCAGAACCAGCCCGGGTGGCTGATGCGAGGTCTGAAGCCCTGGACCCAGTACGCCATCTTTGTCAAGACCTTGGTCACCTTCTCCGACGAGCGGCGCACCTACGGGGCCAAGAGCGACATCATCTATGTCCAGACAGATGCCACCAGTATGCTTGAATATAAATTCGCGTGTGGTCGGACCTAGGTCTTAATAGTTTATTGTCGTTTAGTTTGCTATAGGGTGTGTGTACTCACCGGAGAGAGAGAAAGAGAAAGTGAGAGATCACCCTCCGGGGGGAATGACCACACCACAATCCCTTCTCCATTCTCCTCTTGGGATTTTGGGCACGCACGCACATGCACCTGGCATGAGTTTCAAGCTGCCAGGTCAGGGAATCGAACCACAGTTGGCCAGTGGGAGTCCAGTGCCTTAACCACTATGCCACTTGCTGGCCCCCTATTTATTTAATTTTTCAAAGTGCATTTATTTATTTATCAGCAGGCGTGTGTGCTCACCAGAGAGAGACGGAGGGAGTGGGAGAAGGGGAAGTACCCCACGTAGGGCGTGTTCACACCTCAGTCTTTCCTCCTCCATTGCTCCATCCTGCTGGGATTTCGGATATGCGTGCACACGTGCCCGATGTCTTTTTCGAGCTGCTGGGGCTGGGATTTGAACTCTGCAGTTGGCCATGTGGGGCCCAGCTCCCTTAACCAGCAGACCACAGGCCCAGCCCCATCTTGCCTTTACCGGGCTGGCATGACATATAAAACTCATCGTCTTTGAAGGAGCTGGTACTGAGGTCTGTAAAGAATGACTGCCTGTAGTCATCTCCCAGTTTAACATTTTGCCATTAAAAAAATGTATGCATTTATTTCTTCTGAGAGAGAGACGCTCCTCCCACAGAGTCTTCGTACAATGAGCCTTTCCTAGTCTCAGCCTGCCGGGACCACAGGTACACATGTCCACCTAGAGTCCTCAGGCAGGGCCGGGACCCGAACCCAGGTCCTCTCCCTTATGGGGCCAGTTGCAGGACTGCTGTGCTTCCGCCTGGCCCTCTTCTCTGTTGAGGGAAGGTTCCTTGTGACTGGGTTCAGTCTGGAGCAGAGGTTGGCTAGAAAACGCGAGGGGTTGACTGTGCCCCGCGACCCTCCCTGCACCCAACGGCGATTCCCAGTGTGGACAGAGAGCTCGCTGCTGTCGGGGTTCGATCATGTTGGTCTAAATGGATGACCGGGGGTGTGGACGCTCCCTCGCTTGGTAACTCATCTTTGGACCGGACGAGGGTTCCGTGTGTCTCCAGGTTTCTGCGTGTCTCCAGGTTTCCGCGATGTTAAATAACTCTGCGTGAGGCCGCAGACGGCGTGGTTAAGGCGGCTGGGTCTCATGTGGCCGACAGCACGGCAGAGTCTTGGACCCACCGGTGACTTGAAAACCATACTGGGCACATGTGTGTGCGTGCCTAGAACCCAAGAGGCGGATGGAGGAGAGGGGATTGGGCGCGGCCATCCACCTCGGGGCAGGGGTGATTTCTCACGTTCTCGCTCTCTGACCGTCTCCGTCTGTCTCTGGCGAGTGCACACGCCGTGTAACAAAAGAGCCGGCTAAATAACACCGGGGTGGACATCCTCACCGTCTGGGCTTCGCTTGTCCCCTCTCACACCCTCCTGCCACTTGGCCGTTGCTTCCCCTCAGAGCCGGTCCGTTTTCTTTCTCTCTTGCAGACCCTTCCGTCCCCCTGGACCCGATCTCGGTGTCTAATTCCTCGTCCCAGATTATTCTGAAGTGGAAGCCCCCCTCCGACCCCAACGGCAACATCACCCACTATCTGGTGTTCTGGGAGAGGCAGGCGGAGGACAGCGAGCTGTACGAGTTGGATTATTGCCTCAAAGGTGAGCGTGGGGAGCCGGGTCGGGCTAGGTGGGTGTTGTGTGCACGCAGCCAGGGAGGGAGCTCTTCCCCCCGCCCCTCTGCCTCCCAGCGTCTGCATGTTTGCACGTTTATACGTGTGCACGCAGGCATGCACATGCACATCCTGCATTCCACCGTATGCACACACACACACACACTTTTATTTTGTTTATTTATTTATTTATTTCTTCTGAGAGACAGAGATAGAGAAAGACGACACCCAACAGGGCCCTCACACCGTGATGCGCTCCCGGCCTTAGCTAGCCCTGGGTCGTGGGCACACGCATGTGCACCCACTGTGTTAGGGAAACCCGGGGACGTGAACTCAGGGCCTTCCCACATGGCATAAGCGTTGCAGAGTGTTGCGTACCGCCGCACCACCACGCCTGGCCAGCACCCGTGGTTCAGCGTCCTCACACAAGCGTGTGCTTTGTAGACGGAGGTCCAAAGCCATTATTGCTCACGTCTTGGCACCATTTCCTTCTGGAATTTTCTCCTCTCTTCCTTCCTCCCTTCTTTCCTTGTCCATTGCCCCCTCGCTCTGGGCTGAAGGAAGCTGTGTCGTCCACACGAGGCTGCTTTGCAAAGCTAGGAACACAACTGAGAGTGTTGGGAAGTCATTGCTGGGCCAAGGCGTGGAGGATAAGGCGGCTGGATCCCACATGGCCAACTGCGTGGTTCGAGTCCAGGACCCGGTGGTTTAAAACGCATGCCAAATTCGTGTGCATGCCAAAATCTCTAAAGGAAAAGTAGAGAAGGGATTGTGGCACGGCCTTCCTCCCAGGGGGTGCGTCCACACTTTCCCTCTCTCTGTCTCCGCCTCTCTCTGGCAAGCGCACACGCCCGATAGCAAAATGTAAAATCAATAAATAAACGAAGAAGGCTAGAAACTTTAAAAAAGGATCTTAATACTGCGTTTTTAAAATATCCCACCAAGCTGGAGAAAGCAGGAACCATGTTATATTATTATTATTTTTTTTTCTTGTGTCTTGGTTCATCTGTAGTTCATTTACTTGAGGGTTTTTCTTAGTGATGTCGCCAGTCGTGACCTTGGGTAAGGCCAGGGGCCCTGGCGAGCTGCGGCCGAGGGCAGGGACCTGAGGTCTGCTCTCGGCTCGGCCTGTGACCTGCTGGAGGAGTGTTTGGGCCAAGTCCCCGAGAGAGTCACTGTCTCCTTTTTGGGAGAAGGGGCGGGAGAACAGATGATCTCGGGGCCCGATCCCAAGTCTAAGATCATGTGCTATATGTGTGCGTGTGACATCACCCCCACCCAGCCTGGGCTGAACCGTGATTGGTCTCCTGAGATGCTTTATATAACTGCAGGGCAGGCCCAGTCGTCAGCTGAGCTGTAGCCTCTGGGCCTGCCTCCAAGAATCCCAAACCACTGGCAGCCCCAGCCGGCTTTTTCTTTCTCTCTCTCACTTTTTTTTTTTTTTTTCCACTTTGCAAGTCTAAATTTGTGATGCCCATGCCAATGCCACAGCTTGTACATGATTTTCTTTGTATTTATCACAAAGCGTATATAATTAAAAATAAACGTACTGGGACCAGCAGATGGCGTAATGGTTATGTCACTGGACTCCCACATAATCGTCTGTGGTTTGAGTCCCGGACCCAGCAGCTTAAAACTCACACCAGGTGTGTGTACGTGCGTGCCCAAGATCCAGAGAGGAGGATGGAGGAGAAGGGATTGTGGTGTGACTGTGCCCCTGAGGGGTGATTTCTTGCTTTCTGTCTCTCTGGTAAGCACATGCACCCTATAGCAAAACATCTCTCTCTCTCTCTCAAAAAAAATAAACTTACTAAGGGTAAATGAGTCTACTCATGGATGGTCTTAGAAGAGTCAGATTTTTAAAGTCAGAAAGTAGAATGGGGGGGTGCCCGGAGCTGGGGCAGAGGGCTGGGGAGGGAGTGTTTCATGGGGACAGAATTTCCGTTCTGTAAGATGACAGCGTTCTGGAGCTGGGTGGGGATGGTCACGAGATGGCGAGAACGTGCTTAACCCCTGAGCTGTGCAGGGCAAAACGGGGAGGACGGGGAATTTCACGGTGTGTCCGATCACCGCGATTTAAAACACACACGTAGAATGAGTGAATGTGCTGACCGTGATCAGCAATAGCCTCCTGGAAGAGTGGCCAGTGGTGGGGCCAGCAGGGGCAGTGGTGGTTCAGGTGCTGGACTCCCACGTAGCCGGCTACGGTTCGAGTCGTGGAACTGATGGCTTAAAAATCACACCAGGCGTGTGTGTATGTGAGCTCAAAATCCCAGGAGGAGAGCGAAGACGGGGTTGCAGCATGGCCTTCCCCCCCAGGAGGTGATTTCTTACTTTCCTTCTCTCTGTCTCTTTCTCTCTCTCCAGTAAGCATACATGCCCAATGAGAAAAACTTTAAAAAGAGTTGTTTTTTTTTTTTTTTTTTTTAATAGAATTATGTTATTTGACTTTAGTTACTAATTTTAATTTGACGAGAGAGAATGAGAGTGAGAAAGCATGTCGCCTGGTCTGGGACTGGTACTGCAGTCAGCCACGTGGGAGTCCAGCGCTCTGAACACCATGCCACCTGCTGGCCCCACGTTCTGTTTTTGTTTTTGGAGAGGTTTTTGCTATAGGGCGTGTGTGTTCTCCAGAAAGACAGAGAGAGACAGAGAGACAGAAAGCGAGAAATCACCCCCCCCAGGGGGGATGGCCACGCCGCAGTCCCTTCTCCTCCATTCTCCTCTCGGGATCTTGGGTATGCACGCACACGCACCCAGAGTGAGTTTTAAGCTGCGAGGTCTGGGATTCGAACCAAGGTCAACTACGTGGGAGTCCGGCAATGTAACCATCACACCACCCGCTGATCCCAATGTAATCATTTCTAATTTACATACGAGAGTTGCCCGGGAGACCTGAAGCCCCTGCTCTGTCTCCGTAGGCTTGAAGCTGCCGTCCCGGACGTGGTCGCCCCCGTTCGAGTCTGAGGACTCGCAGAAGCACAATCAGAGCGAGTACGACGACGCGGCCGGCGAGTGCTGCTCCTGCCCCAAGACCGACTCTCAGATCCTGAAGGAGCTGGAGGAGTCCTCGTTCCGGAAGACGTTCGAGGATTACTTGCACAACGTGGTCTTCGTGCCCAGGTCAGGACCTCACACGGCTCCGGGCTCTCCCCGGGGGTGGGGGCGGGTCACTACTTGGGCCTCAAGACCACTGGGACCCGGAGACCACGGGAGTCTGAGCTGAGGCTTTTTCTAGACGGAAGAGGAGATTGTAATGGGAACTTGACCAGAAAGAGCAAAGAATCCCACGCAAAGGGAAAACTGGCCAAGTCCAAACTTGACCTGCTGCCTCTCCTAAATTCATCTGTGTCTGGAAATTGATGCTCAGGGCAGCTCCCGAGACATACCTACCTGGCATGGCGCGCTTGATTTATCCCGTAGCCTCGAACTCCCTACATTCTATTTTTGTAGGGAGAGCTTCTCTGTAGAGTGTGTGCGCTCACTGGAGAGAAGAGACAGAAAGCGAGAAATCACCCCCAGGGGGGATGGCCACGCCGCAATCCCTTCTCCTCCATTCTCCTCTCGGGATCTTGGGCATGCACGCACACGCACCCGGTGTGAGTTTAACCCACCGGGTCCGGGACTCGAACTGTGGTCGACTCCATGGGAGTCCAGCAGTGTAGCCATTACGCCATCTGCTGGCTCCAAATAATTATTTTTAAAAAGTTTGTTATTTAGGTTATTTCTATGAGCAAGAAACGAAGAACAAGCACCCCCAGCAGGGTCCAGATGCCCTGGTCCGCTCCCAGCCCCAGGCGGTCCGGGCTCGTGAGCACACGTGTGCCTGGTGTGTCTCGACGTGAACCCAGAGCCTTCCCACGTGGGTTGGCCTCATGGAGTGTCGTGCTGTGTTTCTGCCATGCCACGTTTGGCTCCGTTTCTTTAGTCCCCTTTTACTCATTTATTTAATGGATCCCCCTGTTCCTGCCTTTCTCCCTGATGGCCCCGAGTCCAGAAGTGACTCAGTGGCACAGCTCAGGTGTCCCGGCTGCTCCTGTTTTAGCAGACGCAGACCAGACGCGGGGACCAGCTGGTGGCCTAGTGGTGGCACTGCACTCCCACGTGCTCGACCGTGGTTCGAGTCCTGGACCTGGTGGCTTGAAAATCACGCTGGTCACGTGTGTGTGTGTGTGCTCAAATTCCCGGGAAGGGAATGGAGGAAAAGGGACCAGCAGTTGGCGTAATGGCTATGTCGCTGGACTCCCATGTAGTGACTGTGGTTCGAGTCCCGGACCCAGTGACTTAAACTCACGCCAGGCCCGTGTGCATGCGTGCCCAAGATCCCGAGAGGAGAATGGAGGAGAAGGGATTGTGGTGTGGCCATCCCCCTGGGGGGTGATTTCTCGCTTTCTATCTCTGTCTCTGTCTGTCTGGCGAGTGCACGCGCCCTATAGCAAAAAACCTCTCCAAAACAAAAACCAAAAACCAGCACCACCATCACAACAAGCAAATGCTGTGGAGCTCGGGGAAAGGGCTCCGTCGGTTGCGATGTCCAATCTGACGTTGCAGGGGCCTCCCCGAAGGCCGGGCCTGTGGGAGCTGTTTTCTCTGCCCCTCCCCCTCCTGCACCTGCCGGGAGGGAGTGAATCGCGCCTGCCTGCGACTGGTGGGAGGGGCAGCCAGCGGTCAGGGACAGGGTGTTCTCTCTGGGACAGAACGTGGCCCGTGGAGTGTGAGACTCCCACGACGCGTCTGACCAGGTTCCGTCTGTCCTCAAAGTGGTTCGTTTTGTTTTCACAGAAAAACCTCGCCAGGCACTGGGGCCGAGGACACTAGGTACGACTCACCTGTGGGGGGTCCGTGTGGCCCCTTGTGGCTGCTCAGGGCAGGGCCGGCGGACCAGGCGGGGCAGGGGCGAGCCGGACACCTCGAGGACCCTGGGGCTGCTGGGGCTTATTGCATGTGACAGGTGGCCGTGCTGAGATGGGACGCTGCAGAAACCAGCACAGGAGGCGTCTTCACGCTGACGTGGGCTCTGGGCATGAGTGTGGGGGGAGGTCTTCACTAACACACTCGTCATCGCACGCAGGGTCACAGCACCTCCTCTGTGGCTCAGTGTCCCTGTGTGTCCCCCTCACCAAGTAGCTATGCACGCTCCCATGTGCCCGCACGGCGCTGCGTGTACCTGGTGCTGAGTCTCCGCCCCGCACCACGCCAGCTCCTCCTCAGTGGGGAAGATGGTCCTTGACACAGAATGAGTTTTTAATTTTTAAATTTCGTCAGCGGACACGTGTACTCACTGGAGAGAGACAGAGACAGAGAGAGAAGGCAAGTGACAAAGCTCCCCCCCCATGTGGAATGGTCACGCTGCAGTCCCTTCTCCATTACTCCCTCCTCTCGGGGTTTTGGGCACGCACACACATGCGCCCGGAGTGTTTCTCAAGCCGCTGGGTCCGGGACTTGAATGCACCATCGGCCCCTGGGAGCTGGCTGCCCTAACCACTGCGCTAACCAGCTGGTCCTGGTTTCTCAGGTTTTATTTTTTTAAATAATTATTTATTTCATTTCATTCATTCATTCATTCATTTTAATTTGACCAGATACACACACACACACACACACACACACACACACACAGAGAGAGAGAGAGAGAGAGAGAGAGAGAGAGAAAGCTTCCAGGCCCAAGTCTTGAACCATGGTCGGCCATGTGGGAGTGTCTAGCGCCTTAACAACCATGCCACCTGCTGGTCCCCTGTTTTCTCAAGTTTTAAAGACATTCTGGAGAGAGAGAGTCCTATTGAATGTCAATGTCTGTTTTGGAAAGCCTTTCATTTTTCCTCATGTCTTCAGTGACCTAAGAACTCACACTGCACACGAACTCCTGAGCATAACAGAGGATCCGGCCCAGAGCGTGTATCTGGGAAGACCCCGCGATCTCCCTGTGAAGGGAGACTGTGCCCCCGAGTGTCACCGAGAGAACAGGGACGTCTCCCCCAGACTTGTAGCTCAGAGCACAGCGAGTGGTTCCACAGGGCAGGATGTGCCAGGAGAGCTCGGGGAAAGGCCAGGAGTTCGGAGGAACAGGAGGCGAGAAGGGGCAGGCAGGCTGGGGCGTCAGGGAAGTTCTTTCCGCCCTTTCTTTTTCCAGGCTCATGTGTGAGCTGGTCTGCCCTCTAGTGGCCATTTGGAATATCATTTCTAGTAGAGAAAGGTTTAGAACTTGGTGGCCGCGGGCCAGCCCTCTAGTGGCCATTTGGAATATCATTTCTAGTAGAGAATGGCTTAGAACTTGGTGGCTGTGGGCCAAAGCAGGATCTCTGCATCTCAGACCTGTAGGTGTGGGAGGCTGGATCCCTCTGCAGGGAGGGACTGTCCTACGTCCTGGAGGATGTCGAACAGCACCTCTGGTTTCTCCCTTCTCGACGCCAGTAGCACTCTCCCCACCCCCAAAGTTGTGACCACCCCAAATATCTTCAGTCATGGCCACGTGGCCCCGGAAGGTGGGAGCAAAAGGAGCCCTTGTTGAAACCCCTCATCTGATGTTACCCTGTTAGGATAAGACATGAGACAGAAATTAGAATTGTGATGGACAGACTGTGGGAAGTTTATTATTTTTATTTGTTTATCTTATTTATTTTATTTATTTATTTATTTATTTATTTATTTATTTATTTACTTTTAGATTTTTTTTGTCACAGGGTATGTGCGCTTGCCAGAGAGAGACAGAGACACAGAGAGAGGGAAAGTGAGAAATCACCCCCAGGGGGGATGGCCACGTCACAATCCCTTCTCCTCCATTCTCCTTTTGGGATTCAGGCACGCACGCACACGCGCCCGGTGTGACGTACAATCTGCCAGATCCAGGACTCGAACCATGCATTCGGCCATGTGAGATTCATTGCTTTTACCCCTACGCCATCTTCTGGCCCTAAAGTCTTTGATATTTGCAGAAAGTCTAGTGCAGGGGAGAGGCCAACTATGGTCCTGGGCCAGCTGTTTTTGTAAATCGACTTTTATTGGAATGCAGCCAACCTACATCGTTTAAATACTGTCTACGGCCACTTTCAAGCTGGAATGGTAGAATTAAGCAGTAGTAGCAGGACATCACGTGGCCCACAAGACCCGCAATATTTACTGTCTAGACCTTTATGGCAAAGTTTGCTGACCTCTTTTCTTGTGTGTTCCTTGAAAACACAAGAAAATCAACTGACATTTTTAGAATGAAGGCGAGTTTGAGAAAATAGATATAATGTAAATAAACAAGAAGGAGATGTACTAGCCACCATGAGAATCTAAGATGGGGAGAAGGTTCCTTTCAGTTGCCATACAACCTTAATATTCCTTTTTTTTTTTTTTCTTTTTTGAGAGAGAGATTTTTGCTATAGAGCACATGCACTCTCCAGAAAAACAGAGAGAGGCAGAGAGACAGAAATCACCCCTGGGGAGATGGCCATGCCACAATCCCATTCTCCTCTCGGGATCTTGGCACGCACACACACATGCCTGGCATGAGTTTTAACCTGCCAGGCCCGGGACTCGAACTATGGTTGACTACATGGGAATCCAGCAACATAGCCATTACGCTAACTGCTGGTCTCAATATTCCTTTCAATAACTCCATCTATAATTACCCATAAAGGAAATTTAAAAAAAAAATTACCGGCATATGAAATTTGACAACTGAGTGTGCAAGACCATGTTTCAAATCATGTGAAGAAAGCTCTCCAGCAAGCTGAGATAAACTGTACAACACGGGAGATGCAGGGTTAATGGCCTTAGAGAATAAACAAAGCAGGAGTAGCAATGAGGGAAGCCCTGGAAGTTCACGGAAACATGAGCAGAGGACAAGGAGGGACAGTCCCCTGGAGAAACGCTGAGAACCAGTAACAGAGAAGAGAGCTCACGTTTGGCCGTCTAACGATCTGCAGCTAAAGCAGGCCATGGGTGGCATGTTTTTCATCTCTTGGGTGGAAAATCTGGAAAAATATAACAAAAACAAACAAAGAAATGATCTTTGACCGTCACGGTTGGTGACGTTATCTTGAGGCATCGTCTCAGGGACTACTGATTAGACCACAGGTCAATGGAAAGTTTCCTCATAACCCTGTAGCCATCAGAGAGAGCATCAGCAATGTGGAAGAATGGAATTAAAGCATGAATCTACAGTGGTATAAAAAACCCCATTGAAATCCATGCGTAGTTTTTTCATCGTACACATTGCTCATGAACTTTGTGAAGACCCCTTGTGTATGGATGAAGAAGCTGGAATGGATTCATATTCCCATTAAACGTGATGTTTATTCTAGAAATCTACTTTGGGGATCTAGGAAGACAACCTGATGAGGCCAGCAGGTGGCGTGGTGGTGAAGACGCTGGATCCCACATGGTCAATTGCAATTCATATCTCCAGCCTGGCACCTTGAAAAGTCACACCGGCCGTGTGTGTGTGTGTGTGTGTGTGTGTGTGTTTTCCAAAATCCCAGGAGGAGGGTGGAGGAGAAAGGATCGCAGCGTGGCCATCCCCGCAGGGGGTGATTTCTCACTGTCTCTCTCTCTCTTTTTCTCTCTGGTGAGTGTACATGCCCTATGGCAAAAACCTTAAAAAAAAAAAAAAGAAGACAATTTGACAATGATCAAAGCAATATTTATGATAGTGTAAAAAACTGGGAATATGAGTATTTTAAAACTAGGAAGGTGGTCAAGTAAAAGGGGACATTTAATGGAATATTTTACAGCCGTTTAAAGTTTTTCAAGTTTTTTGCAAGGAGCATGTGCCATCTGTATAATTGTGGAGAGACCCTACTTTGAAAAAAAAAAAAACCCTGAAATCTTGTCCTACTTAAGATATGACTATTTTTTTTGATGTGCCAGAGGGTATGTGTGCTCATCTGAGAGAGAGACAGAGACAAAGAGAGAGAAAAGCGAAGAAGCATCCCTTACAGCTCACAGTCATGTCTCAATCCCCTCTCCATTTCTCCCACCTTTTGGGATTTTCGGGGTGCACACATGCACCCATTGTGGTACTTAAATTGTGTAGCTGGCCATATGAGGCCCAGCTCCCAATACAGTGCTTAACCACTGTGCCACATGCCCGGGCCCCTCTTAATATTTTTTGAAGGGATTGAGAGAAGTGTAGCAATCGCGTAGATATTTCTTAGGGTTACTCTTGTTCCCTTGAGGGATAAGATTCCTTCACCAAGAACTAAGTCTTCATTGTTCCCATTACACTGGTGTTCTCAACAGTCCTAAAGACAGAAGATATGCTTCTTCTTTTTTTAAAAAATTTTTCTTTAATTATTTTATTTATCTTTATCCATTTATTTGTTTATTTTTATTCGGCCTTTGAGGGATAGAATGAGAGAGTGAGAGAGTGAGAGAGAAAGTGAGAAAGCAAGCTGCCAGGTCTGGGACTTGAACCGAGGTCAGCCATGTGGGAGTCCAGCATCTTGAACCACCACGCCACCTGCCAACCCCAAAGATGTGTTTCTTCTGTTTAAATGATACAAAGTGAACATCAAACAGATCTGCTCAGCATGTGCAGTGAGATAAGCCAGGCTATGGAAGACTAATACTGTATTTCCCCACTTCGCATATACTACATGTCCGTATGCTGTACCGTAGAAGTACAGAGAGTAAAGGTTAGACACCAGAAATTGCATGGGTGGGTGGGTGGGGGAGAAGCCAGAGAAAATGAGGAACAGACTCAAGGATGCATATTAACAAATGAAATAGGTTAGGACACCGTGGCCTGCAACAGAGTAAGAATGTCATTGACAATTCAATGTGTATCTCCCTCCCCCAAATTAGTAGAACAATTACCGAATGTAGGAAGTATATGATGTGATGTTCCATGTTGAAGAAGTTGCATGTGTGGTGAGATGACACACCAGATGTGTGCTTTGAAAACGCACACAGCATTCCACTAAGAGGTACAACAGTTAGGAATTAACCAGAAATGTGTAGAAAAAATATATTCCATAAAAAAAAAAATGATGGTGTCGGTCCTTAGTTTGTTGGGCGGATGCCATTGGGCAGGGTTTCCTGAAAAGTCAGATTCTTACACACCTTGGGCAGTTCATCTCTAACTCTAATCTCGTGGGACCTATTAATCTGCAACATGAAAACCTGAAATCGAGCATGTCGATGGGAATCTTGGTGTAGCTGCTGTTGATGGTCCTGGAGTTCTAATCCCTCAAGGACTGGGCCGGGCCTGATCATCCGTGTTGCTTACGAGGGTGTTTTGAAAGCTGCTGTGGGTGGTAATTCCTGGCAGCCTGCATTTTAATCCATGTGCTCTGTGCACCCCGCAGCATCCCAGCCCTTTAATTAATTCGGCGTTACATTCTCTGGCCTCTGTTTTTTTTTAAGATGGTGATTGTATGACCGCTCCTATGCTATGTCATTACAGGCCATCACGGAAACGCAGGTCCCTTGGTGACGTGGGGAACGTGACGGTGGCCGTCCCCACAGTTCCAGGATTCCCCAACACCTCTTCAACCAGCGTGCCCACGAGCCCCGAGGAGCACAGGCCCTTCGAGAAAGTGGTGAACAAGGAGTCGCTGGTTATCTCCGGCCTGCGTCACTTCACTGGGTACCGCATCGAACTGCAGGCTTGCAATCAAGATGTCCCCGAGGAAAGGTGCAGCGTGGCCGTGTACATCAGTGCCAGGACCATGCCCGAAGGTGGGCCGCTCCCCCGGGTGGGCACTGCAGGGGCAGGACGCCCGGACTGGCCAGGAGCAAGCCCTCCGGCCCCATGGCGGCATATACGTATACTTCTTTATTGTTATTACTTTTTCATTTTATGATTTCTTTTTTACATGCGTCTGGTTTGCCTTATTATTTTTTAAGGACCAGAGCCATACCTAGCCCTTAACTTTAGAAAATATGGGCCAGCAGGTGACAGGGTGGTTAAGGTGCTGGACTCCCACTGCTGATTGCACTTCGAGTCCCAGACCTGGCAGCTTGCTTTTTCACTTTCTCTCTCTCTGGTGAGCACACATGCCCCATAGCAAATTTAATAATAATAATAGTAATAAATACAATTTTAAAAATAAAATATACATAAGTTAGGGCTGGCCCCATGGTGTAGTTGTTAAGGGAGCTGGACTCCCACGTGGTCAACCACAGTTCAAATCCAGCCCCAAGGCTTGGAAAACACACCAGGCACATGTGTGTGACTGCCCAAATTCCCCACAGGATAGAGGAATGAAGGAGAAGAGATTGTGGCACAACCACGCCCCATTAAAGGACTCTGTCTCCCTCTCTCTCTTTATCTCTTTCTGGTGAGCACACATGCCCTCTAGCCGAAAAAAAAAGTAACATTAAGAAATGCATATACATAGTCTATTTGTCAGGGTTCTCTAGAGAAAGAGAAGTAACAGGATGTATGTGTGTTTATATAGATGAGGGCACTGGGAAAAATTCATGGGAATAAAGAACAAAATAGGAGTTTATTTCAGGGACCAAAAATTGAAACCCATGCATAGTTTTTTTTTTTTTTTCATGAACTTTATTTTTTTGGAGAGGTTTTTGCCATAGGGCATATGTGCTCGCCACACAGACAGGCAGAGAAAGCGACAAAAATTGAGAAATCACCCCCCAGGGTAAGTTTAAGCCCCTGGGTCTGGGACTCGAACCACGGTTGAATACATGGGAGTCCAGTGATATAGCCATTACGCCAACTGTTGGTCCTCTTTTTCATGAACTTTTCAAAGATCTCTAGGGACTGGCAGGTGGTGTGTTGGTTAAAAACGCTGGAATCCCACGTGGCTGACGGTGGTTCAAGTCTCAGACCTGGCAGCCTGCTTTCTCACTTTCTCTCTCTCTGTGTTTCTCTGGTCAAATTAAAAATAATAACAATAACAATAATAACCTCTGTGGTAGTTGAGGGAAGGTTCCACGGGAACTCTGCTATTTTTGTGACTTTTTGTGAGTCTTCAATGACTTCAGCATAAGAAGTCGTACTGAAGAAATAATGCATGTAATAGAATAATTCTTGGAAAAAAAAAACCAGAGAGGGAACGAGAGAGAGAGAGAGAGAGAGAGAGAGAGAGAGAGAGAGAGAGCGAGCTCCTGCCAGCATGGAGTTTTGGTAAATGCAAAATCTGCAGGGTAGGCTAGTAGACTGGAAACCCAGGGAAGAATGTGGTCGTGCCATAATCCCCTCCCTTCCCCTCTCCCCTGTTTTTTTTTCTGCTGGGATTATTATTATTATTTTTTTTTTTGGGAGAGGTTTTCACTATAGGGCGCGTGCACTCACCAGACAGACAGAGAGAGACATAGAAACAGAAAGCGAGAAATCACCCCCCAGGGGGGATGGTCACGCCGCAATCCCTTTTTCTCCATTCTCCTCTCGGGATCTTGGGCACGCACGCACACGCGCCTGGCGTGAGTTTTAAGCCACCGGGTCCGGGAAGCGAACCATGGTCGACTACGTGGGAGTCCAGCGACATAGTCATTACACTAACTGCTGGTTCCCTTCTGCTGGGATTTTGAGCATACACGCACGTGCACTTCTGGCATCTCTCAAGTCACTGCGGCCAGGACTCAAACTGTGGTCAGCCACATGGAATCTGGTCTCCCTTAACCACTAGGCTATGCTGCCCTCAGTTTCCTTTTTTTTTTTAATAAGAGAGATTTTTGTTAAAGGGTGCGTATGCTCACCAGAGAGTCAAGAAGTGAGAAATTACCCCCTGGGGGATAGCAATCCCTTCCCCTCCATTCTCCTTTCGGGATTTTGGGCATGCATGCACATATACCCAACATGAATTTTAAGTTGCTGGGTCCAGGACTCGAACTATGATTGGCTATGTGGGTGTGTGGTGACATAATCATTACATCATTTGCTGGTCCCAGTTTCCTTGTTTCTTTTTTTTCTTTTTGGAGAGATTTTTTCGCTATAGGGCGCGTGTGCTCGCCAGACAGACAGAGAGAGACATAGAGACAGAAAGCGAGAAATCACCCCCCAGGGGGGATGGTCACGCCGCAATCCCTTCTCCTCCATTCTCCTCTCGGGATCTTGGGCACGCACGCACACGCGCCCGGCGTGAGTTGTAAGCCACCGGGTCCAAGACGTGAACCGCGGTCGACTACGTGGGAGTCCAGCGACATAGCCATTATGCTAACTGCTGGTTCCCCCAGTTTCCTTGTTTTGATAATGAACTAAACTTCTGTGGAAATGTTCCCACCTCTGTGGAAGTTGAGGGAAGGTTCCACGGGAACTCTGCTATTTTTGTGACTTTTCGTGAGTCTTCCATGACTTCACATAAGAAGCCGTACTGAGGAAATAATGCATATAATTGTCCTGACAATGCTGAGGGGTGAGTTTTCCATGTCCGTCTGCCACTGAAGGAAGTGGGATGTGGCATGTGGGAGCATTGCGTAACCAGCTCAGAGCTGCTCAGCCGGTCGGTGGCAGGGATGGGACTTGGCCCACGAATGATGTCCCTGCCTCTAACTGCCGTTCTTCACAGCCAAGGCGGATGACATTGTTGGCCCAGTGACCCATGAAATCTTCGAGAACAATGTCGTTCATTTAATGTGGCAGGAGCCCAAGGAGCCCAACGGTCTGATCGTGCTGTACGAAGTGAGTTATCGGCGATATGGCGACGAGGTAGGCTCCTTAACGCTGGCGCTCGTGTCGTCTGAGCTGTCCTTGGTACCTCCTTCTTCTGCGTAAATTCTGGCTCAAATGTGTCTCCCACCAGTTGCTCTGTTGCCAATTCTCAAAACCTCTACACGTGGCTTTCCAGGTCAGAAATGCCAACCTACGAACATCCCTTTCTTTACTTCTGCCAAAGAGCACATATGCTCACCAGAGAGAGAGAGAGAGAGACAGGGAGAGAGGGAAGGGGAGAAAGCACCTCTCAGTGGGGTATGGTCATGCTGCAATCCCTTCTCCTCCACTTCTCTATCATGTCAGCATTTGGGGCACACGTGTGCATGTGCCTGGTGTGTTTTTCAAGCCACCAGGAATGAGATCGACACTTCGCAGTCAGCCGTGTGGGATCTGACTCTGTAAACCACTAGGCCGTGGGTTTCTTCCCTTTTACTTCTTGGCTCAGTTTCTCACGTGGATTTTCAGGTGCGTCTTCTAAGCTGGATAATGGCTGCCTGCACTTGTGTCCCTCCTGACGTGACATGAGACTTACTTCGCTTTAAAAATAAGAGAACTAGGGCCAGCCCATAGCCTGATGGTTAACGGAGATGGATCCCACATGGCTGACCCTGGTTTGAATCCCAGCCTGCTGGCTTGGAAAACATGCTGGGTGTGTGTGCGTGTGCGTGCATGCCCCAGATCCCAACCCGATGGAGAAATGGAGACAGGGTTGTGGCATGACCACCCCTCATGGGGAGGTATTTTCTCCCTCTTCCTCTCTTCCTCTCTCTCTCTCTCTCTCTCTCTCTCTTTCTCTCTGGTAAGATCACATGCCTTCTGACTCACTTTCTCTCCAGCAAGCGTATATGTTCTCTGGCAATTAAAAACAACATTCAAAAAATTTTATTTTTGGTGTATATATATAACATATGTTGTTAGAGTATAATTTTACCACATTTACAAAATTCCAGCATTTGATGGGTTGTTATGTGTGTGTGTAATTTATTTATTGCTAGTTTCATAGACAAAATTAGCGTTAGCTAGAGGGCCTTGCTGTGGAGCATCTTTAACCTTGCGTAACTTGTCCCCTTACCACCTTCTCTTCCTCACCAGTGGGTACTCTGTCTCTAGAGATCATCCCTTTCCTGGAAAGGGCATCATTTTTTTTTTTTTCCAAGAATGATCTATTTTGGAACTGGTAGATGGTGTAATGGTTACATCATTGGGCTCCAATGTAGTCAATTGTGGTTCAAGTCCCAGGCCCAGCAACTTAAATTCATGCCGGGTGTGTGTGTGTGTGTGTGTCCAAAATCCCAAGAGGAGAATGGAGAGAAGGGATTGGGATTATGGTGTGGCCATCCCCCCTATGGGGGTGATTTCTCGCTTTCTGTCTCCCTGGGAACCACACATGCCCTATAGCAAAATAACTCTCTAAAAAAATAAAAGAATGTTTATATAATTTTACTTATTATTATTTTAATTCACCAAAGAGAGAGAGAGAGGGAAAGTGAGAAAGCAAGCTACCAGGTCCAGGACTTGAATCACGGTTGGCCACGTGGGAGTCCAGTGCTCTAACCACCACGTCACCTGCCGGCAGCCATTATTTTGTGTCCTTTATCTCAGTATCTTTTAGAGTTGTTTTTTGTGTGCTCCCCCCACCCCCACTCCTGTTTGCACACACTTTTATGTAACTGAAGTTATTCACCCTTGATCGGGTTTTGGTTCTTGTTTCATTGTTTTGGTTTTGTATTTTGGTGTCTCTAGAGAGAGCTTGACCAAGGTTCTAGATCCTTCCACCATGGCCCTTTTTCGCTCCCCTCTTCTCGAGGTATCAGGGTAAAAGACCAGCAGGAGAGGATGCCTTTCCCCGTGGCTGTGGGTCACGGCTACCTTTGGTTTCTGTGTTTGCTTATCTGTGGAACTCGGTGACTCATTCTGACTCGGAAGCACCTTTGGACTAGAATTCCCTGCTGCCACCCCCGGCCAGGCCAGTTTGTTTTCTTGCTGTTATTGTCACAAGCACAGGAGCTTTGAACATGATTTCTTTTCCACACCCCGCCCTCCCCCCCCCCCAATTTTCCAGCCCAGTTCTCTGCATACATGACTAGCTGGGAAGTGTTTTGGAAAATTTTCAGAGTTCTGGCCCAACATTGGCAGGTCTCCTGGTCTGATTTCCCCCTGAGACTCTCGTCTTTTCTGACGTCTGCATTCATCTCTAGTTAGAGACTTAGTACTGAGTGCCCCCCTTGCCAGATATTTGGATCCCACCTCTTTTTTTGTGATGATTTAAAAAAAAAAATCAAAAGATAGCATTTTGGAATGAAAATAATTTTATTTTTAAAAAAGATTTGTTTCTCTCTCCTATGAATGAGACAGAGAGAGAAAGAGAGAGGAGTACCCCCAACGGAATCTTTTTTTTATGAGAGATTTGTTTTTTTCTATAGAGCACGTATCCTAGCTGGCGCAAAGAAGGCAGCTATAATAAAAACATGTATTTCAGGCCAGCAGGTGGCGTGGTGCTTAAGGCACTGGATTCCACATGGTGACGAGGTGGTTTGAGCCCCAGGACCCAAGGGCCTGAAAAATACCCTGAGGGGTGATTTCTCACTTTTCTTCTCTCTCTCTCTCTCTCCTCTCCCTCTCCCTCTCCCTCTCCCTCTCCTTTCTCTCTCTCCCTCTCCTTTGTCTCTTCAGTGAGCACACACACCCTATGGCAAAAATCTAAAAAAAAAAAAAAAGAAAAAAGAAAAATATATCAAAATTGCTAAAACAATAGATAAAAACAAAACAAAACAAAACAAAGCACACTACTTTTCTGAAAGAGAGAGAAAGACAAGCACTCCCAATAGGGTCTTTGTGCTACAATCCTCCCCCCAGCTTCAGCCAGCCAGGATCATGGGCCTGTGTATGTATGCCTGGCACGTGCAGGGAGGCCTCAGGACATGAATCTGGGACCTTTTCTAGGGCCTCAATATCATGGCGTGTTGGGATTCCTTGCCTCTGGCATGAGGCTAATAGTCCCTAAGCCTTGGGTTGATGTGAGAATTAGGTTACATGATCTGTGTTCTGTCTGAGGAAGTTAGGTGCTATCCACAATGATAACCTCTTCATAATGCCCTATGGTTCTAAAACTCCACAATTCTCAAAGTGTCCTCTGTGACATACTCTGTGCTTTACTGCCTCGGGGTCATCTCTGAGGGAGATCCTGGCTGTGACATCTTTGCCTGGGATAGATGCTCTGAGGTACCCAGAGCTCAGCCATATCCCTTCTTCCTTCCTTCCTTCTAGGAGCTGCATCTCTGTGTCTCCCGAAAGCATTACGCTCTGGAGCGAGGCTGCAGGCTGCGTGGGCTGTCACCAGGGAACTACAGCGTGAGAGTCCGGGCTACCTCCCTGGCAGGCAATGGCTCCTGGACTGAAGCCACCTATTTCTATGTTACAGACTATTGTAAGTCTCTGTGGCAACCTCGAGTGGTTGGGTCTGTGCTTGTTGCTCATTGTGGTAGGACATCACAGAGAATGTCTCTAGCAAGCTATGGGTACTGGCCCTGCCTGGTCTTGACCCTTGGGCTCACTGGCTCCTGCTGTGTGACCAGGGCAAGATGTTTGCTCTCTCTCAGCTTATACTTTCTAATCTGTTCATGGAGATAGTAACAGGATCCACTTCAAGAGGCAGAAAGAGGTTTTAGCGATACAAACATGAAGTGACTGCTACGGAGCCCCTCTGATGAACGTGGGAGTTCCTGTTAGTGTCTCCATCTTCGGACCACGTCCTCCCTGTGAGGAGGTAGAAGCACACCTTGGGTGTACCAAAGCATGCTGAGCGTGAAGTATTCTTGACACGTGGGCAGCAGGTGTAGACATTGGGCAAGTCAGGTGCCCTATAGAGAGTAGCTGGGGAGAAGTACAGAAGGCTAAACACTCAAAGAGCCAGGTTAAGTCTTCAGTTGTTCAGTACCCTTTTTTTCCCCTTGGCTTTGGAATGCCCAAGCACGTGGATATGTTTACACAGTCATGTGTCCCATGCCAATGTGTTGGTCAACAACAGACTGTATAGATGATGGTGGAGCAATGGGCTATTCCATATCGCCTATACCGTCTAGGTTTGTGTAAATACACTATGTGATGTTCGCAGAGAAATGAACCTCACGATACATTTCTCAGGGTGCATCCCCACCAGTACGCGATGCACGACTACAAGTAAAGATGACTCGGACTTGCGTATGAATTTTGAAAAAGAAAAGGGCCATGAAACATTCCTCCAGCCAGCTTACAAAAGGTTTTCTTTGGAGGAAATGCATTTTCCCTTATTTAGCCTGGTATTCTTCTTGGCAACCAGATACCCACACAGTTCGGTGAAGAGAGGCAGGACCCCCTGACACCTCAGAGCACATTTGCCAAAGGTGATGTTGGCTATGAGGGCACTTCAAAAGTTCCTGAGGAAATGGAATGAAAGTAGGGGCAATTGTGGTACAATTTTTGTTTTTGAAATCCATGCATTTTTTTCCCCACCAAAGTATGCATTTTCCATGGACTTTTTGAAAACCTTTTGTATGTAATCTGGAGGGTCCAGTGCAAAATGAGAATATAGAGCTCCTTGCTTAAAAATTAGCAAAAATTGGGGCCAGCAGGTGGCGTGGTGGTTAAGGGATTGGACTCCCACATAGCTGACCATGGTTCGACTCCTAGACCTGGAGGCTTGCTTTCCCACTTTCCTTCTCTCTCTCTGTGATGAATTAAACATAAATAAATAAAATGAGTAATTAAAAAATTATCAAAAATTGGACCAACAGGTGGTGTGGAGGGTAAGGGTGGTTGGATCCCACATGGCTGACTTCATGGTTAGAATTCCAAACATAGAGGGTTGAAAAACATTCTGGGTGCGTGTGCATGCGTGCCCCAAATCCCAAGAATCAAATGGAGCATACTTGCCCTATCACAAAAATCTTAAATGTGTGTGTGTGTGTGTATACATATATATTATATTATATTATATTATATATTATATTATATTATATTGTCAAGAATTTGAAGTGACAATAGCAGAACATTAAACCAAATGCAAGGCCGTTCTGGGCATGAAAGGCCTTTCTAACTACCTGGATTGTGCACCTGTGAAGCCAGCCCTGGGTGGGGCCATGAGACAGCGGCCATGGGCAGTGGTCTGGGGGCAACAGTGTGCTCCCAGAATACAGTCCGCTGAGCTCACCCCCTGGCCCCATTGAGCTGAATGATGTTTCAGGACCGCTGGGAAATAACGATCCAGGAGACCCAGTCAGGAGAGGCTCAGGGACCAGCGAAGGGAAGACAAGTGCGGTTCACCATTCCTGGTGTGGATGTGATTTGGGGGCTGAATTTTGATGCAAACACATTTTGATGTGCAACATGTATTTTCTTATTCTATTTCAGTAGACGTCCCATCAAATATTGCCAAAATTATCATTGGCCCCCTCATCTTTGTCTTCCTCTTCAGTGTTGTGATTGGAAGTATTTATCTATTCCTGAGAAAGAGGTAAGTGTGGCGGGCGGTGTGTTGGTGAATGGTTAACAACTGGTGTTCTGGAAAAAGGACACACCTAGATATGGGCATAGGAATATCCAGGCTTATCACATATTTTCCAATACGGGATGTGTAACCATCTTTAACCACCATGCCACCTGCTGGTCCCATTCCCTAAAAACTGAACAGTTGTTTCTTGCAAGCCAGGATGAGTTGGCTGCACAACTAAGTAGCTTTTTAAGTGTCACACATAAAACCGTAAATAATAATAAAGCCACCCAGGGAGCGGTGAGTGTTCTCATGTGGACACACATAAGTGGCCACTCGGTGACCTCCCACGCCTCACATACGGGTCCCCACCTGCACCCTAGACTGTATCCAGGACGGTGTGGGTGCCGCCCATGTAATTACCACGTGCATGCGGAGGTTTTTATCCTTTTTTGGGGGGCCCACAGAGTCCCATGAAAGTCTCAAGCCAGCATGCCCCGTTTGTCCTCCAGGCAGCCAGACGGGCCGCTGGGGCCGCTGTACGCGTCTTCAAACCCCGAGTACCTCAGCGCCAGTGATGGTGGGTACCAGCTCCCTTCCTGCGGGTGCCCGCGACCCCGCTTTCGCTATCGCCATCAAGCGACAGGGGAGGGCGGTGCTCCGGGGAGGCTGAGGACAGCTCATTTGCCCAGCTGGCCCTGCTGCAGAAGCCTGTTACTGGGAGCAGTCGGACACCTGCTATGTGGCACCCGTTTGGGTGGACTGAGTTAGCCAGCTGGGCCCCTGGGGCCGGGATGACAGGCTGAGAATCTGTGCCACAGCTGTGGTTAATGGAGCCAGAGGGCGTGCCAAGGGTCAGAGCCAGAAAACCATGTCCAAACTTGCTGTCCAAGCCAGGAGGTGGGAATGAGAAGCCAATATGGGCGAGGGGGGGGGGAAGGCAAGTGGAGTCAGATGGGGCGGTTGGGAGGCTGGGGCGGGTGGGAGGGCCATTGCTGTTGGATTTTGCTCCATAAGAATGACAGCCTGTCCTGTGCTCAGCCAGGCCCTGGACATCAGGAATGTCTGGGGGGGCTCCGAGTGGGAGGTGGCTAGGAACCCCCAAGGATCGGCCAAGGGTACTGTGTAGATAAGTGAGAAGTAGTGTTTCCTTGTTCTGTGTACGTGCCCGACGAGTGGGAGGTGGCTCGAGAGAAGATCACCCTCCTACGAGAGCTGGGGCAAGGCTCCTTCGGCATGGTGTACGAGGGCAATGCCAGGGACATCGTCAAGGGTGAGGCGGAGACCCGTGTGGCGGTCAAGACGGTCAACGAGTCGGCCAGTCTCCGCGAGCGGATCGAGTTCCTCAACGAGGCGTCAGTCATGAAGGGTTTCACCTGCCATCACGTGGTGAGTCTGGTCGGGAGGGGAGGAAAGCTTTCTTTCATTTCTCTTTCCTCACTCCACCTCTTCCTACTGCACAGAATGACAGAGGACCCTGGATGCAGACCCCTGTCCTCTCACGCCCCGCTAAGTCTCCCATCCTAATGCTGTGGGGAGGTGGTCCCTTCCTTCTCCCATTCCATTCTTTTAAAAATATTGTATTTATTATTTTAATTTGCTATAGAGCATGTGCACTCATGAGAAAATAACAGAGAGACAGAGAGGAAGCAAACTGCCAGGTTTGGGGCTCAAACCACAGTCGACCCTATGGAAATCCAGCACCTAAACCACCATGCCACCTGCTGGCCTCTTCCAATCCCATTCTCTCCCATCTTGCCTGAGACCACACTATTGCTATCCTATTGCTTTCTGGAATCTTCCATTGGTTTTTGGAATCTTTCATTGTTTGCGTACTCTTCCATGGTTTTCTGGAATCTTCCATGTCTTCCCATTTCCTTGCCCTCATTCCTGCCCCTTTACCTCCAAAGCCAGCACAAACTCTTCCTGCCTTTCTGCTCCCACCATGAACCTTTTTTTTCCTCTTTGGGCCCCAAATCCTTTCACCCTTACACGTCTATTATGGGCACCTCAAAGTCTGTTCTTCTCCTTTTGAGAAGATTCCTGACCTTGTGGAGCTTGCAGGTGGAGAAGGACTCCAGACCTGATACATTTATTATGTCGAACGTCAGGAGAAAATGGTACTGAAAAATGAAAAGGAGAGGAAAGGAGGGTTGGAAGGTGTATTTGAGCAGGTTTGAAGGACGTGAGGAACAGAGCTGTGTGGACACAGGAGGGGGCAGAGAGTCAGGCAGAGGGAACAGCTAATGCAAAGGCCTGGAGGTAGGAAGGCGTCTCTGTGGTCATGGACATGGGGCGGGCTGGATTTGCTTAGATTATTGCTGTAGGTGGGCCAGTCTCTTTGTTCCCTCAGACTGGGAACCACACTTTATCTAGACAGTGTGATGTGTGTGGTGTAGACATAAGGAGATTGCCACGAGTTGCAATTGTCTTATGGACCCTCTGTGCTTTCTTTGCAGGTCCGCCTCCTGGGGGTGGTGTCCAGGGGCCAGCCAACACTGGTAGTGATGGAGCTGATGGCTCACGGAGACCTGAAGAGCTATCTCCGTTCTCTGCGGCCTGAAGCTGAGGTGAGCTGCCTCTAGGTACCTGGCAGGGCACCTGCTCCCAACCGCGGGTACCAGAGTCTCTGAACACAGCCCCATGTTTCAATTTCAGAATAACCCAGGTCGTCCTCCCCCTACCTTGCAAGAGATGATCCAGATGGCAGCAGAGATTGCGGATGGGATGGCATACTTGAATGCCAAGAAGTTTGTGCACCGGGACCTGGCAGCTCGAAACTGCATGGTTGCCCATGATTTTACCGTCAAAATTGGAGGTTCGTTTCTCTCTGCTTTGAAATGTACAGCTCAGGCCAGGCTTGATTTCAGAAGGGAAATGTGGTATCATGAGTTACTCTTTTCGGATAGTGTAAAGGGGTAGAATTAGGGACGGAGACTAGATTCTGTGACTGAAATTTAATTGCATTCATTGTTGAATTCGTTTACCTCTTCTTCTTCTTTTTTTTTTTAGAATTATTGAATTTCATTTATTATTTTTTCATTTGATATAGGACATGTGCCCTCACCAGAGGGAGACAGAGAGAGAGAGAGAGAGAGAGAGAGAGCGAAAGTGAGAAAGCAAGTCATCAGGTCCAGGATTCAAACCGTGGTTAGCCGTGTGGGAGTCCAGTGCCTTAACCACCATGCTATCTGCTGGTCTCACCTCTTCCCTTCTAAAAAAAAAACAAGTGTCTACTGTGTAGGGCTAGCTACAGATGTAACCTTGTAGGTGGTGCTACAGATGTAACCTTGAATTGATCACTATGGTTGCTATGCTCTTGTGCAGCTTGCACTCTGAATCTGCACCATCCAGCACGTGATAGTCACGTGTGACCATTTACATCAGAATTAATTTTAGTTAAGTGAAAGTAAAAATTCTGTCCACCCAGTTGCACCAGCCACATTTGAGGTGTTCAACAGTCACCTGAACCCGGTGGCTACCATATTGGACAGTCTAGATATAGACCATGTCCATAATCTAGAAACTTCTATTGGAGAGTGCTGGTCTAGATAACAAACAGAACAGTTAACACTTCTCTGAACATGTTAATGAGGGCAGAGCAGAGAGTGCTGGGGAAGTAAAGAGCTCCATGATAGAGAAAAACCAGGGAGAGAGGCCAGCTTCAGGGAAGGTGTCTCTGGAAAGAGGCAACATTCCAGCCAAGACTGGTAGGATTAGAAGTTGACTTCAGTGAGAGCACCCATGGGGAAGACAAGGCACATGCAAAGGCCCTGAGGCTGGAAGGATGCCTGATGTTTTGCGAAGAAAATGAACAGAGATGTCCAGAGCAGCATGAGATGTGAGATTGAGGAGAGAGGCAGAAACCAGACCCAGAAAGGCCTCACAAGTCATGCTAAATGATCTTGGCATTATCCTGCATAGCTGGTAGGAAGCAGGGAGGGACGTGGATCCCTTATGTCCAAAAGACATTAACCCACATTGGAAATGGGAAGCAGGAAGTGATGAGGAAAGTGGGCTGTCAGGGCCAGGGTCAGGGTGAGAGGAGGATTCTATAGTTGAGTAGATGGAGCCAGGGCAGTATAGGGGAATAGATAAAATAGAGAGTAGCATGGAGGGAGAGCAGGTAGGACTGACTGTTCTTTGGATGTGAACTGGGAGGAAAAGGGATGGCCAAGGTTGGGTTTTTAGCTGGATGGATGGTGGGGCCATCTTTCATGGGGAACAGTAGGTAGGCTGGCTGGAGAAAGTCAAAGGTTCTCTCAGGGATACCTGTGAGGGTACAGGTGGGAAGGAAATGTTACTGAAAATGGGATACCCATTCTACAGGCCAGAATGTAGCTTTGTCCGTTGGTGCCTCCTTTCCCTTCCCCTTAAACGGTAGCCCATCCGCTCCTTCTACATCCTTATGAATACCCGTAGAATCCATTTCCACTGGATTCAGCCACCACCTAGGTGATCTCTCACCTGGGACAGAGCTCTAAGGACTCTGCAAAGGGTAGAACAGTCAAGAGGGAAGATGCTACAGCCACAGGCTGAGGGGTTAAGAGCACATGAACTGTCTGTTGGCAGACTTTGGAATGACCAGAGACATCTATGAAACGGATTACTACCGGAAAGGGGGCAAGGGTCTGCTCCCTGTGCGGTGGATGGCACCGGAATCCCTGAAGGATGGGGTCTTCACTACTTCTTCTGACATGTGGTGAGTTGTGTGTGGATGGGCGGACGGAATGCTGGGCTTGAATTCCAGGTGCCCCCTAGTGTGACCAGCAAGAGGGGGTGAAGAAAGCCTATCTTCTTCAAGGGCTCTCCACCAACAAAAGGAAGGCAAGGACCCTTGCATGGCACTACCCTCATCTTCCAGTTTATACCAACCTTGTAGCCAGTCACAATCTGTAGCCTAAATTGTTTAATTAGCTGACCAACTACATTCTAGGCAAAAAGAGGGGTGCATGTGTGTGTGTGTTCTTTGGTTTCTTTCTTACTACTCTTTATTGTCATTGGCAGGTCCTTTGGTGTGGTCCTTTGGGAAATCACCAGCTTGGCAGAACAGCCTTACCAAGGGCTGTCTAATGAGCAGGTGTTGAAATTTGTCATGGATGGAGGGTATCTGGATCAACCCGACAATTGTCCAGAGAGAGTGTAAGTGTAGAAAGGGTGTGCCATATATGATATTAAATAGACATTGCTCTTTAAAGATGTGCTCATGTTTGCATATCATATCTTGAGATGCATGCTTGTATTTGTGTATCACAGGCTTTGCAGGCACACGTATATTTGCATGTATGTCTATGTGTTTGCTTGTGTTAGCATATAATATCTTTATTACATATGTGCCTGTGTTTGCATATAATATCTTTACGTGTGCTTGTGTTTGCATATCTTTGTAAGACACTGGTATTTGCATGTGATAGCTTTATATGCATGCCTGTGTTTCCATGTTATATACCTATATTTGCATATCATCTTCACCTGTGCGCTTGTGTTTGCATATTGTATCATTACATGCATTTTTTTAAGGTTTTTGCTGTAGGGCAGGTACACTTGCCAGAGAGATAGAGACAGGGAGAAGGAAAGAAACTACTCCTCAGCAAGAATGGCCATGCTGCAACACCTTCTCCTCCATTCACCCCCTGGGATTTTGGGCACACATGCACCACATGCCCAGCATAAATTTCAAGCTGCTGGATCTAGGACTCAAGCCATGGTCAGCCATGTGGGAGTCCAGTGCCTTAACCACCATACCACCTGCTGGCCCCATTGCATGCATTCTTATGTCCCCATATTCTATGTCTTACACACATGCTGATATTTACATGCATGCAGCAGTGGTTACCTTGGGAGAAGGGAACTGGGGTGAGAAAGAGACTTAGGTTTAATGGTTTATTCTTCATACACTAAAATTTTTTCAGGCATGTGTATTATATGTCCCGCCAAAACATTTTTGTTCAAAATTTTTATTATAGGGTCTAATGGACAACATGCACACATGCCACTGAACATTTGGAGAATCATCTAGGCTCATTAATGGTCTAATAAATATAGAGTAAATAAAATACCTTCCTCCAAAAAAGGAATAGGAAAGAATGGGGGGGGGGAGGAAAGAAGGAAGAAGTTTTATTTTTTTAATTGCTAGGGAGTGCGTGTATTTGTCAGAGAGAGACAAGAGACAGAGAGGGAGGTGGTAGAGGGAGAGAACACTGCCCAATGAGTCGTGGTCATGCCTCAATCCCTTCTCTCCCATCTCTCCATCCTATCAAGATTCTGGGCATGGGTACATACGTGCTGGCATTTTATTTTTATTTTTCAATTTGCCAGAGGGTGTGTGCACTTGCCAGAGAGAGACAAAGAGATAAGGAGAGGGAAAATGAGAAAGCACCTCACCCTGAGGAATGGTCAGGCCACAATCCCTTCTCCTCCACCTCCCCCTGCTTTTGGGATTTGGGGCATGCACGCACACACCCTCCGGCATGCTTCTCAAGCCACTGGATATGGCACTTGAACCACACAGTTAGCCGTGTGGGATCCAGCTCAGGTAAATACCAGACCACGGGCTGGTCCCCTAGCATGGTTTTCAAGCCTCCAGGGCTGGGATTCAAACCATGGCCATCTCCCAGCACTCCAAGAACCTCTGTGCCTGGATCATTGCCAGCTCACCTGGCCACCATCTGTTGTAAGCGCTTGTCTGTGGGTGTCAGCTGGAGGGGTAAAAGGGGGAGGGCAGCTGGGCTGGGTCCCCAGATTCACCCACAATGTCTCCCCCATCCCCACAGCACTGACCTGATGCGCATGTGCTGGCAGTTCAACCCCAAAATGCGGCCGACCTTCCTGGAGATTGTCAACCTGCTCAAGGACGACCTGCACCCCAGCTTTCCAGAAGTTTCCTTCTTCCACAGTGATGAGAACAAGGCTCCTGAGAGCGAGGAGCTAGAGATGGAATTTGAAGACATGGAAAGCGTCCCCCTGGACCAGTCCTCACACTGTCAGAGGGAGGAGGTGGGGGGCCGGGATGGTGGGTCCTCGCTGGGCCTCAAGCGGAACTATGAAGAGCATATCCCCTACACCCACATGAATGGAGGCAAGAAAAATGGACGGATTCTGACCCTGCCTAGGTCGAATCCTTCCTAACAGTGCCTGTGTGGGGAAGGAGTTCCTGCCTTCACTTTCCTCTGTTTATTTTCAAGCCTTTGGAAAACTCAGGATTCTCATACTTTACCACAATGTCCAACGGAGCTCAGAGATTGTTCCCATACATTTCTGTTCATCGATGACTTCAAACACACTTATATGATTGCCAATTTGACTGGTTGTCAGAGGATTTAACTGTGAACCTAGAGGGGAAGGGTTTTTGTTTGTTTTTTTTTCCTCCCTGCTGCTGCCCTTTTGGAAACCACGGTTTCAAACCAGGATATTCTTTTATTATTAATATTATTATTATTTTTCTTTGTAGTAGATTGAAAGAAATCACCTGTTTTTACAAGGTTTTTTTTTTATTTCCTCTTTTCTTCTTCTTTTTTTTTTTTTTTTTTTTTTGCTGGTGTCTGAGCTACGGTATAAAACCTGAAACTTGTTGTTTGTGGAACAATAGTTTGAAAGAAAGAAAAAAAGACACCCTGGAAGAATTCAGGAGAATTCCAAATTCTGTAGGGTGGGCTTCAAGGTTTTTCTCATCCAGGCTGAAGGATTTTTTTTTTCTTCTTCTTCACAAAATCAGTTCCTCAAATTGACCAATAGCTGCTGCTTTTATACTTCCCTTAGGGGTCTGCAGTCCCAGCGTGTGTTCACGTGTGTACATGTGTATGTGTGTCAAGGTTAGACACAACCGGTGTGTGTGTGTGTGTGTGTGTGTGTGTGTGTGCAAAGTATTCATGCTAGGTTCATACTTTGGGAATTGGCTCATGAAATTTCTGCTCTTCTCAAGTGTCCCAGCTCATGTCTCCTCTCTTTCCTTCTTATTTACTGGGAGACTGTGCCCATTACAGAGTTTTCTTGTGTCATGAATTTAGCCTCAGGTTGTCTTCTCTCCCTTCACTTTGGTGAAAACATGTTTTCTGGGAGCCAAGAGGGGAGTTTTTAGTTTGGAGTGATCGTGGATCTTTTCAAGACCAAACAGAGCCAGGACAAAAAAAGAAGGAAAAAAGTGTAAAAAAAAGAAAAGAACTGACATGACAGAGTTTTGAGAATATATTTGTAACATATTTAATTTCTAAAAAAAAAAAAAAAGAAAAAGAAAAAAATCCCAAAAAACTCTGGTATCAGCCTCATAAGTTATTGACTATTTCCTGAGGAAAGGGAGTTGTGGGTTGATCTGCCTGTGTAGGTTGGGAAATGAGGCACAAGTGGCTTCTTTGGTCTTAAAGTCATCCACAGTCTGGGAATTAAGCCACGTTAGCTGCTAATCCTTTTGGACATTGTGAGGCCACGTTGAGTGTGTGGGCAACTGAGTTTTATGGACGGTCTGGTTCAGATACCAAGGTCTGCTGGAAGTCTCCTTTTTGGATAAGCTGGTAGCAACCTAGAACTGAGCCCATCTTCAAGAACATCTGTGTTCATCCTTTGGTTCTGGATGTGTATCTCAGGAGGTATTTCCTTGCCTGGGCATGCATGTCCTGCAGTTATTGTGCAAATGCAACCAAATCAGATCCCAAAGAGCAACACCATGGATGGTCTCTGAGAACACTAAAGCAATATAAAGGGAGATGCTCTGAGAATACCTATCGGTCCCCGCCACCCTTGGAGCATCCGACTAGCCTCAGTCTTGAACTCCCAAAAGCTGCTCTGTGCCCAGTGATCTTAGCTGGGCCACGCGTGGTGCCTGAACAGAAGTCTCAGGTGCTCACGATGTTGCAATCTCTAAGAGAGGCTGGAGGAGAAACTGTTAAAGACCTTCACAGCACAAGGAATTTTCAAATGGGCCTGAATCACAGTATCTTCTCTGCTAAAAGAACCACAGCTGCTCCGATAAAGAACAGGTTGAACTCACTTCTTTGGTTCTTCAAAATCATCACCCATGGGTTCCCCCAAGTACATTTTCTCACAGGTTTTTGATTGCTTCTTTCTTTTCTTAAGAGTTGTGGGCTTAAGGATGAGATAAAGACGTAATGGCAATCCCTGAGCCTTCTTAATTCTTGATGCAGGACACAGGTAGACATAAATCCCAATGGTCTGTTGCTATCTTATTTATATAATTTGAGAAATTACAGCATGTAAAATATTTCTGGACAGCCTCAGTAATTGGGTACAAGAAGCAAGAATATAGAAATTATTTTTGCCAAATTAATTTTGTACATAGAAGTTCTGTACGTAAATTAAACAAAGCTTAGATCTAGGTATTTTGTTCTTTTCCTAGTAAATTTGTAGTGGTCATATACTACAATAGCAGCAATTTTCACATTTTTCTAATTCAGAAAGGTTTTCTTATATTAGGGGGAAAAGTATTTATTTTAATATATAAAATCCTTCTAAAAATCACTTTTGTAAAAAATGGAGTGCATGTAAATTTTTATCAAAGAAAAATAAACAGGTGAATGTGGGATAATCTTTTTTTTTTTTTTTTTCCAGCACAGTCTACCTCAGTGTATTGTTAGGATGTGGTTCAATAATGGACATTTTTGAGACCTCAGAATTCTACCTGGATCCAGGCTGAATCAAGGAAAATGTGTATTGGCTGATTTTGAATGCCAAGGACAGTAAGAATTTTGAGGGAGGGAGTTGGGATGGAGACAGTGTGGCCCTTCATGTGAACATAGATTATTTTTCTCCTGGCTGGTAATAGTCTTCTCTACCTAATCTTTCTTCTTAAAAAAAAAATTCCTATATCTGTTGACATCAAGCTCCCGAACCATAAATCAAGTACTAGGCCAGTGTTAAATATCTAACTTCCTTTGGTGACAGGTAGGTGTCCCACTGATGACTGGGGCAATGACAAGCTTTGGTTCAGAGCCAGAATCCCTATGCCCTGGGCTCTCTGATGATTTATTTCTGTCCCATTTAAGTTGATGATGTTCTTTGAGGACAGAATGAATTGTCTTCATGGGACACATCATGGACAAACACCAAATGCAGTGTCTCCTTTTATTTTCTGATTAGGAAATGAGGCAATCACCTAGGATTGGGAAATGCTAATCCAAACCCCACCAGAGTGCTAAGCACTATTTTTAGCAGCAAAATGTTGGACTCTTGTGTTGAGGTTGGGATAACCTCAAGCCAATACTATTTGGCCTTGTGTGGCTTCGAGAATTCATGTGAAAGTCTAGGCAGGGCCAGTAGAGCTGTTGTCATATTCACCAATCCTTGTTGCTCTTGTTGGCACTACCTTTGCAAACTCACCCTTCTCCCCCTGACTTGGAGACTCCAAGTCAGAGTGCTGGACTTGCCATATAGAAATGGGATTTCACCAATTTCATTGAGGTGTTTTTACTGCTGTGATGAAAAGAGTAAGCAGCTGTTGGTTTGCTATCCTCCTTTGGCATCAGAAAAATGTTGACTATGTAACAGTAGAACATTGGTCCTCTAAAGCCTTAAGGGTCCTAAGAGTTTGTGTGATGGGTTCCAATAAAGCAACAAAACTGGCTGAGGTGGACACTTTTTGTTGTTTGTTTTTAAAGATGTCTTACTATTATTAAAACCTTTTTAAAAATGATTTTTACTGTGGTGAAGTCCACCCAGTAGTTTTTTCTTCCCAGTGAAGAGTATCAAACACATCACTTTCTTCCTGGATCGGTGATGTCAAACACAAACACATCATTTTCTCCCTGGATCAGTGATGTCAAACACACATCAGGAAATGTTTGTGTCTGGGAACTGTCCTGGGTGTTGCCGTCATTTGAAGCTAGTAGAAAGGGGAAGAACGTTTGCTTCTCTGGATACAGGCTGAGCACAATTGAGAAGAAATGTGGGAATTGATGCATGGGTCTGTGACTGCTGGGGACTATGCCGCTAACTAATGGAGAGATCTTCCACTAAATCCCAATGGGACTGATGGTCCACCATGAAACATAGTTACTGGCTTCGGAAATGTTTATTTGAAGTCATTGTAACACTGTTCAATAGGCCTGTGCTGATCACCCTGGTAAGTGAATAAATGTGATATAGTTCCAACAATTATTTTTCTATCAATAGTTCATGGTGGGTATAAATTCGGGATTAAATGACTTTTGGATGTCACCTTGCACCTTCAGGTCTTCAGAAATTATGGTTCTCTTGGGGGTGGGGAATGAGGAATGCTGGTTGTATATAAATGGTGCATGTAGAGTGGTGTTACTTCAGGATATCTTCCAGAATGTTCTTCGGAATATTAATTTACACCAGAGGTGAGGTTGCAGGTAGAACGGAAAAATTGGTGCTTGTTCTTTGAAACACATAAAAGAATGTGATGGATTTTCAGGGCTGCAACTAAAAGCCAATGATTCCTTAGAGACCTACAAGAAACAAAGAAACAATGCGTTTTTGAGATCACTGTCATTGTCTGATCATAGTCAAGGTCCAGAACCAGCCTCCAACTCGGTTTTCACCTGAGTGTGGGCCATACAAATCCTTGTAAAAAACTAGATCATGAATCTGGGGTTCTTGGTCCCACTGAGAAGGGAGGAATAGTCCCAAAATGAGTGTGCGTTCATGCACAAATTCAGGAATGGCTTGTTTAGTCTTTATACTTTGCGTCAAAGTTGCTGCTCCTTGCTCGTTTGTGTGCCTGTGTGGCCTCAGCCTTGCGTTGACAGCAGCGCAGGATCAAACGTGCCACCGCTTTTGCAGAAAACAACTCAGAACACAAAACCCACCAAAAGCTCAAATATTTTTTCAATGTTTTTCTACAAGAGCCAAGTAGCACCATGTACAGAATATGCTTTTTTTTTTTTTTTTTTTTTTTTGTGGGTGGGGGAAGGAAGGGTATTATTGAAATCATTCTGCATGTAAAATATGGGATAATTACTTGTTTATATTAAAATTCTGAATAAATTATCTGAGAATATTATTTTCTTAAAAGTGTATTTATTTCTTCTTCGAGAGACAGTCAGTAACAGAAATAGTTACTGCTACTGCCCTATTACCCAAATTCAGGTGCAAACCCTGGATGCCCCTGTCTTGGGCTGTCCCATACATATCCCTTTAAGATTGCGAAGCAAACTCTTGGATAGACTTGGGAGGCTCCAACACCAATAGTCTAGCGCCACCTTGTGCTTTCAGTCTGTTTTGGCAAGTTATGTTTTCCTAGGAATTTTTTTTTTTTTCATCTAAATTTTACAAATTGGGGCCTCTGGTTCAAAACAATCTCTCATTATCCTTTCATCTTTGCAGTATGTCCAAATTTTCTCTTACTTTATAGTCAAGGAAACCAATATTTCACAGCTCAAGTTCGGTATCCATCTCTGAAATATTTTCTTACGCTAGTAATGGGATTGCTCATGTTGTAGGCTCTTCAATGTTCCTTATGTACAAATCATCCTCTAGTGTGATTTTCAAGTGTGTCTTAATAGATACAAGTCCCTGGAAGGATTTTTCATTTTGATGACATTAGTAGAGTTCTCTCTTGGTGTGAATTGTCAGGTGACTCCCTGGAGCTGTCACTGAAAGCTTTCAGGTTGCATTTTTCAGGTTTATCCTCAGTAGGTGGTTTTTTTTTTTTTTTTTTTTTCACACAGTAGGGTGAGAGTTCGAGCTGAAGGCTTTATCATATAGACTGCACTTTTAAGGTTTCTTTACACTTGCATTAATCTGTCAGTTTTTGAATGCTACTTCATACTGATTAGACAAGTAGGATGAAGTTATGCTGAAGGGTTTTCTTAACCTATTTTATGGCAAACTTTCCAGATCAGTTTCTAGTGATCTATCTCCTGCTATTACTTTCTTCTGTAGTCTCCTCCTAAAGTATTTCAGGATTGGTGTTTGTGACCAACACAACATGGAGAAAGTGAAAACATGTCCTTCCAAGTCTGGGTCATATAAGACAGTTTAACTTTTACATTGGCTCTTTTGGATCACTTGCTTTGGAAGGAATCTGTTAACATAAAGTGTGGTAAGGACACAGCCTGTGGAGGGGTCTACACAGTTAGGAACTGAAGGTCCTCTGCCAACAAACAGCACTAATATACCAGGCACATGAGTGAACCATTTTGGAATTGAACTTTCAGTAAAAATTTCAGATGAATGCAGCTGACATCTTGACTGCAACTTCACGAAGACCCTGAGTCTGAACTACAGAGCTAAGCCATTCCTGACCCACAGAAATGATTAGATAACAAAGAATTACGGGCCAACCCTGTGGACTGATGATTAGGGAGGTGGATCCCACGTGGCCCATTATGTGATATCAAATTCAGACCCCAGTGGCTTGGAAGACACACCAGATGCAAGGGTGTACATGCCTAAAATCCTAACAAGGTGAAGAAATGAAGGGATTCCGGCATGACCACGTCCCACTGGGGATAAGCCTTCTCTCTCTGGTGAGCACATATACCCTCTGACTTACAAAAAACAATCAATAAAAACGTTTGTTGTTTGAAGCCACAGTTTTCAGGGGTAATTTGTTATGCAGGAACAGGTAACTCATATGTTCTGTGTGAGTTCTCTTATTATCTAAGGTATGAGATATCAATGAATGCCTTTCCCACAGTTATTGCATCTAGAGCTACTTATTATGCATTCTCTAATTCACATAAAGTAAAAAATTACTAGTGAAAGATTTTTGACAATGCTTACATTTTTCAGAGTTTGCTGTAATGTGAGTTCTCACATGGTTCTTAACAAATAAGATCATTTGTTAAGTTTCTTTCCATCATGTATTCTCTAGTTAGCCAAGGTTTTTCACTCCCTGTCTGCTTTCTTCATAACCCATTCCTCATACCATACAGCTTCCACCACTAGCATCTCAAGGACAACATCCATGGTAGAATCACCAATGAACCTTAGAATAACAGAGATGTAGATTCTAACTAACTGGTACTATCTCCTATCTGTGAGATCAACAGAGACACAGTGGATTAAACCCCTTATTAGCAAGGCTATAAGAAAAGGCATTCTTATGGAAAAGTGTGTCAGTGTCAAACGAAGCTGCAAAAATATGTACTCTTTCCCTATCAATCCTATTTCTAGGAATTGAGCTCAAAGATACACAAACACTAAAAAAAAAAAAACATGCAAGATTATTCACTGTGGTATTATTTCATCATGGAAAGTGAAGCAACTGGAGCAATCTTTCTGGGAATTTGTACTGAAATGTGTCAGTTGGCCCTGACCTCCTCCTGGGTCTGTTGTTCAAGGAATGTGTACTGGATGATCTTCATGTTTTCAGCCTCTGGAGAAGGAGGGATTCAGGACAGGAATCAATGTAGAGCAAGGAGGTGGTGCCTGCCTTCAAGTCCACCCCAAAACTTTATATTCTCCCTGAACCTGGATGCTGACCTAACCCTGAAAATATTTTCATTTATGTCAGATTTTCTCCTTAGCCATTCTCAGCAGTCTAGCTGCTCACTGCTACTTGGAGCTAATCAGGAATCTCCAGCCCTTCTTCCACTGTAGATCCCCACCCTCCAGTCAGCATAGTTGCCAGGTGTCTAACTCTTAGGGGCCCTGCAGTTGGTATAATAGCAACCCCCCAGAATTCACATACACACCTGAAAAACGCAGTTATGCATAAAATCTCGAATGTTTTAATAAAATTCAAGAAAATCTGTATTATTTCTCTATAGTCACACAGCATTTTTTTTTTTTTAATCGCCAGAGGGTGCATGTGCTTGCCAGAGACAGAGAGATGGGGTGAGGTAGAAAACAACCCTCAATGGGGCATGGTCTTGCTGAAACCCTTTCTACTCCACTTCTCCTTCCAGTCAGTACAGTGGGCATGCATGTACAGATGCCCAGTATGTTTTTCAACCTGTTGGTGCAAATATTCAAACTACAGTGGGCCATATCAGATCCAGCTCCCTTAGGCTGGCCCTACTGTTAATGTGTTTATTTTGTGTGCTTATTTGCATATATCTCAATTTACTGGCTTATTTACACACACAATCACATGCACTTTAGAGTGTATTAAGATATTTCCCCTGAATATAAATCATCGAAGAAATAACATTTTTTAGAGATGTATTTTTGCTATAGGGCACGTACGCTTGCCAGAGACAGAGACAGCAAGTGAGAAATCACCTCCCTCCCCATACCCCCAGGGGGGTTATGGCCGTGCTGCAATCCCTTCTCCTCCATTCTCCTCTTGGGAATTTTGGACACTCACACACACACATGCCTTGTGTGAGATTTAAGCTGCCAGGTCTGGGACTTGAACCACAGTCGACTACGTGGGAGTCCAGTGATGTAACCACTATGTCATCTCCTGTTCCCAAATAAATAATTTTTAAAACACTCTCACATTTAGTGACTCCTCTAGGATAATACAACCTGAACACAGAAAAGCCCATTAGCAGTTATTCTACACAGGGGAGGCTACTGAAACCTCACTGTTGCAAGTTCCACATAGTACTCATATGGTCACACAGTTATCCATGGACTAGTTTGAATGGGTGGGCCTTGAGGCTGATATAAATGAAAATCTGAGCTTGAAAACTTGAGTACCATTTTTCTTTTTTAAAAAAATCTCTTTTGAGTAATTTTACATAGGGAGTGACACGGTTCTTGGATAAAGAGATCATTCATGTACTTAAAAAATTATTTACTGATATAAAGTGAAATGACCCCATCTGTTGTCCGAGACTGGAGTTAACTGATTCCTATTCAACCTACCTGCTCCTTACTGGGAGAAAGAAGCTCAATGCTGTGTGTATTTGACTTGCCCAACTCATTTGGCTGGAGAGAGATTTCACAATGATTCCAGAAGCTTTACACTTGTCTTGTTGCCTAGAGACGTAGAAAGGCTTCTGTAGAATTCTAAGCAATTTTCCAGTGTATTCAGGACTTCAGAGACTTTAACGCCTTCCATCAGGGTCTCCCAATCTGGGCACCACCGACATCAGAAGCCAGATGATTCTGGGGTCAAGCTGGGATGTTGCTCTGTGCATTGTAGGATCGTCAGCCTGGGGTTTGGCCTCCACCCGCTGTATAACAGCAGCACCGTCCCCTTTCTGCCTGCCAATTTTGGTGACAAATCGAGTATGTCTCCAGACAAAAAGTTCTTCCGGGCACAGAACTGCCCTGAGTGAAGGTGATGCTGGTTTTTTTTTGTTTTTATTTATTTATTTATTTATTTTTTATTTATTTATTTTTTTGGGGGGGGCGTCTGAGGAAGTGACAGCGACGCTGAGCTCAGGTGAGGAAACATGGGCTTCGCGCGGACCTAAGCAAGCAGCCTGAAGCCCCACCAAGGAGGTAACGGGGCTCCTGAGCCGGGTGGAAGGACACTGGGCTAGCCCCGGGGCTGCTCGCGGCACTCGGCCCACCCTGGACTCCAACCAGAACTCCGCCCGCCAGCGGTTCACTTTCCCCGCGGCTGGATGAGTCCCTTACCGGCACACGACTCAACGAGCTCCCGCACGCAGACAAGGCCAGGGGCCGCCCACAGCTTCTACTACATTATCGCCCGGCGCTTCCGTTTCCGGCGGGCCCTCCTTTCTTCCGTTTCCGGCGGGTGCTCCTTTCTTCCGTTTCCGGCATGGAGCTGGCCGCTGCGAGTTCCCCACTGAGGCGGAGAAGCTGGAGTTGCGACCGAGCACCCCATCCTTGGCAGAGATTTTCTAGTTTGCTCAGTGAGTGCAAAGTCGGGCTCTAGGTGGGACCAACGAGGTGAGGGGCAGGTAGGCCTCAGGGGCGAGTTCAGGCCAAGGAACTAGGCTGTGGGCGGGGCCAGGCCTGGTGGCGGGGATTGATGGTGAGAGACCAGTTTCCCGGGCGGGGCGCTGTGGACGGTTCCACGGCTGGTGGGTGGGGCTTATGTGGGCACGGAAGTTGTAGGCCGGGACCAAGCTAGAAAGCTGGTGATGTGGGCAGTGACAACTTCCGGTTGCAGGGCCTATGGCGGGCTCCAGGTATGATGGATGGAACTGAGTGGGCGGGACTGAGTGAGGGCGGGGCTAAATGTATCCGGTTTCCTGGGTGAAGATAAGGCAGTAGCTGGGTGTGGAATAAGTTAGATTCACAGGCTCAAGGGAACAAGATTGTGTCATGTTGAGTAAATTTTTTCTACAGTCCAAATGATATAGTGATTGAATGTTTCAAAAAATAAGGGGAATAAATAATAATCTGGAAAAACTGATGAAAAGCTATTTGATGATGATGTGCATAGTAATGTCTTTGCCTTGACTGATATGCATGGTAATCGTGCTGGAAAAAGAAATGTAATGCACAATATATGTGATTAAATATAATATAAAGAAAGAAAAAAAGAAAACGAATAAAAAAGGACCAAGACTGAGAAGTCAGCTTCGAAGATGTGCGTCCCTAGACAGTTCAGGTAGCAGTAGGCAAACTCTAAACTTTTTTTTTCTCCTTCGTCCTCATTCACACTGCCTCTTAGAACAACAATATACACACATTTTGGGCTCTTTATTTTTTGATCTTCATAATCTCTCTTTAAAATGTATGCATAAATTTCCGACTTCTTTTTCCAAGTTGGTAGATACAAATCTAGCTCTTTGACTTTAAGATTTGCTTGGAGGAGGCCACATATACATACATATATAGGGAAATTTCAGCAGTACAAAATTGGTAATATGTTCTCACTCCCATTCCTCTGCTCCAGTCTTTTTGCCCAGAGCTAAAATTTTCTCCTCCCTCCTTCTAGATATAGTGTGCATTTATGTATGTATACCTCAACCACTCATTGAGCACATACCACTGAGTCCCTACTAAGGTACTGACTTAGATACTGTGGGTATGGAGTGAAGAAAGCAGACAAAATTATCTGCCTTTACAGGTCATGTGTTTTAGTGTGGAGGGGTAGGGAGAGTAAAGAGTGAAGGAAAATAAATCCATGGTGTGTCAGATGTTAAGTGAAAAGGGGGAAAAAGGTAGAGTAAGGGGTATTTCCAAATAGTCTTTTGTGATCTTCTTCTTGGCCTTTTTCCTTTCTTTCCTGGGGAAGCTTTAGGCATCTCATGGACAGTTTCCCATGGACGGTGATGTTTCTCCCCTGGCCTCATCAACCTTGCCTTTCCTGGACCTTCCACCAGTCACAACCTTGTTCCCTTTCAGGGCATAATGTTTATTTTGATTGTGGGGTGATGGGTGTGGGGCCATAGTGAATCTGAGAAACTTAAACAACTGCAAGTGGGACTATTCTTTTTCATAGTGGTATATCCTGGTTGTGATCTTCTATCTTTGGCACTTTGGGAAGCACAGGTATGCCAGAAATGGAGGCCCAGGTCCACAAAGCTCTGTAACTGCTGATTGGAACTATGTTTTTAATTCTAATTTGAATCAAGTGACAGGGCCTTACTGTTTCATATGTTGAGTAATATTCTTTAGTGTGTATGGTCCACAGTTATTCAACCCCATCATCAGCATTTGAACACTTATGCTGATTCAATGTCTTAGCAATTGTGTATAATGCTGCAATAAACAGGGATGTGCAAGTGTCTTTATGAGTGTTTTTTTTTTCCTTTTTTTTTTGAAAGAGATTTTTGCTATAAGCTGTCTGCTTGCTGGAGAAAGAGAGACAGACAGAAAGCAAGAAAGTATCCCCCAGAAGAGATGGCCATGATTAGAGGACTTAATGTCAAGGGAAGTGAGCCAGATGTTGAAAGATAAAATATATGCCCATTCAATATGTGCTGAATGTTGCACTCCTTGGCAGAAATGGAAATATCTGAAGATATGATAGTACAGAGGATATGTGTAGATACCAGAGACTGTTAAGGGAGAGGGGTGGGAGGGAGGGGTCAAGGGAAAATACATTTATCTAAGGAATATAAATCTCTCTGTAGAAAAAAGTGTTCTGCAATGTTTGCTTTATAAAAATAAAAATGAAATAAAAATGTTGAACAATTCAGCTATGAAGAAATTAAGCAACAGACTCATAAACAACCAATGATTTAAAGAATACACAAGGGTCAGATGGTGGCAAAGCAGTAAAATACTGTGATCGGCAATGCTGACTCATATCGCAAGTTCTGGGTTTCTTTTTGGAGACCTTTCTTAGTATGCCAGACATGGGTGTGCCCATGAGCTGGGACTGTTGAGACTGGGGGTGGATTGTGACATTGGAACTCAATGGGCAGTGTGTTCTGTCTTCTTTCTCACTATCTTTCTCTCTGTGTCACTGACATGCAGGAAAAAGAATATGCAAGTGAAATTGGAAAATAAAGATAAAGGAAATTTCAAGCATATGAAAATTTGTGGGAAGTCATGGAATCATTGCTCTGGGAAAAATTTAAACCTAAAATTTTCTTTTTTCTTTTTTCTTTCTTTTTTTTTTTTTTTTTTTTTGAGAGGGTTTTTTTTTGCTATAGGGCGCATGCGCTCGCCAGATAGAGAGAGACATAGAGACAGAAAGTGAGAAATCACCCCCCAGAGGGGATGGTCATGCCGCAATCCCTTCTCCTCCATTCTCCTCTTGGGATCTTGGGCACGCACGCACACGCGCCCGGCGTGAGTTTTAAGCCACCGGGTCCGGGACGCGAACCGCAGTCGACTACGTGGGAGTCCTGCGACATAGCCATTACACTAACTGCTGGTTCCCAACCTAAAATTTTCTTGAAGATATTTCAAGAAAGGATAAAACATATCAAATCAATGACTGAACCTATACCTCAAGGAAACACAGAATGAGTAGTAAGGTAACCCTAAACCTAGGAGATAGAAATTCCAACTGAATATAAATAAAATATAGAATGCTAGAACCATAGAGAACATCAATGTAGTCACTAGTTGGGGATATAAAAAAGAGCAATGAACTGACAAAGTTTTAGTTCAGCTGTCCTAGAAAAAAAAGAGCAAATGCAAGTCAATAAACTGGATATGAGAGTAGACACATTATTGACCTTACATAATCAAAAGTATTATATAAAATGTAAGGATAACAAACATATAAAGAAATCAAACAGATGCCAAAAATTTGAAAAATTGTTTCAGTACCAAAATTTCAAGGAGAGCCATTAAACTGAGATTCCATTTGAGTTTGTAGACTTTGATGGCTGGCTGAGGTTAGTTTTACATAGACTTTAAAGGAGGTGGTTGAATAAAGGTAAATTATTTTCAGTTACTTTATAATATTGGACTGCAAAATCATGTTGGTTTTTCCTTAAATCCCTAAAAATGTGATTGATATTTGTGGAGTATAATGGCAGGATACTTATTTACTCTGAAATTTCTTCTTTTTTTTAAATAATTATTCATTTTATTTTATTCATTCATTAATTTATTTTTTAGTTTTACGAGAGAGAGAGAGAGAGAGAGAGAGAGAGAGAGAGAGAATGAGAGAGAGAGGAAGTGAGAAAGCAAGCCACCAGATTCAGGACTTGAACCCTGGTCGGCCATGTGGGAGTATCCAGCGCCTTAATCACCACGCCACCTGCTGGTCCCATGAAATTTCTTCTTTTTAAAACCTTTCAGAGAGTTCTTACTGGGTCTTACCAGAATAATGTAGCACTTTGGGGCAAAGATGCAGCCCAGGAGCCCTGCACTGGAGGCTAAGATAGAGAAGACCTCCACAGCCACCATGACCTTCCCCTTGGTGCTGTGGTAGACGGGCAGGAAGGTGACCCAGACACTGCAGAACAGCAGCATGCTGAATGTGAGGAACTTGGCCTCATTGAACGTGTCAGGCAGGTTCCTGGCCAGGAAGGCCACCGTGAAGCTGCCCAGGGCCAAGGAGCCCAGGTAGCCCAGGACACAGTGGAAGGCAGTGACTGAGCCCTTGTTGCACACGATGATGAGGCTTCTGGGCTCAGAGTGTGAGTCTGTGTCAACAAAAGGGGGAGAGGATCCCAGCCAGATTGCACAGATAATCACTTGGATCAGGGAGCAGATGGGAATTACAGCATTAGAGGCCCCTGACAGCAGCAAGTATCTCATTATTCTTCTGGGCATCGTGGCCTTGAATGCCAGAATCACAGTCATGGTTTTGGCCAAAACGGTGGAAATTGCCACAGTGAACACAAGTGCAAATGTGATCTGTTGGAGGATGCAGGTGACTGTGTTGGGACGGCCAATGAAGAGCAAGGAGGAGAGGAAGCATGGGAGGAGAGAAATGAGCAGGATGAAGCTGAGAGCCCGGTTATTGGCCTTGACTATGGGAGTATCTCGGTGCTTCACAAAGACCCCGAAAACCACAACTGTCACCAGAGAGAGGCACAGAGCCGTGAAGCCCAGAACCATCCCCAAAGCATCCTCATAGGCCAGAAAGGTTAGATTCTTGGGGAGACAGCGACTTCTCTCAGCGTTTGGGTACTCTTGAGCTGGACACTGCATACACTGTGGTGCATCTGGAGAAAGAACGAGAACTCAGCATTTTCTTCCCCAAGTTTTTCTGTTCTGCCCCATTGAAGAAAATGGTCACCTTTGCTGTGAGTCAGACTGCCTGTAATGTAATACCTGGACCCCCAGATTGTCTGCCTCACTGCTTTAGGGAGAATGCTTTTAGCTGCAGATAACACCAAACCCATTCTCTCTGGATCACTGCATATCGGGGTTTTTGGTTTGCTCCTCCAATGACTCAGTGATGTTATCAGAACAAGGATTGTTTCCATATGTTGTTACTATCTTCATTGTTCCCATGGCTTCTAACCCTTGACAGTTTAGTGCAGTCAAGATTAAGGGCTTTTTTTTTTTTTTTTTTAGAAATTTTTACTATAGTGCACGTTCACTCATTGAAGAGACAGAGAGATATATAGAGACAGAAAACAAGAAATCACCCCCCCTCAAGTGGGATGGTCACGCTGCAGAACTTTCTCTTCTATTCTCCTCTCAGGATCTTGGGCGTGTACACACATGCACCCGGCATGAGATTTAATTTGCCAGGTCTGGGACTTGAACCATGGTCAACTATATAGGTCCCTAGCAATGTAACCATCACGCCATCTGCTGGTCCCAAAATTTAAGGCTTTCTTAACCATACTCAATTGAAAAAGAAAAGTAAACATTTGACTTCCTGAGAAATCTTTATCATTAATCTAATTTCTACTGATCTCATCCTTGTATATAATTTTATATCTTTCCTCATTCAACACTTTTCTTTTTCTGTAACTATTCTTGTAAACATTTGGATTTGATTGTAACTTATTGTAGTTATAGAATTATTAAATTTGATTTTAATAATACTATTGAAGGGTGGACTATAATCTTAAAAATTCCTATTCACTTACACCTGAGAGATGGTTTGATAACATCTTTGTGTTAAGTGGTAGGTGATCATAATTTTTTCTATTGTCATACGGTCTCTGTTTCACCTACTCACATCTGTTGTTATAGAATGAAAGCAGTCATATCCACAGGTAAATTAGCGAGCAGATAGGCCAGCAGGTGGCATGGTGGTTCTGGCACTGCATTCCCACATGGTCGACCGCAGTTCGAGTCCCAGACCTGCTGGCTTGCTTTCTCCCTTTCTCTCTTTCTTTCTCCCCCTCTGGTGAGTGCATGAGTCCTATAGCATATTTTAAAATAATAATAAGTAAAATTAACTCTTTTAAAAATTAGTAGGCATATGTGTGTATCAATTACTATTTCTTTTTTAATTTGGAAAGGGATGCATGTGCAGAGAGAAACAGAGGGAGAGAGAGAAGGAAAGTGAGGAAGCACCCCCTAGGTAGGGTGGGCTTTCTGCAATCCCTCTCCTCCATTCTCAGGATTTTGAACACGCACACACATGTGCCCCGTGTGTTTTTAACAGTTTCATTTCAGCACTTGAACCACACATTCAGCTATATATACATATACATATATATGAAAGTAGAAATGGAATATTATTAATGATAACATGCATGATTAAGCCACTATGCAGTTTATTCTAGATGGGAAACCACATTTAGTATGTTGTGATGATGCTCAGGGAATGAATGTTAAGTAATTAAAAAAAAAGATTCAGGAGGGAAAAAAACAGTAAAACTGTTCTTACTGAAATTAAAAAAAAATTGCATATTTGATGACTGCAGTAAGCTATATAGCCCCAGTTAGGTATTACTTTATAGTATGTTCATTCTACTCACTGAGGTTTATGCCTCATGTGTTTTTAAAATTTTAATTCCAGGATACCAGCAGTTAGCGTAATGGCTGTGTTGCTGAACTCCATGTAGGTTTGAGTCCTGGACCCGGTGGCTTAAAATCACACCGGGCGCGTGTGCATGTGTGCCCAAGATCCCAAGAGGAGAATGGAGGAGAAGGGATTGCCGCGTGGCCACCCCCCCCCCCGGGGGGGTGATTTCTCGCTTTCTGTCTCTCTGTCTCTCTCTGTCTTTCTGGCAAGCGCATGCGCCCTATAGCAAAAACCTCTCCAAAAAAAATTTTTTTTTTTCATTCCAGCACTTGAACCACACATTCAGCTATATGGGACCCAGCTGCATTAACCACCACACCACTGGCTGACCCTCAATTAAATGTATTTAAATAGGTGTTAGATTGCCTACTCATGTCCTAAAGTCTTAGTCTTATTTCTTAAAGGAAACTTACACGATATAATACAGTATTCTTTTTTTTTTTTTTTTTTGAGAGGTTTTTCGCTGTAGGGCGCGTGCGCTCGCCAGACAGACAGAGAGACATAGAGACAGAAAGCGAGAAATCACCCCCCAGGGGCGATGGTCACGCTGCAATCCCTTCTCCTCCATTCTCTCGGGATCTTGGGCATGCACGCACACGCGCCCGGCGTGAGTTTTAAGCCACCGGGTCCGGGACGCGAACTGCGGTCGACTACGTGGGAGTCCAGCGACATAGCCATTACGCTAACTGCTGGTTCCCAATACAGTATTCTAAAATAGTCAAAGGGGTAAATCATCTTCACTTCACTCTTCTAGAAATACCCTTTCTTGGGGCCAGCAGGTGGCATGGTGGTTGGAGTGCTTGACTCCCTCCTGGCCAACCATGATTTGAGTCCTGAATTTGGTAGCTTACTTTCTCACTTTTTCTGTCTCTGGTTGAATTAAAAAATAATAATAAAAAAATCCCTTCCTCCTCTTAGAGTCAACAGGTGCTCCTGACTGCTAATGGACCTCCTTGGTGTATTCAGACATGTATTTAGCATATTATGAGTCCCAAGTCCTGTGTTTCTCTTAATTCTTTGCCTTGTTTTACACATTTGTCTGGTTTGGTAAATCCTTCATGATGAAGACAACTGTATTATAGATGTTGGCTTTTCTATATTCGAAGATACCTGTATACACTGCCCGGTGATTGAAACCTAGTGAGTCTTCCTGTTAAATGATTAGAATTGCATCAAATTATTATAATGTTCATGTTTAATATATTGGACCATGGACATATGATTTCCTTTCTCTTTCTACACTTTATATTTTGTAATACTTTTTCTTTTGGTATATAATAGTTTATATATCATGTAACAAACTGTTTTCAGATGGGCCAGATTATGGCAATTATTCAAAGGTTGAATCTTCACTTTAAAACATTTAAAAATGTTTTAATAGTCAAGAGGCTTAGGTATTTACCACACACTGCTTAAGACATGATACAAAAAGTAATGAAATACCTCCATAGCAAAATGTGTGTACTTGATCTGTATTTTCTCATCTGAGTGTGAAAAATGATCATTTAATCCATTAAGGTACTCACAGGTAACTCTGAGGTAACTCTGAGGATTACACATGTTCCATTTCATGGGTAGACTTTAGCATGGTCCCCTGTGAGATGTCACCCTGAGACTGTCGCTCCAAGCACTGTATGATAACGAAAGGCACCCACTTGGGTCAGGGCCACTGATAGGAGACTGTTGTAGAAGTGGAGCCAGACAAGAGCTTACACATAATGGGGCAGCATCCGTGATTATTCAGTGGCCATTTTGAAAGAATGAGCGAATGTGTGTATTGAGAACGCTGGTGTGCTATGACCTCATCGTTAGCATGCTAGGTTTTCATTACCTGAGAAATACTTAGGGGGTGCAGTTATCACAGGGTAGTTAAGTATTTTCTACCTGTCTGGTTGGAAATATCTGTCTCTGAGCATGAAACACAAAGGAAACAGCAGATGGGCCTTCCTTCCTGTGAGGTTTTCCTGAATCCTGGGGCGCATTTGTGGGTACACACAGATTGTGGAGTCTGAGGGGGAGAGAGAGTCATTGGTCATAATGTAGCATGTTATGAACAGCTCTGACGATATGTGTGCATTTCTATCTTCATAAGAAAGAACTTTGACCTTCAATAATAGGTCCTTAGTATGTATCATTCCAAAGCTCACCATGTTGCTGTTACTTAAGATTGTAATTATGAGCTTCTATGGTAATATTTCCATTAAAATGAGATTACCAAATATTACCCAGGTACCTGATTACTTTCATTTTATCATACTGTTAGAACACTATGATGTTCGTACAGTGAACACTATGATGTTCCACAATGATATTCCTTTGATGATATTCCTTCATGCTGATTTAATAGATCACCAATGTAGTTCTCACAATATGCTGGGTTGCTGGAAAACATACTGGTTTGCAGAGAAAAATACATCATGACTTTTCTGGTGACTCAATATTTCCATTGGAAAATGATGTGTAACTATAAATACATTTTTATTCACTTTGTTTAATTCATTTGCCCCATGGTTGGTTGAAAAAAATGTGCCCAAATTAAAAAGCAGCAAGGCATACCAACCCATTTTCTGTATAGGAATTAGCTAAGAATATAGATAAGCAAGGTCACAAAGTCCAAAATCAAGAGATGACACATGAATTTAGTGCTGGGACCTTCAATGTGATTTTAGCCCTCCATTCAGATACTTCTGTTTATATCCAACACTGAAATGTTGTACCTCTCTGAATATAACCGGCCATTTTATCATCTCTTCATTGATGACCAAGTCTTGATTATGTGGACTCTTGGAGAAAAACTCTCCTACTTTAACCAGCACCCATCTCTTATCAGGGAATCTCACAAGGTTCTGGACATCATACTGTGTCACGTGATGGTTTTTGTCATCTAAAGACGTGTTGTCCCCAGCGCCGTTTGTAAATTGGATTTTCCTTAGAAATGGGTGAAGCTGGAGGAGAGGCATAATTTGGAAATGAGCAGTGCATTCCCAGTAGAGGTAGAGGGTCCGTATTTATCATGTAGTCCTCCTAGATCCACTTCTCTGTCTTCATGCTTTCCTTTTGGTAGAGGCTGTGTGTGTGTGTGTGTGTGTGTGTGTGTGTTGTGTGTGTTTTTAATATCTTGTGGGCTGAAGAGAGATGACTTTTTCTCTTCCTGATTCATACAATCAGAGAGTAATTGGTTTCTATAAGAAAAATGTTAGGATGTTGCCCATAGTTTGTCTTACGCCTGGGCTTTAGTGTCTCATGACCAATAAAGTCCGGTTCAGGTACATGGAGGCTAATTCTTATGCATGAAATAGGGAACGACGTGGTTGGATATGTTTATTGAGTTTTTTGATGGTGGTGCTATTAGCAGGAACATGTATATCCAAACTCACAAAGGTTTATTCATTAAATATGTGCTTTTTTTTTTTTTTTTTTTTTTTTTTTTTTTTTGCAGAGGTTTTTCGCTACAGGGCGCGTGCGCTCGCCAGACAGAGAGAGAGAGACATAGAGACAGAAAGCGAGAAATCACCCCCCAGGGTGGATGGTCACGCCGCAATCCCTCCTCCTCCATTCTCTTCTCGGGATCTTGGGCACGCACGCACACGCGCCCGGCGTGAGTTTTAAGCCACTGGGTCCGGGACGTGAACCGCGGTCGACTACATGGGAGTCCAGCGACATAGCCATTACGCTAACTGCTGGTTCCCTATGTGCGTTTTTTATATATTTATTATACCTCAATAAAGCTTCAAATAAAGGGGCACCACATACGGTGTTTTCTCTTTATGCTTGTAGAACTTTATTTTGGTGAGAATGTGATTGTCTTGAGATATTCCAGAGAACAATATGTGATAAACGTAAACTTCCCGTACATTGTGCTAACTCTTGCACCTCTGGGGACAGTGCCACTTTGTTGTAAAAAATAATTAACTCCTTATTGCTTCCATATCTGCTGTTTATGTCTTCATTTCTATGGAATGGACACATTCTGAATAATTGATATTCCCTTTTTTGGAACTCCAAAAATGGGAGTCCAGCAACATAACCATTATGCCATCTGCTGTTCCCGATAATGACACATTTCTTCAAAATATTTATATTGGTGGCCAGCAGGTGGTGTGGTGTTTAGGGTGCAGGATTCCCATGTGGCCTACTACAGTTTAAGTCCCAAACTAGTGGCTTTCTTTCTCACGTTCCCTTTCTCTGTTTCATTTAAAAAATAAAAATAATGAATAAAATCAAACAAATCTTTAAAAAAATTAGTTATGTCCAGGGGCTAGTGGTGTGGTGGTTTAGATGACTGGAATCCATGTGGCCGACCACACAGATTGAATACAAGACCCAGGGGATTGGAACACACTAGGAGTGTGGGCATGTATTCTCCAAATCCTGAAAGGAGGAAGAAATGGAGGAGAAGGGTCTGCAGAAAGACCATCCCACTTGGGAAGGATACTTTCTCACTTTTTCTCTCTCTCTTTCTCTGTTGCTCTCTGTTGAGCACACATGCCTTCATGCAAATTAGAAAAGAAAAAAAATGAATAGTGATGTCTGAAAACAAGTTATTTTTCATAAGTCATTTTAGGAATGACATAAAACTCAATTCTGTTTTTGCCCAAGCATTACATGGAGGGTTTGCGCCACAACTTATGTATCACTATAAGTGTAATAGTTGGAGTCAGCTGTGGTCATGATGTCAGTATTTTCTGTGATAGGGTACAGTCTGAGGTTAAGATTAGATTTGACAAATATTTTATCTTTTGATGTTTTGTCATGAGTTATCTTTAGATATTTTACAGTGTTTCATCCTACACTAGGGAATATTTTTCCTAATACACTTTAGAATTAAACATTAAGCAGCCAGGCTATGAAGGAGAGGCATTGTATGTCCCTACTAAATAAATACTGAGTGTCCGCACTCTATGACTGAAACTAATTGACTAAAGGATATAGAAACACAGTATGTAGATGTAAATACCAGATATAGTGTGTGTGAAAGAGGAGGCTCTGAGGAAGGACGTTTAGAAGAAAAATAGGGAGGCAAAACATTAGTGGCACAAAGCAATGTGGTATTATCTGTTGAAGATATTTTGTAGTTTTATCAACTGTACTAGGGAGTCATGTTCAGCTGTTGAAATATCCCTTTTGTAAGCCAAATAGTAATGTGATTGAATGTATTAAAGAAAATGAAATGAAAAAAATAATTAAATTTTAAAAAGAATTAAATATTAATAATTTGAAGTTCAACTGCCCAGTGGTGGAACTTTCGAAATAAACATAACAACAGACATATGCAGCATGGAAGAACCCTCCTTTCATTTTACCTGATCCTGTTGATACTAAGAAGAAAATTTTGTCAAAATTGTGTCTCAATAAGTTACTCCCACATACCATCAAGCAATCAATGCATGGCCGCTTACCTGCCAGGGAGGAATTATAGGCTGGTCTACATCTCCTGGAGATCTCACTTCTAGGTTTCCTAAAAGCCTTTTATGGAGGGCTTGGGCCACCATATTAACAGCATTATAGACAAAATAACTGGGAGCAGACACACTCATCATGTCAGTTTTGTCTGGCATGAACTCTAAGGAAGAATTTGGTGCACAGTATTCAATTCTTCCACAATGTAATTCAGAAAGTGAGCAATAAAGCTGGTCAATCCAGAATTTTGTGAAGTAATAGTCATCCGGGTATTGGGAAAAGTTAAGCATCTTGAGAAAGTGTCTGAAGCCAGGGATTTCTCTCTTGTTGTCTGAAAACAAGAGGCTTCCATGGTAATAGTGCCATTTGTCATCCAAATCATCAAAAACGACATCCCACTGTGATGGGGATGGATTTCCCATGATCCAAACCTTCCCTGCGGTTAAGTGAAAATTTGTTGACATGCCTATGTTCAAGAGACTCCCTAAATCACCATATAATATATGCACATTTGCAGTTGAAATGGTAATTTCAATATCATGGTTTGTGTGCACACCTGTGATGGCAGGGAGCTTTTGTGTAAAGGCCACGCAGATCTCGTTGTTTACCATCTTTGCTTTCAGATCCTGAAGAAATTGATCCCCTTGTATATCATCAGATACAAGGAGAGTCACCCACACCCATCCAAAATGCAGCAACAACCGTACAATACCAGTGGTCAGAAAGGTGTCCCTGGGGGCCATCTGATAAAGTGATGGAAACTGTTTTATATCACTTAGCATGGGATGAAAAGGACCATATGTGACCTAAATGAGAAATGAAATAACCTTTTATTTTATTGGTATTTGGAATTGACTCCCTTGGGAACAGATTAAGAAGATTCTCTACCTGAGACGATCAGACAATAGAGGTATTTGGGGAAGAGAAAGACTGCTATAGTGATGAGTGCTGATGAAGACTACCTCAGTGCTGAGGGTACATCAACAAGATGGTGATTTTGTCATCCTCACTCCCTGGGGTTGCTGGAGCAGTGCTTCCTTACTCCCTCAACCAAAGTTAGATGTAAATTCTGACCTAACAAATCTTTAGTGTATCAGATTTTGGATTCACTATACTTAATTTAATACCATAGCATAGTCTAAGTTGTCTTACACAATATAATCACTTAACTTTTCTTATTTTCTAAAACATAGATCTTCCAAAACAGAATTCTTTTTAGCCTCCACTGTGTTTAGCAGTGATGGCTTTTCATTGCTGACTGTGTTGGACATGTCCTAAGGAAAAGATTCCTGAGACGGTGAGTTATATATGGAAAGTTTACTGGGGATACTGTTAGGATATTTGTCTGCATGGATGTAAGGCAGGACTAGGCAGAGGAAGCAGTTAACCCACAAGAGGTGTAACAGTTTTAGACAGTCTTTGGGCTCTTCAGACCTGGGACATCACTAGAATAGGTTTTCAAGTGGAGATCGGATGTCCAGCGTGTTATCCCTTTTTGTCACTGTCATTTTCTTCTGGGTGCCCCACCATAATGCCATATCCTAGGATGGTGCAGATACTTGTGCTATGGACATTTCTTGTGAAGCACACATCTCTGAGTGGTCAGCAGTCAATATTTCCAGAAGTTAGAGGATGCATACATTGACTATAGATGGGACTCTCTCTTGACATTCACAGTATCTCCTGCTTCTTTTGCTTCTTCCTCATCCTTGTCACTGCTAATAGTATGCCAAGCCAGGGACTTCCTTGAGACTCATCAGTTGATGACTCTCAAATGATATATCAACCCATCTTCCATAATCCTACCAGATATCAGAAAATGATATGAGGAAGGATCCAAATGTTACCCTACAGCATTTACAATCCACTTACCTGTGGGATTTTGTAGAGCTCCAGAAGGGTTCCAATCTCGGATGACAATGCTGATGTGGTTCCCACAAGGATAGCAACAGATTGCTTCTGAATCTGGCAGTTGTAGTTAGGGAGAGCCTGCTTCCCTCCAGAGAGCCCAAACACAGCACCCTCCAAGGACCTTCTATCACTGGGAAAGGTATTGTAGAGATCATAACCCAGGGAATGGTTGGGGAGTAGATGCGGGCTCTTGTTGATCTCCTCAATGGCAAAGAGAAAGGCCAGTACATATTGGTAGTTCTTCCAATACCACCTGAGCAGATGGAGAACATGGGAAACAATGGGCAAGTCATGTGATTTAGGGGCAACTCTTTAGGCAAGTTAAGAGTCAGGAAGGCTTAGACTCAGCCTGCCATCAGATTCTCATACGGATCCATATGGATCTATGGAGGCAATGTGAATAATGGTTATAGGTGCTGTGGGCTGGATAATGGTTTATTCCCAAGTTTTCATGGTGTAGAATTTGGTCTTAGTAGTGATCAAATACCCCTAACAGTTCATTTATTGGGACTTGGTTGTATTGTAAAGGTGTTAGGTGCAAACGCAATCCCTTCATGGTGTGCCATGATGTGACCTTGGGTATGATAAAGCACTAGGGTAGGGACTCTTGTGATCGAGTTCTGGTGAATATACAAGGACAGGAAGTAAACTGGCCAAGGCTCTGGGGATATAGACAAGAAGAAGGATAAACTTATGTACAGGTACTCAAGATCCTCCCCTCTGTCATACTCTCATGACCGTCCGATGACCCGATACATCACGAAGGCATCTATCCATGACCTGGGCCTGGCTTAAAATTGAGGTGGACCAAGGCATGAAGAAAGACTCTGTTGGGTGTGCTTGTCTCTGTCTCCTCCCCATCTCTCTACAATCACAATAGAATTAAACCTAAAATTATATACTAAAAACTTATAACTATGTATTTATAGGTACAAAGTGACTCATGATTTTTTGAATACAATGTGGAGTGATTAAGTTAATTAACATGTCCCTTACTACAAGTATTAAATTTTTGTGAAAAGTACATTAGAAATTTAGGCTCAGCAATATTGAAACACAGTACTCAATTAGTAGCTACGTTCACTAGGCTTACATCCATCTTCCTACATCCTTTTGTGGTGGTCACATGTTTCTCCTTAGGTTCATTAGCCAATACACCAATGTTCCTTGTTCGCCCTATGTTCTGGAATGGTTTGAAGAGACTCTGACTCTCTAGTTCTTCAGGCATTTTGGATGATTCTTCTCTTAAACTGTGCCCATCTGAGGCATTTTCAGGTGGGTCTTTCATCATTTTGTATGGTTGTATTTTATTTTATTATTATTACTTATTTTATGAAAGGAGTTTTGTTCATACTGCGAATTCCACAAGATCACAAGAGTAAAAAATTTCAAGGATCAACAACCATAGGTGACCTAAGGCCTCTTCTGGTCAGAAGCTTTTCAGGTTGGAGGACATTAAGCAGACTGCAAAGTTTGTCCATCAGCCTTGTGTCATTGCCTAAGGATTCTCACCTGACATTGGCCTCCTCTGTAAGACAGGTGATTCCTTTCCACAAGAACACCTGATATCAGTGGTGTGGTTAGTCTTTGATCATCACTTTTAAAAATATTATTTATTTCATTTTCTTTATTATTATTATTTAGATTTGCTGTAGGGCACATATGCTCACCAGAGAGAGACAGAGGGAACGTGAGAAATGTAGCCATGAAGTCCAAGACTCGAACCGTGATTGGCCTTGGGGGAGTCCAGCACCTTAACCACCACACCACCTGCTGGCTCCCATGATCATCCCTTCCTACCACCCTAACTCTAGTAGAGTGAAAATAATCAATAGCTGTCAGCAAAGGAGCAAAGGAACATGCATGAAATCATGGATGTAACATGTTCCATTTCCTATTTTGACTAATGATAGAGAAAACTCAAGCTATCAATAGCTAGAAGGAATGGTTATTGGGCAGGCAGAGGCCCTCTCACAAAGGAGAGACAAGAAGGCTAAAACTGTACGCAGAAGATCACCATCCCCACTATTGGCTCTCTCCAGTGCAGGGACACCTGTAGTGACAAGTTTTAAATGATCCCAAATGAAATTGTTAAGGTTAGAATCTCCCCATGGAAAGAAACTGCATTTGCTTGCCCTTTACTGAAGAGAAGGGAATGGAGATATACAGTGTTTTGCAAGCCTAATTCACTGTTGTAACCAATGAAGCATGCACAGAACACAGCCTTCTGCTGAAAACTCTCACTGTGCACCAGTGTTTTGCATTTATTAGAGACCTATACCCAACCAATTCAATCTAGAGTTAGTGCCACTGCTTTTTTCCTAGAAAAGTTCAGAATCACAATGAAAGATAATGGTATCCTCCTCCTTTGAGACATGATGTTGATTGCTTTCACCTCTCAAGATCCTGAGACCAAACAGCTCATGCTTGACAAGATTCAAACCTGGATTTGATGTGGGTTATGATCTGCTGAGTGGCGGGGGATGCCAAACACCCATGGACTCTGGCAGGCACATTCAACAATGCCCTTTGTCAGCAGTGGACACCCAGAGCAAGCCTCTTTTGATACTGACTTCATAACAATGGGTTGACATCTCAGGATAATTGTCTGCCCCACTCTCAGGATTGTGGTAGTGGACAGGTCCAACACCATCAAACCAAGCTTTCTAGGGACTGAACGTGATGAGGAGGCTGCTGGAGTGGAGTGATCATACTGATTTCTCCTTTCTCTCTTGAGGGGAGTGGGGAGAAATTATAGAAAAGAGAAAGAAGGGAGTAGTAGGAAGATAAGGAGGGGGCAGGCAGGAGGTTAGTTGTTTAAGGGAGCTGGCTCCCACATGGCTGTGTGCACGATTTGACTCTTGGACCGAGCAGCTTGGAAAGCACACTGGGTGTGTGTGCATGTATGCCCCAAATCCCAAGAGAAAAATGGAGAAAAAGGGATTGTGGTGTGGCCATCCTCTCTGGGGAGTGATTTCTCACTTTCCCTCTTTCTGTATTTTTCTGGTGAGCACACACACTCTTACAGCAAAAATTAAAAAAAAAAGAAAAGGAGGCAAAACATCTCTATTTATTTCACTTCTGTGAATGCTTTCCATAATCATACACACAGAGAGAAGGCAACTACAAGCACGCACATTTATAAACGCACTTACACCAGCAACCAAGAACTTACGAAATAGGTTTCAGTTCTTCCCTTGGCCTCATCACAGCAGAGAGCCGCAGTATGTCATAATCCTGGTTCACAATGTAAAGGGGGAAAAATCCACCCAGTATTAGATTTCCATCTTTGTAGACACTTTGGTTGACGTATTCAAAACAGGTTTCAAAAGCAACTGCACAATGTGTATAGGCAGGTTGCAGGAGAAGCAAGAGACAAATGAGGGAGAAAGTCATCTTGGGGTCTGCCCCACTAGGAGACAGAGCTGTGTCTAGGCCGAGCCAGGAAGGTGGAGCTGGGTGGTATCTGCAGACTGAGAGCTCTCCAAGGAGAACTGATCTCTTCATAGGGCACAGCCGTTTTTCACTCTCACATATGTCCTCAACCTGAGGAAAGCGTGTGACAGACTAGCATGCCAAGTGGGTACGGTCAGAAGCAAAAAGGAGGTATTTATTATATAAGGGGTCATGGCTATGCGACCTTGCCCTCAGTGTCACCGTGACCGGAACAGTGCCAGCTTCTTGGTCTTTTCAGTGCTTCACTTGGGTCCCACCCAGGAGCTGTGGGTATGCACTGCCCTGGGGCTCTGCACCTGTCACCCTCCACTCTGGTGGAAAACAATCTCGAGAACATGTTTTGGACTTCCCTCTCCCTAGGATTTCATCATGGTCCAGCAAGCCTTTGGGGACCACGTCATCATGAGGCAATGAGCTCTGTGATCCTGTGCTCACAAGGGGCTGTGGGTGGTCATCTCAGAAGACTGCGCTGAGGGATTTGGCTGGGTTAGAAAGAGCAGGTGGCAGAATCAACAAAATATCTCACAGCAGAATTCCAGATGATGCTTCAGCAAGACTGTGAAGGGTGACATTGTTTGTTGGTGACCCCCAGCAATCCACAGAAGGCCTTTCGTTCCATGTGGAACACCACTCCCAGTTCTACAGGATCTTCATGGAAGAAATGAGCTTCATAATTTACAAGGGCATACATTGCATGGAAGATTAAATTATCTCCCACCCTCAACTCTACTCTACTGAACTACTTACCCTTTAGCATGCTGTTTCTTGCCCCCCATTCATAATTCTTGTACCAAGCCCTCATCACTGCATGCTTTAATATGTGGCAGCTTGAAAACAATTCTATTCTCGACTCAGTATTGATTTCCTGTTGTCATATCTTTATTCTTTATTAAATTATTATTATTTATTTTATATATCTAATCACTATACATCACTACAACTTGTAAAATGAATTTACCCAACATGAATACACTGCACACCAGTCCAGTTAAAGATATCATACACGTTATCATCAATAGTGAAGCCTCCAATTCTGTCCCTTAAGTGTCTTTTCTCTTTGATTCCTTCCCCTCACTCTCCCCCATCTCCCACCTCTTTCCACACTGCCTTCTGTATCCACAACCATTTTTCATGCTTCTACAAGTCTGTGAGAAAAACTTCCTTGATAGAATTTTATTTATTCAGTATTTTTTTTTTTGGAGAGGTGTTTGCTATAGGACACATGTACTCTCCAGAAAGACAGAGAGAGAGAGTGAGAGGCAGAAAGCGAGAAATCACTCCCCAGGGGGAATGGCCATGCTGCAATCCATTCTCCATTCTCCTCTCAGGATCTTGGGCACGCATGCACACACGCCCAGCATGAATTCTAGCCACCAGGTCTGGGACTTGAACCACATGCAGTTGACTCCATGGGAGTTCAGCAACATAGCCACTACACCATCTGCTGGTCCCCCTATTTAGTAATTTTTTAAGTTACATGCTCATATTGTGTGTATTTATAGTATAAAAGAAGATGTTTTCATATATACATATAGATGTTTCCATACACACACACACACACACACACACACACACATATATATATATGTGTGTGTGTGTATGTATATGGTTTGACGGCTAAATCAAACCATTTAACATATGCATTACTTTATGCAATTATTTGTGTGTGTGTGTGTGTGTGTGTGTGTGTGTGTGTGTGATGAGAACACTTAAAATCTTTCTTGGGGTCAGCAGGTGACATAATGAGTTAATGTGCTGGATCCTACATGGCCAACTGTATGGTTCAAGTCTGAGCCAAGTGTGTGGTGTACTCCAGTCACATGAGCATGTTTATATATGAATTCTCCCCACCCATATTGTACTCAGAATTGAGCCTAATCATTGTCTCTCACTGAAAAATCTCATTGTCATGTTCTTTATACATACATCCGTTCTCTTTAGGATACTTTATATTTTGCTTAAAGAATTTGTAGCAGTATAGTCCTCGTTTTGGAATTTAAAACTATTTTTGTCTATAGAAATGGTCAAATTGTGTTACTTTTTCACAAACACTTGATATAAAGATGTCTCCATTCATATATAGGATGGATCTGATATAGCTAAGTAGGTCTACCATATGAATTGAGCTATGGAGAGTTGTTCAGTGCTTAATTTTATTTGCCTCATCTGTCATAAACTGAAAGAGATGAATTAAATTTTTCTTTACTTTAAAAATGTTGACTTTTGGGGGCTGATTTTCCTTTATGAAAGAGCATTTTATTCAACACTGGGGTATTGCATAGTTTTTCAAATGCAAAGTAGTAACCTATAGTGTAAGAAAGGCGATTGGTAGTTGCTTGGATAAAAGTGATGGATATAAAAAGAATACAATGGCATTTGTGGAATGATGGATATGTTCATTACCTTCAGTGAGGCTATATATTAATGGGTGTATATATGCTTCAAAACATATTAAATTATACGCTGTAAATGTGTGTAGTTTATGTTATGTCAATGATGGCTCAGTGAGGTGGTTAAAAATAAAACCACTTGGAATAAAATCTATAAGCAATAAAAGAGAAACAGGAACAAGTCAACAACTGAATTATAAACACAAACTATTTTAGTTAGAAGTTAATGAAATAGCAGAAGAGCTTTTTTAAAATAATGAATACTATCTATATAATGACAAAAAGGTGTGTAAATTAGTAGTTTCTAAAGAGCCACAATGTTATATTTCATTGTTTATTGACCAGTCACAAATGTAATCATGTTGTAGCTCAATGTTTCTCAAAAATGGCCACCTTTCAGACACATCTTGGGAGATTTTTACTATCCACACATTTGAGCCCAAGTCTTGAGCTTTTGGTTCTGTTAGTTTAGGCAAGAACATAGGGCTGGAAGTGTGTATTCCTTAAGAGCTCCCAGAAAACTGATAAAAGAATTAAAGATTAGACAGGGCCAGCAGGTGGTGTGGTGGTCAAGGGCACTGGATTCCCACACGGCTGACTGCGGTTCGAGTCCCAGACCTCGTGGCTTCCTTTCTCACTTTCCTTCTCTCTCTTTTCTCTCTCTCTAACTCTGTCCCTCTGTGGTCAAATAAAAGAAAACTAATAAATAAATAAATAAATAAATAAATCTAAATAAAATAATTCTTTAAAAAAGAATGAAAGATTAGGGATTCTTGTATCTGAGCACAATCCACTTCTTTATTTTAATTTATTTTATTATTATTTTTAAAATTTTGTAAGAGGGTGCTTACATTCACTGGAGAGAAAGAGAGAGGGAGGGAGAGAGGGAGGGAGGGAGGGAGGGGGAGAGAGAGAGGGAGAGGGAGAGAGAGAGAGAGAGGAGAGAGAAAGTCAGAAAGCACTCCCATGGGAAATGATCATGCTGCATCCCTTCTCCATCTCTCCGTCCTTCTGAGATTTGGGGTACAAATGTATATGTGCCTGATGTGTTTCTCAAACCACCAGGTCCAGAACTCGAACCACACAGTCAGCCAAGTGGGATCCAGCTGCCTTACCACATGTCACCATATAACCTTCCTCTAAATAACAAACAAAATGTAGAAATCAAATTAGTTATCAGTAGAACACATACTTATGAATATCTGACATTAGAATGTAAAGAAATCAGACAATTTACTAAGAAATGTAAATCCTGAAAATTTGACTCTTGAACAAAAAGAGAGCACAAATATTAAAGAATGTGCAAGTTGTAGAATAACTTTACATATGACACAAAAATATGCAGAAAACAAAAATGCCTATTTCCTCTGGAAGCTCTTCCACTCTTTAAACATTTCAAGGAGTTCTCATCAGGTCTTATCAGAATAACAAAACACTTGAGTGCAAAAGTACAGCCCAGGAGCCCTGCACTGGTGGCCAAGGTAGAGAAGACCTCCACGGCCACCATGACCTTCCCCTTGGTGCTGTGATAGATGGGCAGTAAGGTGACCCAGACACTGCAGAACAGCAGCATGCTGAATGTGAGGAACTTGGCCTCATTGAACATGTCAGGCAGGTTCCTGGCCAGGAAGGCCACTGTGAAGCTCCCCAGGGCCAGGGAGCCTAGGTAGCCCAGGACACAGTAGAAGGCAGTGACTGAGCCCTTGTTGCACACGATGATGAGGCTTCTGGGCTCAGAGTGTGAGACTGTGTCAATGAAAGTGTTTCCTGCCAGATTCCACAGATGATCACTTTGGATCAGGGGGCAGATGGGAATGACAGAGTTAGAGACCACTGACATCAGCAAGTATGTCATTATTCTTTGAGGTATGATGGCCTTGAATGCCAGAATCACAGTAACAGTTTGGTCAGAATTGTGGAAATAGCCACAGTGAACATAAATGCAAATGTGACCTGTATGCAGATGCAGGTGGCTGTGTTGGGATGGCCATTGAAGAGCAAGGGGCAGAGGAAGCACCACCGCAGGAGGGAGATGAGCAGGATGAAGCTGAGAACCTGGTTATTGGCCTTGACTATGGGAGTGTCTTGATGCTTCACAAAGACCTCCAAAACCACAGCTGTCACAACAGACAAGCAGAGAGCTGTGTAGACCAGAGCCATCTCCAAAGAGTCCTCAAAGTCCAGGAAGGTCATAGGATTTAGGGGGCAATGACTTCTCTCACTGGAATCATGAGCTGGATACCATATAACACCAGATATGCAGCAGAGTATCTGGGGAGAAAGCAAATTCTCAACATTTGAGTGTGTGGGATATCCTAACTTACATTACTCCCCTAATGTCTAATGATAACATAAAACTTAATTCACTCAGTGTTTTGAATATGCTGTAACAGTTCTTGTACGTTATTTTATTTTATCTTTATTTATTTATTTATTGGAAAGGTTTTTGCTATAGGGCACGTGAGCTCACCATAAAGACAGAGAAAGACAGAGAGACAGAAAGTGACAAATCACATCCCAGGGGGCATGGCCATACTGCAATCCCTTCTCCTCCGTTCTCCTCTCAGGATCTTGGGCATGCATGCACTTGGTCCCGGCATTAGTTTAAGCCACCGGGTCTGGGACTCTAACCACGGTCGACTACATGGGAGTCCAGAGACATAGCCATTATGCCAACTGCTGGTCCCAATTTTATTTTATTTTATAGTTTTACAATTAAAGTATGAATTTATTTTGGTACAAAAACCTTTGAAAGTCATACATAGTTCTCCCATGACATGTATTTCCATGAGCTTTTATTTCTGAAACTTTAAAAATTAATTAATTGATATTAATTCCCTAAGCATTGTCACAGCATACAAAATGTGATTTCCCATCCAGAATATACTGCATAGTGGCTTAATCATGCATGCTATCATCAATAATTTTCCATTCCTAGTTTTATAGACATATGTATATATGTCTGACCCTTACTTCTGACCCTCTGCCCTTTCCCACCCTCCTCCCACACTATCTCTGATGTCTAAAGTTGTTTTCCATTGCTTTTCCCCCCACATTTTATTGATCGCACAATTTCTTAAATAATCTAACTACTTTCAATAGCAAGTTCAGCTGGTAATTTCAAGAAAAGCACTTTTAACTTTAACAAATCAAAGAAATGCTAAGGAACTTTGTTTAAAACTTAAAGCCAGGAAACAGGTTAGGATTCAGTTCAAATAGTAGGTACATGAACCTATCAACAGCTCAAGACAGGAAAAAAATCCTTAAAACTGGAAAACAAAGCCTAGAAGAAAATTAGCAATGTTTTAGTCAAAAGTCATAAAATGCTATTTCAGCAGTTCAATCTCATTCACTTAATCTATCCTCTGTTGTGGTTTGATCTTCTCGATTAAATTCTGGAATATAGTATTCAGCTCCAGATTTGTCCCCACGATTAAGTTGGCCATTTTTTTTAGTTGTTGAACTCTTACTTCTGTGTGTCTGTGTTTAATTTTCCTGGTATAGCATTCCCCTGAGAACTTCTTGGAGATCTGGTCTGGTGCTGGTAAATTCTTTCAGCTTTTATTTTTCTGAGAATGCTCTTGTCTTTTCTTCCCATATGTAAGATAATCTTGCCGGGTACAGTATTTTTGGTCGAAATTGCTTTTCTCTTTACACTTTAAATATATTTTCCCATTCTCTCCTCGCTTGCATTGTTTCTGCCGAGAGTTCTGCTGTTAGCCTGATGGGATATCCTTTGTAGGTAATTTGCCATTTTTCTCTTGCCAATCTTAGTATCTTGTCTGTGGTTTTGATCAATCTGGCTATACTGTGTCTTGGAGAGGACCTTCTTGGTTTGATTATATCTGGCTTCCTTTATATTTCTTGGGACTGGATCTTTGAGTGCTTCTCTAGGTTTGGAAAGCTTTCTTGCAGGGTTTCATAGAATAGATTATCAATGCCCTTATGAGTCTCTTTACCTTGCGGGATACCAGTTATATAGCTGTTTGGGCATTTGATGGTATCTAGTATTTCTTGTGTATTATTCTCATTTTTGGGGCAATTTTCTCAGTCTTTGTTGTGGATTTTTATAGGCCAGCTATTTTCTCTTCTACATCTGATAATCTATTTTCTGTATGACCTAGTCTGCTTTTAATATTTTCAAGGGAGATTTTTACTGTATTATAGCCTTCATCTCTAACAGATCCATTTGATTCTTGTTTAAAATGTGTATTTCCTTTTTTAGATATTGCAAGAATTTCCTCACCTCCTGGCACTCATCAGCTCCTTTTTCCTGCCTCTTCCACAGTTCATTGTCTCTCTTCTCTTCTATCTCTGTTAGCTTCTTTATTATGAATATTCTAAATCATTTATCAGACATTTCCATGATTTCCATTAAACTGTCTGTGGATGAAGAGTAGTTATTCTTTTCCCTTGGAGAAGTATTTTATTGCTTTCCCATATTTCTTGTGACCTGCAGTGATTTCTAGTTATCTGATTGATGATGTTCTTCCTAATTCTTGATGTTCAATCTGAGCGTTCAGGAGCGTGCAGAAGGAGGTGATCTGGAATCTCTTTTGCCATTCCATTTGTATCCCTTTGTGCAGCAGATTCAGTGGATATTGAGGAATATGTTAACCCTAATAGTATTTGGATGTTTGGCAACGGTTCCGTTAGGTCTGTCAAGAAACAGAGGGAATGAAGACTGAGGAGCAGAGTGATGAGATAAAAGAAAAAGAAAAGGAAACAGAGAGACAGAGACAGAAAAAAAGAAAAACAAACAAATAGAAAAAGAAGGAAAAAAACAACCAAATTTTAAAAAGCAAAAAATAAAAAACCACATGGCATGCAAAAATCACTAGTTCTCAGGAGTCATGGAGGAGTCTTCTTCTGAAGGCCTACCCCTTGCCTCCTGGATGGGATGAGGAAAGGGGATTATTAGCAAGATAAATGAGGGGCTGAAAGCCAAGAGAATACTTTACCTTAAATTTTTAAAAAGGAAATATTACCAAAAAATGAGAAGACAGAGGCAGAGAGACACAGAGACAGAGAGAAGGCTAGAGGGGCTCCCTACCACTTGAGTTTGGGGGTTGAAGGCTGAATTATCAGTAGAAAATCTTCATTTCTTTTTTCCCCTGAAATCAGTAGTTCTCAGGAACCATGGAGTAGTCTTCTTCTGAAGGCCTGCCCCTTGACTCTCCACTCGAGTTTGGGGGCTGGAGGCTGAATTATCAGTAGAAAATCATCATGTTTCTTTTTCCCCTGAAATCACTAGTTCTCAGGAACCATGGAGGAGTCTTCTTCTGAAGGCCTGCCTCTTGCCTCTCTACTCGAGTTTGGGGGCTAGAGGCTGAACTATCAGTAGAAAATCTTCACTCCTCTTTTTTTCCCTCATACATTTTCTAAATACTCCCCCCCCCCCCAGTTTTATAATTTTTTTGTGGTTAAAATTGTTTATTTATTATTCTATGATTTCTTATTCACATTTAATTGTTGTGTATCTATATAGCACACAATATGGTTTTTCATGTGAGTGCATGCCTAGAATCCTAGGTGAATAGACTAGAAGGGATAGCAGCATGGTCATTTTCACATTCCCTCTCAATGTCTCTCTGCCTCTCTTTGGTGAGTGAATATGCTCCATGGAAAAAATCCCAAAAGGAAAAAAAATATATATGGTAATATGCTTGATTTGATTGTCATCCATTGCATGCATTATTTTCTTTTTGAGAGGTTTTCGCTATAGGGCGCATGCGCTCGCCAGACAGACAGAGAGAGACGTAGAGACAGAAAGCGAGAAATCACCCCCCGGGGAGATGGTCATGCCGCAATCTCTTCTCCTTCATTCTCCTCTCGGGATCTTGGGCATGCACGCACACGTGCCCGGCGTGAGTTCTAAGCCACCGGGTCCAGGACGCGAACCGCGGTTGACTACATGGGAATCCAGCGACATAGCCATTACGCTAACTGCTGGTTCCCCATTGCATGCATTCTTTGAAAAAATCATATTGTATGCCATAAAGACCTTCAACAATTAAATGTAATAAGAGAAAGTTAACATACATAAGTGTAAAATTCTCCATTGCATATTATATATGTGGGGACCAGCAGGTGGCCTGGTGGTTAAGACACTGGGCTCCCACATGGCCAACTGCAGTTCAAATCCTGGACCTAGTGGCTTGCTTTCTTATTTTCCCTCTTTTTCACTCTGTCTCTCTCTGGTGAGTGTAAAAAATTACTAGTGAAAGATTTTTCACAATGCTTACATTTTTATTTATTTATTTATTTTGGAGAGTTATTTTATTTATTTATTTATTTCTTGCGATAGGGCGCATGCGCTCGCCAGTCAGACAGAGACAGAGAGACAGAAAATGAGAAATCACCGCCAGGGGGATGGCCATGCCGCAATCCCTTCTCCTCCTTTCTCCTCTCGGGATCTTGGGCATGCACACACAAGCGCCTGGCATGAGTTTTAAGCCACCAGGTCTGGGACGTGAACCGCGGTCGACTACATAGGAGTCCAGCAACATAGCTATTACACTAACTGCTGGTCCCAACAATGTTTATATTTTTAAGGGTTTGCTGTAATGTGAGTTCTCAAATGGTTCTTAACAAATGAGATCATTTGTTAAGTTTCTTTCCATCATGTATTCTCTAGTTAGCCAAGGTTTTTCACTCCCTGTCTTTTTTCTTCATAAGCCATTCCTCATACCATATCATATGGCTTCCATCACTAGCATCTCAAGGACAATATCCATGGTAGAATCACCAATGAACCTTAGAATAAAAGAGATGTAGACTCTAACTAACTGGTACTATTTCCTATCTGTGAGATCAATAGACACACAGTGTATTAAACGCTTTATTAGCAAGGCTATAAGAAAAGGCATTCTTATGGAAAAGTGTGTCAGTGTCAAGCGAAGCTGCAAAAATATGTACTCTTTCCCTATCAATCCTATTTCTAGGAATCGAACTCAAAGATAGTACAACACTAAAAAACCCATGTAAGATTATTCACTGTGGTATTATTTCATCATGGAAAGTGAAGCAACTGGAGCAATCTTTCTGGGAATTTGTACTGAAATGTGTCAGTTGGCCCTGATATCCTCATGGGTCTATTGGTTAAAGGAATGTGTACTGGATGATGTTCATGTTTTCAGCCTCTGGAGAAGGAGGTATCCACAACAGGAATCAATGTAGAGCAAGGAGGTGGTGCCTGCCTTCAAGTCCACCCCAAAACTTTTGTATTCTCCATGAACCTGGATGCTGACCCAACCCTGAAAATATTTTCATTTATGTCAGATTTTCTCCTTAGCCAGTCTCAGCAGTCTAGCTGCTCACTGCTACTTGGAGCTAAGCAGGAATCTCCAGCCCTTCTTCCACTGTAGATCACCACCCTCCAGTCAGCATAGCTGCCAGGTGTCTAACTCTTAGGGGCCCTGTGGCTGGTATAATAGCAACCCCCAGAATTCACATACACACCTGAAAAATGCAGTTGTACATACAGTCTTGAATTTTTTAATAACATGCAAGAAAATCTGTATTATTTCTCTATAGTCACATAGCATTTTTTTAATTGCCAGAGGGTGCATGTGCTTGCCAGAGACAGAGAGATGGGGGTGAGGTAGAAAACAACCCTCAATGGGGCATGGTCATGCTGAAACCCTTTCTACTCCACTTCTCCTTCCAGTCAGTACAGTGGGCATGCATGTACAGATGCCCAGTGTGTTTTTCAACCTGTTGGTACAAATATTCAAACTACAGTGGGCCATATCAGATCCAGCTCCCTTAACCACTAGGTTACCAGGCTGGCCCTACTGTTTATGTGTTTATTTTGTGTGCTTATTTGCATATATCTCAATTTACTGGCTTATTTACACACACAGTCACATGTACTTTAGAGTGTATTAAGATATTTCCCCTGAATATAAATCATCGAAGAAATAACATTTTTTAGAGATATATTTTTGCTACAGGGCACGTACGCTTGCCAGAGACAGAGACAGCAAGTGAGAAATCACCTCCCCCCCACGCCCCCAGGGAGGTGATGGCCGTGCTGCAATCCCTTCTCCTCTTGGGAATTTTGGGCACTCACACACACACATGCCTAGTGTGAGATTTAAGCCGCCAGGTCTGGGACTTGAACCACAGTCAACTACGTGGGAGTCCAGTGATGTAACCACTATGTCATCTCCTGTTTCCAAATGAATAATTTTTAAAACACTCTCACATTTACTGACTCCTCTAGGATGATACAACCTGAACACAGAAAAGCCCGTTAGCAGTTATTCTACACAGGGGAGGCTACTGAAAACCTCATTGTTGCAAGTTCCACATAGTACTCATATAGTCACATAGATATCCATGGACTAGTTTGAATGGGTGGGCCTCGTGGCTGGAATCAATGAAAATCTGAGCTTGAAAACTTGAGTACCACTTTTCTTTTTTAAAAAAAATCTCTTTTGAGTAATTTTATATAGGGAGTGACACGGTTCTTGGATAAAGAGATCATTCATGTACTTAAAAAAATTATTTACTGATATAAAGTGAAATGACTCCATCTGTTGTCCGAGACTGGAGTTAACTAATTCCTATTCAACCTACCTGCTCCTTACTGGGAGAAAGAAGCTCAATGCTGTGTGCATTTGACTTGCCCAACTCACTTGGCTTGAGAGAGATTTCACAATGATTCCAGAAACTTTACACTTGTCTTGTCGCCTAGAGACGTAGAAAGGCTTCTGTAGAATTCCAAGCAATTTCCAGTGTATTCAGGACTTCAGAGACTTTAATGCCTTCTATCAGGGTCTCCCAATCTGGGCACCACCGACATTAGAGACCAGATGATTCTGGGGTCAAGCTGGGATGTTGCTCTGTGCATTGTAGGATTGTCATTCTCGGATTAGGCGTCCACTCGCTGTATAACAGCAGCACCGTCCCCTTCCTTCCTACGAATTTTGGTGACAAATGGCGTATGTCTCCAGACAAAAAGGTTCCTCCGGGCACAGAACTGCCCCGAGTGAAGGTGATGCTGTTTTGTGTGTGTGTGTGTGTGTGTGTGTGTGTGTGTGTGTGAGGGGGGGTTCCAAGGAAGTGACAGCGGCGTTGGGCTCAGGTGAGGAAACACGGGCTTCGCGCGGACCTAAACAAGCAGCCTGAAGCCCCACCAAGGAGGTAACGGGGCTCCTGAGCCGGATGGAAGGACACTGGGCCAGCCCCGAGGCTGCTCGCGGCACTCGGCCCACCCTGGACTCCAACCAGAACTTCGCCTGCCAGCGGTTCACTATCCCCGCGGCTGGCCGAGTCCTTTACCAGCACACGACTCAAACGACCTCCCGCACACAAGCATGGCCAGCGACCGCCCACAGCATCTACTACACTATCGCCCGGCGCTTCCGTTTCCGGCGGGCGCTCCTTTCTTCCGTTTCCGGCGAGTGCTCCTTTCTTCCGTTTCCGGCATGGAGCTGGCCCCGGCGAGTTCCCCACTGAGGCGGAGAAGCTGGAGTTGCGACCGAGCACCCCATCCTTGGCAGAGATTTTCTAGTTTACTCAGTGAGTACAAAGTCGGGTTCTAGGTGGGACCAAGGCCTCAGGGGCGAGTTCAGGCCAAGGAGCCAGGCTGTGCGCGGGTCCAGGCCTGGTGGCGGGGATTGACGGTGAGAGACCAGTTCCGGGGGCGGGGCGCTGTGGGCGGTTCCACGGCTGCTGGGTGGGGCTTATGTGGGCACGGAAGTTGTAGGCAGGGACCAAGCTAGAAAGCTGGTGATGTGGGCAGTGACCACTTCAGGTTGCAGGGCCTATGGCGGGCTCCAGGTATGATGGATGGAACTGAGTGGGCGGGACTGAGTGAGGGCGGGGCTAAATGTATCGGTTTCCTGGGTGAAGATAAGGCAGTAGCTGGGTGTGGAATAAGTTAGATTCACAGGCTCAGGAGAACAAGATTGTGTCATGTTGAGTAAATTTTTTCTACAGTCCAAATGATATAGTGATTGAATGTTTCAAAAAATAAGGGGAATAAATAATAATCTGGAAAAACTGATGAAAAGCTATTTGATGATGATGTGCATAGTAATGTCTTTGTCTTGACTGATATGCATGGTAATCGTGCTGGAAAAAGAAATGTAATGCACAATATATGTGATTAAATATAATATAAAGAAAGAAAAAAAGAAAACGAATAAAAAAGGACCAAGACTGAGAAGTCAGCTTCGAAGATGTGCGTCCCTAGACATTTCAGGTAGCAGGAGGCAAACTCTAAACTTTTTTTTTTTCCTTCGTCCTCATTCACACTGCCTCTTAGAACAACAATATACACACATTTTGGGCTCTTTATTTTTTGATCTTCATAATCTCTCTTTAAAATGTATTCATAATTTTCTGACTTCTTTTTCCAAGTTGGTAGATACAAATCTAGCTCTTTGACTTTAAGATTTGCTTGGAGGAGGCCACATATACATACATGTATAGGGAAACTTCAGCAGTACAAAATTGGTAAAATGTTCTCACTCCCATTCCTCTGCACCAGTCTTTTTGCCCAGAGCTAAAATTTTCTCCTCTCTCCTTCTAGATATAGTGTGCATTTATGTATGTATACTTCAACCATTCATTGAGCACATACCACTGAGTCCCTACTAAGGTACTGACTTAGATACTGTGGGTATGGAGTGAACAAAGCAGACAAAATTATCTGCCTTTACAGGTCATGTGTTTTAGTGTGGAGGGGTAGGGAGAGTAAAGAGTGAAGGAAAATAAATCCATGGTGTGTCAGATGTTAAGTGAAAAGGGGGGAAAAAGTAGAGTAAGGGGTATTTCCAAATAGTCTTTTGTGATCTTCTTCTTGGCCTTTTTCCTTTCTTTCCTGGGAAAGCTTTAGGCATCTCATGGACAGTTTCCCATGCACAGTGATGTTTCTCCCCGGGCTTCATCAACCTTGCCCTTCCTGGACCGTCTACCAGTCACAACATTGTTCCCTTTCAGGCCATAATGTTTGTTTTGATTGTGGGGTGATGGGTGTGGGGCCATAGTAGATCTGAGAAACTTAAACAACTGCAAGTGCGACTATTCTTTTTCATAGTGGTATACCCTGGTTGTGAGCTTCTATCTTTGGCACTTTGGGAAGCACAGGTGTGCCAGAAATGGAGGCCCAGATCTACAAAGCTATGGAACTGCTGATTGGAACTATATTTTTAATTCTAATTTGAATCAAGTGATAGGGCCTTATTGTTTCATATGTTGAGTAATATTCTTTAGTGTGTATGTTCCACAGTTAGTCAACCCCATCATCAGTATTTGAACAGTTATGCTGATTCAATGTCTTAGCAATTGTGTATAATGCTGCAATAAACATGGATGTGCAAGTGTCTTTATGAGTGGTTTTTTTTCCCTTTTTTTTTTTTTGAAAGAGATTTTTGCTATGAGCTGTCTGCTTGCTGGAGAAAGAGAGACAGACAGAAAGCAAGAAAGTATCCCCCAGAAGAGATGGCCATGATTAGAGGACTTAATGTCAAGTGAAGTGAGCCTGATGTTGAAAGATAAAATATATGCCCATTCAATATGTGCTGAATGTTTGCACTCCTTGGCAGAAATGGAAATATCTGAAGATATGATAGTACAGAGGATATGTATAGATACCAGAGACTGTTAAGGGAGAGGGGTGGGAGGGAGGGGCCAAGGGGAGATACATTTATCTAAGGAATATAAATCTCTCTGTAGAAAAAAGTGTTCTGCAATGTTTGCTTTATAAAAATAAAAATGAAATAAAAATGTTGAACAATTCAGCTATGAAGAAATTAAGCAACAGACTCATAAACAACCGATGATTTAAAGAATACACAAGGGTCAGATGGTGGCAAAGCAGTAAAATACTGTGATCGGCAATGCTGACTCATATCGCAAGTTCTGGGTTTCTTTTTGGAGACCTTTCTTAGTATGCCAGACATGGGTGTGCTCATGAGCTGGGACTGTTGAGACTGGGGGTGGATTGTGACATTGGAACTCAATGGGCAGTGTGTTCTGTCTTCTTTCTCACTATCTTTCTCTCTGTGTCACTGACATGCAGGAAAAAGAATATGCAAGTGAAATTGGAAAATAAAGATAAAGGAAATTTCAAGCATATGAAAATTTGTGGGAAGTCATGGAATCATTGCTCTGGGGAAAATTTAAACCTAAAATTTTCTTTTTTCTTTTTTCTTTCTTTTTTTTTTTTGAGAGGGTTTTTTTGCTATAGGGCGCGTGCGCTCGCCAGATAGACAGAGAGAGACATAGAGACAGAAAGTGAGAAATCACCCCCCAGAGGGGATGGTCATGCCGCAATCCCTTCTCCTCCATTCTCCTCTCGGGATCTTGGGCACGCTCGCACACGCGCCCGGCGTGTTTTAAGCCACCGGGTCCGGGACGCGAACCGCGGTCGACTACGTGGGAGTCCAGCCACATAGCCATTACGCTAACTGCTGGTTCCCAACCTAAAATTTTCTTGAAGATATTTCAGGAAAGGATAAAACATATTAAATCAATTACTGAACCTATACCTCAAGGAAACACAGGATGAGTAGTAAGGTAACCTTAAACCTAGCAGATAGAAATTTCAACTGAATATAAATAAAATATAGAATGCTAGAACCATAGAGAACATCAATGTAGTCACTAGTTGGGGATATAAAAAAGAGCAATGAACTGACAAAATTTTAGTTCAGCTGTCCTAGAAAAAAAGAGCAAATGCAAGTCAATAAACCAGATATGAGAGTAGACACTTTATTGACCTTACATAATCAAAAGTATTATATAAAATGTAAGGATAACAAATAAGAAATCAAACAGATGCCAAAAATTTGAAAAATTGTTTCAGTACCAAAATTTCAAGGAGAGCCATTAAGCTGAGATTCCATTTGAGTTTGTAGACTTTGATGGCTGGCTGAGGTTAGTTTTACATAGACTTTAAAGGAGGTGGTTGAATAAAGGTAAATTATTTTCAGTTACTTTATAATATTGGACTGCAAAATCATGTTGGTTTTTCCTTAAATCCCTAAAAATGTGATTGATATTTGTGGAGTATAATGGCAGGATACTTATTTACTCTGAAATTTCTTCTTTTTAAAACCTTTCAGAGAGTTCTTACTGGGTCTTACCAGAATAATGTAGCACTTTGGGGCAAAGATGCAGCCCAGGAGCCCTGCACTGGAGGCCAAGATAGAGAAGACCTCCACGGCCACCATGACCTTCCCCTTGGTGCTGTGGTAGACGGGCAGGAAGGTGACCCAGACACTGCAGAACAGCAGCATGCTGAATGTGAGGAACTTGGCCTCATTGAACGTGTCAGGCAGGTTCCTGGCCAGGAAGGCCACCGTGAAGCTGCCCAGGGCCAAGGAGCCCAGGTAGCCCAGGACACAGTGGAAGGCAGTGACTGAGCCCTTGTTGCACACGATGATGAGGCTTCTGGGCTCAGAGTGTGAGTCTGTGTCAACAAAAGGGGGAGAGGATCCCAGCCAGATTGCACAGATAATCACTTGGATCAGGGAGCAGAAGGGAATTACAGCATTAGAGGCCCCTGACAGCAGCAAGTATCTCATTATTATTCTGGGCATCGTGGCCTTAAATGCCAGAATCACAGTCATGGTTTTGGCCAAAACGGTGGAAATTGCCACAGTGAACACAAGTGCAAATGTGACCTGTTGGAGGATGCAGGTGACTGTGTTGGGACGGCCAATGAAGAGCAAGGAGGAGAGGAAGCATGGGAGGAGAGAAATGAGCAGGATGAAGCTGAGAGCCCGGTTATTGGCCTTGACGATGGGAGTGTCTCGGTGCTTCACAAAGACCCCGAAAACCACAACTGTCACCAGAGAGAGGCACAGAGCCGTGAAGCCCAGAACCATCCCCAAAGCATCCTCATAGGCCAGAAAGGTTAGATTCTTGGGGAGACAGCGACTTCTCTCACTGTTTGGATACTCTTGAGCTGGACACTGCATACACTGTGGTGCATCTGGAGAAAGAACGAGAACTCAGCATTTTCTTCCCCAAGTTTTTCTGTTCTGCCCCATTGAAGAAAATGGTCACCTTTGCTGTGAGTCAGACTGCCTGTAATGTAATACCTGGACCCCCAGATTGTCTGCCTCACTGCTTTAGGGAGAATGCTTTTAGCTGCAGATAACACCAAACCCATTCTCTCTGGATCACTGCATATCGGGGTTTTTGGTTTGCTCCTCCAATGACTCAGTGATGTTATCAGAACAAGGATTGTTTCCATATGTTCTTACTGTCTTCATTGTTCCCATGTCTTCTAACCCTTGACAGTTTAGTGCAGTCAAGATTAAGGGCTTTTTTTTTTTTTTTTTAGAAATTTTTACTATAGTGCACGTTCACTCACTGAAGAGACAGAGAGATATATAGAGACAGAAAGCAAGAAATCACCCCCCCTCAAGTGGGATGGTCACGCTGCAGAACTTTCTCTTCTATTCTCCTCTCAGGATCTTGGGCATGTACACACATGCACCCGGCATGAGATTTAATTTGCCAGGTCTGGGACTTGAACCATGGTCAACTATATAGGTCCCTAGCAATGTAACCATCACGCCATCTGCTGGTCCCAAAATTAAAGGCTTTCTTAACCATACTCAATTGAAAAAGAAAAGTAAACATTTGACTTCCTGAGAAATCTTTATCATTAATCTAATTTCTACTGATCTCATCCTTGTATATAATTTTATATCTTTCCTCATTCAACACTTTTCTTTTTCTGTAACTATTCTTGTAAACATTTGGATTTGATTGTAACTTATTGTAGTTATAGAATTATTAAATTTGATTTTAATAATACTATTGAAGGGTGGACTATAATCTTAAAAATTCCTATTCACTTACACCTGAGAGATGGTTTGATAACATCTTTGTGTTAAGTGGTAGGTGATCATAATTTTTTCTATTATCATATGGTCTCTGTTTCACCTACTCACATCTGTTGTTATAGAATGAAAGCAGTCATATCCACAGGTAAATTAGCGGGCAGATAGGCCAGCAGGTGGCATGGTGGTTCTGGCACTGCATTCCCACATGGTCAACCGCAGTTCGAGTCCCAGACCTGCTGGCTTGCTTTCTCACTTTCTCTCTTTCTTTCTCCCCCCTCTGGTGAGTGCATGAGTCCTATAGCATATTTTAAAATAATAATAAGTAAAATTAACTCTTTTAAAAATTAGTAGGCATATGTGTGTATCAATTACTATTTTTTTTTTAATTTGGAAAGGGATGCATGTGCAGAGAGAAACAGAGGGAGAGAGAGAAGGAAAGTGAGGAAGCACCCCCTAGGTAGGGTGGGCTTTCTGCAATCCCTTTCCTCCATTCTCAGGATTTTGAACACGCACACACATGTGCCCCGTGTGTTTTTAACATTTTCATTTCAGCACTTGAACCACACTTTTAGCTATATATACATATACATATATATGAAAGTACAAATGGAATATTATTGATGATAACATGCATGATTAAGCCACTATGCATTTATTCTAGATGGGAAACCACATTTAGTATGTTGTGATGATGCTCAGGGAATGAATGTTAAGTAATTTTAAAAAAAGTTTCAGGAGGGAAAGAAACAGTAAAACTGTTCTTACTGAAATTTAAAAAAATAATTGCATATTTGATGACTGCAGTAAGCTATATAGCCCCAGCTAGGTATTACTTTATAGTATGTTCATTCTACTCACTGAGGTTTATGCCCCATGTGTTTTTAAAATTTTAATTCCAGGATACCAGCAGTTAGCGTAATGGCTGTGTTGCTGAACTCCATGTAGGTTTGAGTCCTGGACCCGGTGGCTTAAAATCACACCGGGCGCGTGTGCATGTGTGCCCAAGATCCCAAGAGGAGAATGGAGGAGAAGGGATTGCCGCGTGGCCACCCCCCCCCGGGGGGGGTGATTTCTCACTTTCTGTCTCTCTGTCTCTCTCTGTCTTTCTGGCAAGCGCATACGCCCAATAGCAAAAACCTCTCCCACCCAAAATTTTTTTTTTTCATTCCAGCACTTGAACCACACATTCAGCTATATGGGACCCAGCTGCATTAACCACCACACCACTGGCTGACCCTCAATTAAATGTATTTAAATAGGTGTTAGATTGCCTACTCATGTCCTAAAGTCTTAGTCTTATTTCTTAAAGGAAACTTACACAATATAATACAGTATTCTTTTTTTTTTTTTTTTGAGAGGTTTTTCGCTATAGGGCGCGTGCGCTCGCCAGACAGACAGAGAGACATAGAGACAGAAAGCGAGAAATCACCCCCCAGGGGGGATGGTCACGCCGCAATCCCTTCTCCTCTATTCTCCTCTCGGGATCTTGGGCACGCACGCACACGGGTCCGGGACGCGAACCGCGGTCGACTACGTGGGAGTCCAGCGACATAGCCATTACGCTAACTGCTGGTTCCCAATACAGTATTCTAAAATAGTCAAAGGGGTAAATCATCTTCACTTCACTCTTCTAGAAATACCCTTTCTTGGGGCCAGCAGGTGGCATGGTGTTTGGAGTGCTTGACTCCCTCCTGGCCAACCATGATTTGAGTCCTGAATTTGGTAGCTTACTTTCTCACTTTTTCTGTCTCTGGTTGAATTAAAAAAGAATAATAAAAAAAATCCCTTCCTCCTCTTAGAGTCAACAGGTGCTCCTGACTGCTAATGGACCTCCTTGGTGTATTCAGACATGTATTTAGCATATTATGAGTCCCAAGTCCTGTGTTTCTCTTAATTCTTTGCCTTGTTTTACACATTTGTCTGGTTTGGTAAATCCTTCATGATGAAGACAACTGTATTATAGATGTTGGCTTTTCTATATTCGAAGATACCTGTATACACTGCCCGGTGATTGAAACCTAGTGAGTCTTCCTGTTAAATGATTAGAATTGCATCAAATTATTATAATGTTCATGTTTAATATATTGGACCATGGGCATATGATTTCCTTTCTCTTTCTACACTTTATATTTTATAATACTTTTTCTTTTGGTATATAATAGTTTATATATCATGTAACAAACTGTTTTCAGATGGGCCAGATTATGGCAATTATTCAAAGGCTGAATCTTCACTTTAAAACATTTAAAAATGTTTTAATAGTCAAGAGGCTTAGGTATTTACCACACACTGCTTAAGACATGATACAAAAAGTAATGAAATACCTCCATAGCAAAACGTGTGTACTTGATCTGTATTTTCTCATCTGAGTGTGAAAAATGATCATTTAATCCATTAAGGTACTCACAGGTAGCTCTGAGGATTGCACATGTTCCATTTCATGGGTAGACTTTAGCATGGTCCCCTGTGAGATGTCACCCTGAGACTGTCGCTCCAAGCACTGTATGATAACGAAAGGCACTCACTGGGGTCAGGGCCACTGATAGGAGACTATTGTAGAAGTGGAGGCAGACAAGAGCTTACACATAATGGGGCAGCATCCGTGATTATTCAGTGGCCATTGTGAAAGAATGAGCGAATGTGTGTATTGAGAACGCTGGTGTGCTATGACCTCATCGTTAGCGTGCCTGGTTTTCATTACCTGAGAAATACTTAGGGGGTGCAGTTATCACAGGGTAGTTAAGTATTTTCTACCTGTCTGGTTGGAAATATCTGTCTCTGAGCATGAAACACAAAGGAAACAGCAGCTGGGCCTTCCTTCCTGTGAGGTTTTCCTGAATCCTGGGACGCATTTGTGGGTACACACAGATTGTGGAGTCTGAGGGGGAGAGAGAGTCATTGATCATAATGTGGCATGTTATGAACAGCTCTGACGATATGTGTGCATTTCTATCTTCATAAGAAAGAACTTTGACCTTCATTAATAGGTCCTTACTATGTATCATTCCAAAGCTCACCATGTTGCTATTACTTAAGGTTGTAATTATGAGCCTCTATGGTAATATTTCCATTAAAATGAGATTACCAAATATTACCCAGGTACCTGATTACTTTCATTTTATCATACTGTTAGAACACTATGATGTTCGTACAATGAACACTATGATGTTCCACAATGATGTTCCTTCGATGATATTCCTTCAATGTTGATTTAATAGATCACCAATGTAGTTCTCACAACATACTGGTTTGCAGAGAAAAATACATCATGACTTTTCTGGTGACTCAATATTTCCATTGGAAAATGATGTGTAACTATAAATACATTTTTATTCACTTTGTTTAATTCATTTGCCCCATGGTTGGTTGAAAAAAATGTGCCCAAATTAAAAAGCAGCAAGGCATACTAACTCATATTCTGTATAGGTATTAGCTAAGAATATAGATAAGCAAGGTCATAAAGTCCAAAATCAAGAGGTGACACATGAATTTAGTGCTGGGACCTTCAATCTGATTTTAGCCCTCCATTCAGATACTTCTGTCTATATCCAACACTGAAATGTTGTAGTACCTCTCTGAATATAACCGGCCATTTTATCATCTCTTCATTGATGACCAAGTCTTGATTACGTGGACTCTTGGAGAAAAACTCTCCTACTTTAACCAGTACCCATCTCTTATCAGGGAATCTCACAAGGTTCTGGACATCATACTGTGTCACGTGGTTGTTTTTGTCATCTAAAGACGTGTTGTCCCCAGCGCCGTTTGTAAATTGGATTTTCCTTAGAAATGGGTGAAGCTGGAGGAGAGGCATAATTTGGAAATGAGCAGTGCATTCCCAGTAGAGATAAAGGGTCCGTATTTATCATGTAATCCTCCTAGATCCACTTCTCTGTCTTCATGCTTTCCTTTTGGTAGAGGCTGTGTGTGTGTGTGTGTGTGTGTGTGTGTGTGTGTGTTTAACATCTCATGGGCTGAAGAGAGATGGCCTTTTTTCTTCCTGATCCATACAATCAGAGAGTAATTGGGTTCTATAAGAAAACTTTTAGGATGTTGCCCATAGTTTGTCTTAAGCATGGACTTTAGTGTCTCATGACCAATAAAGTCTGGTTCGGGTACATGGAGGCTAATTCTTATACCCGAAATAAGGTACGACATGGTTGGATATGTTTATTGAGTTTTTTGATGGTGATGCTATTAGCAGGAACATGTATATCCAAACTCACAAAGGTTTATTCATTAAATATGTGCGTTTTTAATATATTTATTATACCTCAATAAAGCTTCAAATAAAGGGGCACCACATAAGGTGTTTTCTCTTTATGCTTGTAGAACTTTATTTTGGTGAGAATGTGATTGTCTTGAGATATTCCAGAGAACAATATGTGATAAACGTAAACTTCCCATACATTGTGCTAACTCTTGTACCTCTGGGGACAGTGCCACTTTGTTGTAAAAAATAATTAACTCCTTATTGCTTCCATATCTGCCGTTTATGTCTTCATTTCTATGGAATGGACACATTCTGAATAATTGATATTCCCTTTTTTGGAACTCCAAAAATGGGAGTCCAGCAACATAACCATTATGCCATCTGCTGTTCCCGATAATGACACATTTCTTCAAAATATTTATATTGGGGGCCAGCAGGTGGTGTGGTGTTTAGGGTGCAGGATTCTCATGTGGCCTACTACAGTTTAAGTCCCAAACTAGTGGCTTGCTTTCTCACGTTCCCTTTCTCTGTTTCATTTAAAAAATAAAAATAATGAATAAAATTAAACAAATCTTTAAAACAGTTATGTCCAGGGCTAGCTAGTGGTGTGGTGGTTTAGATGACTGGAATCCATGTGGCCAACCACACAGATTGAATACAAGACCCAGGGGATTGGAACACACTAGGAGTGTGTGCATGTATTCTCAAAATCCTGAAAGGAGGAAGAAATGGAGGAGAAGGGGCTGCAGAAAGACCATCCCACCTGGGAGGGATACTTTCTCATTTTTTCTCTCTCTCTTTCTCTGTTACTCTCTGTTGAGCACACATGCCTTCATGCAAATTAGAAAAGAAAAAAATGAATAGTGATGTCTGAAAACAAGTTAGTTTTCATAAGTCATTTTAGGAATTACATAAAACTCCATTCTGTTTTTGCCCAAGCATTACATGGAGGGTTTGTGCCATGGCTTATGTATCACTGTAAGTGTAATAGTTGGAGTCAGCTGTGGTCATCATGTCAGTATTTTCTGTGATAGGGTACAGTCTGAGGTTAAGATTAGATTTGACAAATATTTTATCTTTTGATGTTTTGTCATTAGTTATCTTTAGATATTTTACAGTATTTCATCCTACACTAGGGAATATTTTTCCTGATACACTTTAGAATTAAATATTAAGCAGCCAGGCTATGAAGGAGAAGCATTGTATGTCCCAACTTAATATATACCGAGTGTCTGCACTCTATGACTGAAACTAATTGACTAAGGGATATAGAAACACAGTATATAGATGTAAATACCAGATATAGTGTGTGTGAAAGAGGAGGCTCTGAGGAAGGACGTTTAGAAGAAAAATAGGGAGGCAAAGCATTAATGGCACAAAGCAATGTGGTATTATCTGTTGAAGATATTTTGTAGTTTTACCAACTGTACTAGGGAGACATGTTCAGCTGTTGAAATATCCCTTTTGTAAGCCAAATAGTAATGTGATTGAATGTATAAAAGAAAATGAAATGGGGAACCAGCAGTTAGCGTAATGGCTATGTTGCTGGACTCCCACGTAGTCGACCGCACTTCGTGTCCCGGACCCGGTGGCTTAAAACTCACGCCGGGCACGTGTGCGTGCGTGCCCAGGATCCTGAGAGGAGAATGGAGGAGAAGGGATTGCGGCATGACCATCCCCTCTGCTGGGTGATTTCTCGCTTTCTGTCTCTATGTCTCTCTCTGTCTGTCTGGCGAGCACACGCGCCCTATAGCGAAAAAACCTCTCCAAAAAAAAAAAAAAAAAGAAAATGAAATGAAAAAATTAAAATTTAAAAAGAATTAAATATTAATAATTTGAAATTCAACTGCCCATTGGTGGAACTTTCCAAATAAATATACCTATAGTCATATGCAGCATGGAAGAACCCTCCTTTCATTTTACCTGATCCTGTTGATACTGAGAAGAAAATTTTGTCAAAATTGTGTCTCAATAAGTTACTCCCACATACTGTCAGGCAATCAATGCATGGCCGCTTACCTGCCAGGGAAGAATTACAGGCTGGTCTACATCTCCTGGAGATCTCACTTCTAGGTTTTCTGAAAGCCTTTTATGGAGGGCTTGGGCCACCATATTAACAGCATTATAGACAAAATAACTGGGAGCAGACACACTCATCATGTCAGTTTTGTCTGGCATGAACTCTAAGGAAGAATTTGGTTCACAGTATTCAATTCTTCCACAATGTAATTCAGAAAGTGAGCAATAAAGGTGGTCAATCCAGAATTTTGTGAAGTAATAGTCATCTGGGTATTGGGAAAAGTTAAGCATCTTGAGAAAGTGTCTGAAGCCAGGGATTTCTCTCTTGTTGTCTGAAAACAAGAGGCTTCCATGGTAATAGTGCCATTTGTCATCCAAATCATCAAAAACGACATCCCACTGTGATGGGGATGGATTTCCCATGATCCAAACCTTCCCTGCGGTTAAGTGAAAATTTGGTGACATGCCTATGTTCAAGAGACTCCCTAAATCACCATATAATATATGCACATTGGCAGTTGAAATGGTAATTTCAATATCATGGTTTGTGTGCACACCTGTGATGGCAGGGAGCTTTTGTGTAAAGGCCACACAGATATCATTGTTTACCATCTTTGCTTTCAGTTCCTGAAGAAATCTATCCCCTTGTATATCATCAGCTACAAGGAGAGCCACCCACACCCATCCAAAATGCAGCAACAACCGTACAATACCAGTGGTCAGAAAGGTGTCCCTGGGGGCCATCTGATAAAGTGATGGAAACTGTTTTGTATCACTTAGTATGGGATGAAAAGGACCATATGTGACCTAAATGAGAAAAGAAATAACCTTTTATTTTATTGGTATTTGGAATTGACTCCCTTGGGAACAGATTAAGAAGATTCTGTACCTGAGATGATCAGACAGTAGAGATATTTGGGGAGTCAAATATCTCTATAGTGATGAGTGCTGATGAAGACTACCTCAATGCTGAAGGTACATCAACAAGATGGTGATTTTGTCATCCTCACTCCCTGGGGTTGCTGGAGCAGTGCTTCCTTACTCCCTCAACCAAAGTTAGATGTAAATTCTGACCTAACAAATCTTTAGTGTATCAGATTTTGGATTCACTATACTTAATTTAATACCATAGCGTACTCTAAGTTGTCTTACACAATATAATCACTTAACCTTTCTTATTTTCTAAAACATAGATCTTCCAAAACAGAATTCTTTTTAGCCTCCACTGTGTTTAGCAGTGATGGCTTTTCATTGCTGACTGTGTTGTACATGTCCTAAGGAAAAGATTCCAGAGACGGTGAGTTATATATGGAGAGTTTACTGGGGATACTGTTAGGATATTTATCTGCATGGATGTAAGGCAGGACTAGGCAGAGGAAGCAGTTAACCCACAAGAGGTGTAACAGTTTTAGACAGTCTTTGGGCTCTTCAGACCTGGGACATCACTAGAATAGGTTTTCAAGTGGAGATCGGATGTCCAGCGTGTTGTCCCTTTTTGTCACTGTCATTTTCTTCTGGGTGCCCCACCATAATGCCTAGGATGGTGCAGATACTTGTGCTATGGACATTTCTTGTGAAGCAAGCACACATCTCTGAGTGGTCAGTAGTCAAATTTTCCAGAAGTTAGAGGATGCATACATTGACTGTAGATGGGACTCTCTGTTGACATTCACAGTATCTCCTGCTTTTTTCGCTTCTTCTTCATCCTTGTCACTGCTAATAGTATGTCAAGCTAGGGACTTCCTTGAGACTAATCAGTTGATGACTCTCAAGTGATATATCAACCCATCTTCCATAATTCTACCCGATATCAGAAAATGATATGAGGAGGGATCCAAATGTTACCCTACAGCATTTACAATCCACTTACCTGTGGGATTTTGTAGAGCTCCAGAAGGGTTCCAATCTCGGATGACAATGCTGGTGTGGTACCCACAAGGATAGCAACAGATTGCTTCTGAGCCTGGCAGTTGTAGTTAGGGAGAGCCTGCTTCCCTCCAGAGAGCCCAAACAGAGCACCCTCCAAGGACCTTCTGTCACTGGGAAAGGTATTGTAGAGATCATAACCCAGGGAATGGTTGGGGAGTAGATGCGGGCTCTTGTTGATCTCCTCAATGGCAAAGAGAAAGGCCAGTACATATTGGTAGTTCTTCATATACCACCTAAGCAGATGGAGAACATGGGAAACAATGGGCAAGTCATGTGATTTAGGGGCAACTCTTTAGGCAAGTTAAGAGTCAGGAAGGCTTAGACTCAGCCTGCCATCAGATTCTCATATGGATCCATATGGAGCTATGGAGGCAATGTGAATAATGGTTACAGGTGCTGTGGGCTGGATAATGGTTTATTCCCAAGTTTTCATGGTGTAGAATTTGGTCTTAGTAGTGATCAAATACCCCTAACAGTTCATGTGTTGGGACTTGGTTGTATTGTAAAGGTGTTAAGTGAAAACGTAATCCCTTCATGGTGTGCCATGATGTGACCTTGGGTATGATAAAGCACTAGGGTAGGGACTCTTGTGATCGAGTTCTGGTGAATATACAAGGACAGGAAGTAAACTGGCCAAGGCTCTGGGGATATAGACAAGAAGAAGGATAAACTTATGTACAGGTGCTCAAGATATTCCCCTCTGTCATACTTTCATGACCGTCCGATGACCCGATACATCACGAAGGCATCTATCCATGACCTGGGCCTGGCTTAAAATTGAGGTGGACCAAGGCATGAAGAAAGACTCTGTTGGGTGTGCTTGTCTCTGTCTCCTCCCCATCTCTCTACAATCACAATAGAAATAAACCTAAAATTATATACTAAAAACTTATAACTATGTATTTATAGGTACAAAGTGACTCATGATTTTTTGAATACAATGTGGAGTGATTAAGTTAATTAACATGTCCCTTACTACAAGTATTAAATTTTTGTGAAAAGTACATTAGAAATTTAGGCTCAGCAATATTGAAACACAGTACTCAATTAGTAGCTACGTTCACTAGGCTTACATCCATCTTCCTACATCCTTTTGTGGTGGTCACATGTTTCTCCTTAGGTTCATTAGCCAATATACCATTGTTCTTTGTTTGCCCTATGTTCTGGAACTGTTTGAAGAGAATCTGACTCTCTAGTTCTTCAGGCATTTTGGATGATTCTTATCTTAAATTGTGCCCATCTGAGGCATTTTCAGGTGGGTTTTTCATCATTTTGTATGGTTGTATTTTATTTTATTATTATTACTTATTTTATGAAAGGAGTTTTGTTCATACTGTGAATTCCACAAGATCACAAGAGTAAAAAATTTCAAGGATCAACAACCATAGGTGGCCTAAGGTCTCTTCTGCTCAGAAGCTTTTCAGGTTGGAGGACATTAAGCAGAGTGTAAAGTTTGTCCGTCAGCCTTGTGACATTGCCTAAGGATTCTCACCTACCACCTGACATTGGCCTCCTCGGTAAGACAGGTGACTCCTTTCCACAAGAACGCCTGATATCAGTGGTGTGGTTAGCCTTTGATCATCACTTTAAAAAATATTATTTATTTCATTTTCTTTATTATTATTATTTAGATTTGCTGTAGGGCACATATGCTCACCAGAGAGAGACAGAGGGAACGTGAGAAATGTAGCCATGAAGTCCAAGACTCGAACCGTGATTGGCCTTGGGGGAGTCCAGCACCTTAACCACCACACCACCTGCTGGCCCCCATGATCATCCCTTCCTACCACCCTAACTCTAGTAGAGTGAAAATAATCAATAGTTGTCAGCAAAGGAGCAAATGAACATGCATGAAATCATGGATGTAGCATGTTCCATTTCCTATTTTGACTAATGATAGAGAAAACTCAAGCTATCAATAGCTAGAAGGAATGGTTATTGGGCAGGCAGAGGCCCTCTCACAAAGGAGAGACAAGAAGGCTAAAACTGTACGCAGAAGATCACCATCCCCACTTTTGGCTCTCTCCAGTGCAGGGACACCTGTAGTGACAAGTTTTAAATGATCCCAAATGAAATTGTTAAGGTTAGAATCTCCCCATGGAAAGAAACTGCATTTGCTTGCCTTTTACTGAAGATAAGGGAATGCAGATATACAGTGTTTTGCAAGCCTAATCCACTGTTGCAACCAACGAAGCATGCACAGAACACAGCCTTCTGCTAGAACCCTCATCGTGCACCAGTGTTTTGCATTTATTAGAGACCCATACCCAACCGATTCAGTCTAGACTTAGTGCCACTGCTTTTTTCCTAGAAAAGTTCAGAATCACGATGAAAGAGAATGGTATCCTCCTCCTTTGAGACATGATGTTGATTACTTTCACCTCTCAAGATCCTGAGACCAAACGGCTCATGCTTGACAAGATTCAAACATGGATTTTACGTGGGTTATGATCTGCTGAGTGGGGGAAATGCCAAACACCCATGGCCTCTCTGGCAGGCACATTCAACAATGCCCTTTGTCAGCAATGGACACCCAGAGCAAGCCTCTTTTGATACTGACTTCATAACAATGGGTTGACATCTCAGGATAATTGTCTGCCCTGCTCTCAGGATTGTGGTAGTGGACAGGTCCAACACCGTCAAACCAAGCTTTCTACGGACTGAACCTGATGAGGAGGCTGCTGGAGTGGAGTGATCATACTGATTTCTCCTTTCTCTCTTGAGGGGAGTGGGGAGAAATTATAGAAAAGAGAAAGAAGGGAGTAGTAGGAAGATAAGGAGGGGGCAGGCAGGAGGTAAGTTGTTTAAGGGAGCTGGCTCCCACATGGCTGTGTGCACGATTTGACTCTTTGACCGAGCAGCTTGGAAAGCACACTGGGTGTGTATGCATGTATGCCCCAAATACCAAGAGAAGAATGGAGAAAAAGGGATTGTGGTGTGGCCGTTCTCTCTGGGGAGTGATTTCTCACTTTCCGTCTTTCTCTTTCTGTATTTCTCTGGTGAGCACACACACACTTATAGCAAAAATTTTAAAAAAAGAAAAGGAGGCAAAACATCTCTATTTATTTCACTTCTGTGAATGCTTTCCATAATCATACACACAGAGAGAAGGCAACTACAAGCACGCACATTTATAAACGCACTTACACCAGCAACCAAGAACTTACGAAATAGGTTTCAGTTCTTCCCTTGGCCTCATCACAGCAGAGAGCCGCAGTATGTCATAATCCTGGTTCACAATGTAAAGGGGGAAAAATCCACCCAGTATTAGATTTCCATCTTTGTAGACACTTTGGTTGACGTATTCAAAACAGGTTTCAAAAGCAACCGCACAATGTGTATAGGCAGGTTGCAGGAGAAGCAAGAGACAAATGAGGGAGAAAGTCATCTTGGGGTCTGCCCCACTAGGAGACAGAGCTGTGTCTAGGCCGAGCCAGGAAGGTGGAGCTGGGTGGTATCTGCAGACTGAGAGCTCTCCAAGGAGAACTGATCTCTTCATAGGGCACAGCTGTTTTCCACCCTCGCATATGTCCTCAACCTGAGGAAAGTGTGTGACAGACTAGCATGCCAGGTGGGCACGGTCAGAAGCAGGAAGGAGGTATTTATTATATAAGGGGTCATGGCTATGAGACCTTGCCCTCAGTGTCACCGTGACCGGAACAGTGCCAGCTTCTTGGTCTTTTCAGTGCTTCACTTGGGTCCCACCCAGGAGCGGTGGGTATCCACTGCCCTGGGGCTCTGCACCTGTCACCCTCCACTCTGGTGGAAAACAATCTCAAAAACATGTTTTGGACTTCCCTCTCCCTAGGATTTCATCATGGTCCAGCAAGCCTTTGGGGACCACGTCATCATGAGGCAATGAGCTCTGTGATCCTGTGCTCACAAGGAACTGCGGGTGGTCATCTCAGAAGACTGCGCTGAGGGTTTTGGCTAGGTTAGAAAGAGCAGGTGGCAGAATCAACAAAATATCTCACAGCAGAATTCCAGATGATGCTTCAGCAAGACTGTGAAGGGTGACATTGTTTGTTGGTGACCCCCAGCAATCCACAGAAGGCCTTTCATTCCATGTGGGACACCACTCCCAGTTCTACAGGATCTTCATGGAAGAAATGAGCTTCATAATTTACAAGGGCATACATTGCATGGAAGATTAAACTATTTCCCACCCTCAACTCTACTCTACTAAACTACTTACCCTTTAGCATGCTGTTTCTTGCCCCCCATTCATGATTCTTGTACCAAGCCCTCATCACTGCATGCTTTAATATGTGGCACCTTGAAAACAATTCTATTCTCGACTCAGTATTGATTTCCTGTTGTCATATCTTTATTCTTTATTAAATTATTATTATTTATTTTATATATCTAATCACTATACATCACTACAACTTGTAAAATGAATTTACCCAACATGAATACACTGCACACCAGTCCAGTTAAAGATATCATACACGTTATCATCAATAGTGAAGCCTCCAATTCTGTCCCTTAAGTGTCTTTTCTCTTTGATTCCTTCCCCTCACTCTTCCCCCATCTCCCACCTCTTTCCACACTGCCTTCTGTATCCACAACCATTTTCATGCTTCTACAAGTCTGTGAGAAAAACTTCCTTGATAGAATTTTATTTATTCAGTATTTTTTTTTTTTTGGAGAGGTGTTTGCTATAGGACACATGTACTCTCCAGAAAGACAGAGAGAGAGAGTGAGAGGCAGAAAGCGAGAAATCACCCCCCAGGGGGGATGGCCATGCTGCAATCCCTTCTCCATTCTCCTCTCAGGATCTTGGGCACGCATGCACACACGCCCAGCATGAATTCAAGCCACTGGGTCTGGGATTCGAACCACATGCGGTTGACTCCATGGGAGTTCAGCAACATAGCCACTACACCATCTGCTGGCCCCCCTATTTAGTAATTTTTTAAGTTACATGCTCACATTGTGTGTATTTATAGTATAAAAGAAGATGTTTTCATATATACATATAGATGTTTCCATATATATATATCTATATATATAGTTTGACGGCTAAATCAAACCATTTAACATACGCATTACTTTATGCGATTATTTGTGTGTGTGTGTGTGTGTGTGTGTGTATGTGTGTGTGTGTGTGATGAGAACACTTAAAATCTACTCTCTTGGGGTCAGCAGGTGACATAATGGGTTAATGTGCTGGATCCTACATGGCCAACTGTATGGTTCAAGTCCGAGCCAAGTGTGTGGTGTACTCCAGTCACATGAGCATGTTTATATATGAATTCTCCCCACCCATATTGTACTCAGAATTGAGCCTAATCATTGTCTCTCACTGAAAAATCTCATTGTCATGTTCTTTATACATACATCTGTTCTCTTTAGGATACTTTATATTATGCTTAAAGAATTTGTAGCAGTATAGTCCTCGTTTTGGAATTTAAAACTATTTTTGTCTATAGAAATGGTCAAATTGTGTTACTTTTTCACAAGTAGGTCTACCATATGAATTGAGCTATGGAGAGTTGTTCAGTGCTTAATTTTATTTGCTTCATCTGTCATAAACTGAAAGAGATGAATTAAATTTTTCTTTACTTTAAAAATGTTGACTTTTGGGGGCTGATTTTCCTTTATGAAAGAGCATTTTATTCAACACTGGGGTATTGCATAGTTTTTCAAATGCAAAGTAGTAACCTATATGTATATATGCTTCAAAACATATTAAATTACACACTGTAAATGTGTGTAGTTTATGTTATGTCAATGATGGCTCAGTGAGGTGGTTAAAAATAAAACAACTTGGAATAAAATCTATAAGCAATAAAAGAGAAACAGGAACAAGTCAACAACTGAATTATAAACACAAACTATTTTAGTTAGAAGTTAATGAAATAGCAGAAGAGCTTTTTTAAAATAATGAATACTATCTATACAATGACAAAAAAGGTGTGTAAATTAGTAGTTTCTAAAGAGCCACAATGTTATATTTCATTGTTTGTTGACCAATCACAAATGTAATCATGTTGTAGCTCAATGTTTCTCAAAAATGGTCACCTTTCAGACACATCTCGGGAGATTTTTACTATCCAGACATTTGAGCCCAAATCTTGAGCTTTTGGTTCTGTAGGTTTAGGCAAGAAGGTAGGGCTGAAAGTGTGTATTGCCTAAGAGCTCCCAGAAAATTGATATAAGAATTAAAGATTAGACAGGGCCAGCAGGTGGTGTGGTGGTCAAGGACACTGGACTCCCACACGGCTGACTGCGGTTCGAGTCCCAGACCTGGTGGCTTGCTTTCTCACTTTCCTTCTCTCTCTTTTTTTCTCTCTCTCTCACTCTGTCCCTCTGTTGTCAAACAAAATAAAAATAAATAAATAAATAAAACAAAATAAAATAATTCTTTAAAAAAGAATGAAAGATTAGGGATTCTTGTATCTGAGCTCCATGTATTTCTTTTAATTTATTTTATTGTTATTATTTTTAAAATTTTGTGAGAGGGTGCTTACATTCACTGGAGAGAGAGAGAGAGAGAGAGAGAGAGAGAGAGAGAGAGAGAGAGAGAGAGAGAGAAAAGTAGGTGGAAAAAGCCCCCCAAGAGGAATTTTTCTTACCTGTCAAGCTACGCTTGGTTTTCTTTACCCTTGTGGTCTAATATGTATCCACTAGAGGGAGAAAGAGACTGAATAAAACTGCACTATTGTAAATGAGATTGCTTTTTTATTATTATCATTTTCATTTACTTTATACATTGAATCTCTATACATCACTTAGTTTGTAAGTTGAATTTATCCAACATGAATACACTTCAGAGACTGCTTTCTTTTTTGAAAGAATTATTTTATTTTATTTATTCATTTAAAAAAATTTGATCAGAGAGAGACACAGAGAGAGAGGGAAAGTGAGAAAGCAAGCCACCAGGTCCAAGACTTGAACTGTGGCCATGTGGGAATGTCCAGTGCCTTAATAACCACGCCACCTGCTGGTCCTCCAGAGATTGCTTTCTTAAATTCTGCTTCATTCCATTTATTGTTGGTATCTTTTAAAAAGCCATAGATTTTTTTAAATAATAATTTTGTATCCTGCAACGTTATTGAATTTCTTTATCACTTCTAGGAGTTTTTCTGTAGATTCTTAAATATATATATATAATTAAGTCATCTGGAAATGGGGACAATTTAACTTTTTCCTTTCCTGTTTGAATATCTTTTATTTCATTCTCTTATCTAATTGCACTGGCTAGGACAGGAACGTTGCCAGTTGTGTGTGTGTGTGTGTGTGTGTACACTCTAAAAATAGAATTTGGATTTTTTTTCATGGATTTTCTTAAATCGATTATAATTTATATATATATATGCTGCAAATATACATTGATGAAATATAAATAAAACAAGAGGGAAAAATATTGTACTGAGAAAATGTTCATCCTCATTACTTGATTTCACTCTAAATTTTGTACCTGAAGCAGGTGCTTCTCTTACTTTCTCCTAGTTCTGGCCTTCATTTTATTTATATATATGTCTATAGCTATATCTATCTGTCTAGCTAGCTAGCTAGTAGAGTAAAAACTGAAGATATACATCATATGTGGTGGTCTTTGTTGAAAATGACTAGTATAATAATATCCTTGATTTGATTATCACATGCTTTGAAAAATCCATGTTGTACCTCACAAATATGTACAAAAATTACATGGAAGAAATTATGTTAAACATTAAAACTGAGCCAGCATGTGGTGTGGTGGTTAAGGCATAAGTTCCCAGATGGCCAACTCCATAGTTCAAGTCCCAGACCTGGTGACTTGAAAAACATGCCCAGCACATGTGTGCATGCCAGAAATCCTGAGAGGAGAATGGAGAAGGGATTGTGGAGTGGCCATCCCTCCTGCAGAGTGATTTCTTAGTTTCCTTCTCTCCCTGTCTCTCTATTGTGGGTCCACACACCCTATGGAAATATATATATATTTTAAAAATCTTTTAAAAAGTTTTAAAATCACATAAATACAGTATGAAATAAGTTTGCATTTTATAATCCAAGTAATTTACAGTGTTAAAAAATACAGATCCAGGGAACCAGCAGTTAGCATAATGGCTATGTCGCTGGACTCCCACGTAGTCGACCGCGGTTCGCGTCTCGGACCCGGTGGCTTACAACTCACGCCGGGCGCGTGTGCGTGTGTGCCCAGGATCCCGAGAGGAGAATGGAGGAGAAGGGATTGCGGCGTGACCATCCCCCCTGGGGGGTGATTTCTCGCTTTCTGTCCCTATGTCTCTCTCTGTCTGTCTGGCGAGCGCACGCGCCCTATAGCGAAAAACCTCTCCAAAAAAAAAAAAAAAAAAAATACAGATCCATTCACTCAGGTAATGTTTCTTAACCATTTACAATGTGTTTTTATTCCCCTAGAACATTAAAATAGTTGAAAAACTAAAAAGCTAGAGTATTATTACTTAAAACATTAAGTTTAAATATTGTGTTTATCCTAAAGCCTGAATTTTTAAAACTTTAATTTCCTGGTCTTATTGAAAGCACACTTAACAATGAGATTTTCAAAACCAACTGCCTGAGGGGGGCAGTAAAAATGAATTATTAAAATATCATTTGGTGGGGCTGGTAGGTGGCATGGTGGTTAAGGGCACTGGACTCCCACATGGCTGACCATGGTTTGAGTTCCGGACCTCCTGGCAGTGTTCTCTCTCTCTCTCTCCTCTCTCTGGTCAAATGAAAATAAATAAGTAAATAATAAATAGTTTAATAAAATAATTCTTTTAAAAAATATCATTTGGCCTTAAAATAAAGATATCCTTGCTGCTGTGCCAACATAGGTGAACCTGGATGACAAATACTGTATGATCTCCCTTCTGTGTAAAATCTTTTATAAAATGTTGCCTATGTAAAAGCGGAGGGTAGAATGGTGCTCACTCATGATTGGGATGGACGGAGGAAACACGGGAAGATGTTGGTCAGAGGGGCCCAAGTTGCAACTACGTAGGATGACTAAGTCATCCTACGTAGAGATAGAAGGAGCGCAAAGACTACAGTTAATAATGTTGCATTATGTCCTGGGATTTTGCTGAGAGTAGGTTCTAGGGCAAGCACACATGCCCACGTGCTCACACATAGTCACTGTGGGAGGCGATGAATGCATTAATCTGCTTAATTGTATTCACTTCACTGTGTATATCAGACTATCACATTGGACCCCTTATATGTAGACAATAAAATACAAGTGTGTATAGGGGAACACATTTTTCTTTTGACTCGGGCTCTCTTCTAACTTGTTGGACTCCAGCCAGAATGGTTATGATCCAAAAAATGAAAACTAAGTACTGGCAAATTTTCAGGCTGGAGAGAACCCTTGTGCCCTGCTAGTGGGAATGTAAATTAGTATAGCCACTATGGAAAACAGTATGGAGGTTCCTTTAAAAAAAATCTAAAATTAGGATTTGGATTTTATTTTTAAGGTTTCTGCCGTAGGACACGTGCATGCACCGGAGAAAGATAGTGAGAGACAGGGAAAGGGAAAATGAGACATCAGACCCCAGTGGAGATGGCCATGCCACAGGCATGAGTTTCAAGCCTCCAGGTCCAGGACTCTAACCACGGTCAATGCCCGTTTTATCAAGAGGACACTCTGCGAAGAACGTGCGGGAGATGGGATGGCTCAAAACAGTCGTTGGGCCAGGCTAAGGTCTCAGTTGAAACCCAGCTTCAACCAGATCCCACAGTGGACACTGTAACAGAAATCTTATCTCAGCATTGATGTCATTGTTGGTCAAGGACTCTGCCTTTTTATTTTTTAATGCCTGTACCAACCTCTGAGTGGCTATGTGTTGTCCCCAAGGTGATCGAGCGTTGTGTCACCTCCTGGGTAAAGCAGTTCCTGCTGTGTTGATGAGTTTTCTGGAGGAGTCAGAAGGCTCAAAGGCAGGAAGAGGGAGAGGTATGAAGGATGTCGGCCACTCTACTCAGGACTGCCAAGTGTGAAAAAGAAAGTTGTGTGAATCACCGAGGTACTTATTTGAGGCTCAGCGTAATGCAATTTGGAAATACATTAAAAACTCTTACTTCAGATGATGCCGTAAACTACTTAGACATGCCAGTAAGTCTTCCTCTTACTAAAAGATCTTTAAGATAATGTGACATTGCTATTTGTTTTATTAAGCCTTCAATGCAATGTTTTTATACTTCCAATATAGAGGAAGTACTAGAATACTTTTGTAACAACCATCCTACCTGAGCTTGCTGGTTCACCTACAGTGTTCCAAAATCTTTTTTTTTTTTTTTTTTTTTTTGAGAGGTTTGTGCTATAGGGCATGTGCACTCACCAGAAAGACAGAGAGAAACAGAAAGATAGAAAGCGAGAAATCACCCCCCCCCCCCCCCCGGGGAATGGCCATGCCACAATCCCTTCTTCATTCTCTTCTCGGGATCTTGGGCATGCATGCATATGCGCCCGGCGTGAGTTTAAGCCACTGGGTTCAGGACTTGAACCGCGGTCGACTACATGGGAGTCCAGCGACATAGCCATTACACCAACTGCTGGTCCCTGTGTTCCAAAATCTTGACTGGCTGGAGGGCTGCGTGGAAGATCACAGCATAAGATAAACAGAAGGCAAGATTCACTGATATCCAGTGAGGCACGCAAGAAAAAGGATTTCTTGTAGCCAGTAAGTGGGACTACATTCACATCAAGTCTAGGCTGCCATTCTGATAGGGCATGTGTACCAGGCAATAGCTGATTCTTGCCTCTCGTTCTTGCAGGGTGGAGCAACGGCACCATATTTCCAACCAATCTACATGCTACATGCCACAATTTCAAGGGGGTGGAAATGACTAGAAGAGACCAGTAGGTGGTGTGGTGGTTGAGGTACTGGACTCCTCCATGGCTGACTATGGTTCAAAACCCAGACCTGGCAGCTTGCTTTCTTTCTCTCTCTCTCTCTCACTCTGTCTCTCTCTCTCTCTCACTCTGTCTCTCTCTCTTTCTCTCTCTGGTGAGCATGTGTGCCCTATAGCATATTAAATAATAATAGTAATAAACAAAATAAATCATTCTAAAAAAATACATTTAAGAAAATAACTGGAAAAGGAGGAAGTTTTGTGTTTTGGGCTTCATGTCCTCATGTTGGTAGAAGATTGGTATTTCCTTCTGTCTTAAAATGTGGTTTCCTCTTCATGACAGTTGATAAGAAGTTTGGCTTCTTCTTAGAATGAGAACTAGCGTAGTGCCAGGGTGAGTATTTGTGGCTGATTTGGTAGAAGGTGGCCCAGTCATATGGCTTAAAAAAGGAGAAAGTAATGAAAGGATTATTTATCTAGGTGCAGGCAGAACTAAAGAGAACCAAAACAAAGATGGTGGACCCCCTGGGACGTGGTGGGCAGTGTGGGGGGTGACCCCTCCTTGGTTTGACAAGACAAGGGGGGAGAGCAGTTGTAGGAATCTGAGAAGGACTTTAGCTGTAGCCACACAATCAACCATTGTCCAAAATGGCTAGTCTGTTCAGGGAGGTGGGAGCTGGGCTTCTTCCCTCCTCACTGCTTCCAGGGCTACCATCAGCCAACCCAGATATAAAACAGAGCACATGAAGACCTGACGATGTAGCTTGCTCAAGACGACCTCTCAGTGTACGGAGCAAAAGAATGGGGAGTAGATTTTTTTCACATTTGCCCCAGTGTAAATTGTGATACGCTTGTTAAGTGTTGAGAAGTGACCATGCAATATGAAACTGTTTCTAGACAAAGCAGCTGCTCCTTTGGATTGTGAAATAAACTAGAATTCTGGGGCTGGCAGGTGGCGTGGTGGTTAAGGCACTGGACTCCCACATGACTGACCATGGTTTGAGTCCCAGACCTGGCAACTTACTTTCTCTCTCTTTCCCTCTCTCTCATCAAATTATATGAATAATCATAATAAATAAAATTAAATAATGTTTTAAAAAATTAAACTCAAATTCTGTGATGGTGACAGACAACAGTGCCAGCCTACTGATTTAAGAAGGTACGGTGGGACATCTAAGTAGAGATTGAAGAATTATCCTGTCTGATAGCTTCTGCCTTTGGTTATTTCTTAGTTTGTCCATTGACTTAAGGATCATGCCAGTATCTGCCTGTGTCCCTCCCTGAAGCTTTTCATTCAAAATCCCTGAGATACACAAGCTGAATAGATTGGTCCAACAATATACCACATAGAGAACTGCTCCAAGGTAGACTTCTCTGCTTGATCATCTCATGGGCTGTTGGTTGACATATGAACCAGTCCATATCCCGATAAGCAAGAGATGATATCATCTATCACGCCCTGTACTATGTGTGCAAAAACCTCCTTCCTGTCCACTTTGGGAAGTGTATCAGTTAGCCATGGCTGTGTAACAAATCACCTCTATGTGGTTTTGTTTTGGTTTGGTTTGGTTTTCGCTCAAAACAATAACTATTTTATTTAGTGGTTTTGTAGATTGGATGGACATTTCTTCTGATTTGGGCTGGCCTGGCTGGTCTTTGATGGTCTCTTTTATGCTTTGTGGTCAGCTGGTTGATAGGATGATCTAACATGGCCTCTCTCACACATGGTGGTTGAAATGTTAGCAACCAGAATGATGGGCCTTTGGCTGGTGAGCCTTGGTTCTCTTCCACATGGCCTCTTATTCTCTAGCAGGCTAGCACAGTTTTGTTTCCTGCTAGCTAGAGTTTCACTGGCCAAGCCCAAGTTAGCAGTTGGTATGGGAGAGACTACCCTTGAAGATGGGGAATTTCTGTGTTTATTTGTGCAAACAGTCTATCACATGCAGCATTTGGCTGTAAACACAGGGGATGGTCAGCATCTTAGGGACTTATCTTGGACTCAGGCATTTCAGTTCTACCTCCAGACAATTTTTACTTCAGCATGGCTGACAATGACAGGTCCTCTTCTCTTGCCATTTAAAAGATGAGGCAGAAGTGGTGGTGCAGTGATAATGCAATACACTGCAAGACTGGTCCACATGAGAAGGTTCCAGGCATGCATCTGGAGACCTTCCTGATTACACCAGGCACACACATGCCTGTGACCCAGGTTGGGTGAAGTGGGAGGTGAATTGCAGCATGAATATACTATTGGAGGTCTTTATATCTCCCTCACAGCACATGGGAGAAATAAACTTTTTTGAAAGTTAAAAGATGCAGCAAACATACTGAGTATTATATGGGAGGGATGTTTGTCAACCCACGTATATAGCTATATCTGATGTGTGTGTGTGTGTGTGTGTGTGTGTGTTTTAGCGCATTTTCTATTATTAATTTGTGAAAGTAAATAGGAAACAGAAAAATAAAAAATGTTAATGTTACTGTGGAGAACAATTTGGAGATTTCTCAAAAATCTACAAATAGAACTACCATATGATACAGCAATTCCACTCCTTGGTATCTACCCAAAGGACAGAAGAATTCTTCATCAGAAAAGTGCTTGCACATCGATGTTTACTGCGACACTATTCACAATTGCTAAAACATGGAACCAACCCAAATGCCCTCGAACAGATGAATGGATCGAAAAACTGTGGCACATATACTCTATGGAATACTATTAAGCCATAAAAAAACCTGACTTTTGACAGAAAGTGGAAGAATATGGAAGATCTGCTGCTGAGTGAAGCAAGCCAGGCTATGAAGAAGAGACATTGTATGTCCCCACTTAATATATACCAAGTGTCCACACTCTATGACTGAAACTGATTGACTAAAGGGTATACAAACACAGTAAATGGGTGTAAATACCAGATATAGTGTGTGTGGAAGAGTAGGGCCTGAGGAAGGACATTTAGAAGGAAAATATGGAGGCAAAGCATTAATGGGACAAAGAAATGTGGTATTATCTGTTGAAGCTACTTTATAGTTTAATCAACTGAACTAGGGAGAAATGTTCACATATTGAAATACTCACTTTGTAAGCTAAATAATGTGATTGAGTGTATAAAAGAAAATAAAATTTAAAAATTAGGTAGATCTGTATGTATATTTAGAGTATTGTCTATAATGTACAGCTGTAAAACTGTATTTAGAGTAAGATCTTATTTTGCAGAACAAATAAAGAATATGGGTATTGTATTTCTAAAAAATAAATAATAAGGCCAGAGGGCAGCAGGTGACATGGTGATTAAGGCACTGGACACTCCCACATGGCTGACCATGGTTTGAGTTCCAGACCTGATGGCTTGCTCCCTCACTTTCTCTCTCTCTCTCTCTCTCTCTCTGTATGCCTCTCTCTGGTCAAATTAAAATAAATGAATGAATAAATAAAATTAAAATACATTTTTAAAAAGAAATTAAAATAATAAAGCCATGTTTAATAGATGTAGTAAGATCAAGACAAAGAATAAATTGCTCAGTATGTATTTGAACTTCTCATGCTAGGGGGTATTTGCCATATTCATGCTGGATCTTACGAAGATTCTTCCAATAGAAACAAGGCAAAAATCTCATGATGCTACACCAATAAAATCAGCCAAGTATTTATCAGACAAGTAGATTAATGTATTATATTGAGTACCCATGTCTCAAAGCCCAAAAATATGGTTAAATCACTTTCTAAGAGTGATAAACTTAGATTCCAGAAGGGGCCAGAGGTGGTGTAGTAGTTAAGGACCTGAACTGTCAGATGGCCCCTGTGGTTCAGGTCCCGGACCTGGAGGCATGCGTGGCCAAAAATTCAGGGGAAGAGATTGCAGCATGACCATCCCCCCCTGGGGGTGATTTTCCACTATCTCTCTCACTGTCTCTCTCTATTTCTCTCTGATGAATGCACACACCCTATGGCAAAACCTTAAAGAGAGAGAGAGCGCTTCCAGGAAAGGGAGCTGTATAATACAAAGATAGACTGAATCATTCCCACACTCTAACCTCCAACTCACACAGTACGAATTACATTAAAGGGGTTTCTTTGAAGTTGGATCCATTTCCTTGGTAGCTGGGTGTTGACACCACTCTCTTTTACATTCATGGCTTTCCCCATTAAACATCATCCCTATTCTCAAGTTCATTTTCTGAGAGCCTTTAATATGGCCTAGACTTACAACAGCTGGGTGTTGACACCACTCTCTTTTACATTACATGGCTTTCCCCATTAAACATCATCACTATTCTCAAGTTCATTTTCTGAGAGCCTTTAATATGGCCCAGCCTTACAAAGTACAATTGGATTGTCAGAAAAACCATGACGTATTGTTTCTACATAAAAATGTGTCATGACTTTTCTGACGACCCAATACTTCAATTAGTCTAAAGAGAACTGGTAGAGCCTACATTATGCAAACTCCCCAACAAACAACCCAACCTTCCCACCCACCCACAAGGCTCCTTGAGAAACTGACACTCAAGATAAGTAGCAACAATACTTCCTCTTTCCTTAGCTCTAAGAAGCTTCCAGACTGGGTGAGAAGCAAGGACTTTTCATTCTTTGGGGTAAGTGGGTCCTGGTTTAGTGTCTTCCCATGGAAAATGGAAAATGTTTCACCTGTGATCTTGAATCTAGAACAATCTGTTGGCTCTGGAAGAAACACTTTCAAGGATATGTCATTGCATGCCCTACTGCTTTATTTCTGGAAAGTTTCTATGTGAGTGTCTATCCCACATTGATTTTTCCACTTCTGCTTGGGTGAGGGATGTGTGTGTTGGTATGCGGTAGTGTGGGACCTACTGAGATGTTTTAGCTCAGTCAAAGGAGCTGGTGAAGTGTGTATGGAGGGACTTAAGATGATAATGTTTCAGGAAGAATCTAAAGCAAATGTAACATATAACCAATTTCTTAAAAATGAGGAAAACAAGATCTAAAAAGATGAGGGCGTTCACGGAGGTTGGGCAGTGAAGGAATGACTTCTTTACACACCTCACTCCTCTAGTGAACCTATCAGCACAATGAAGTCCCTGGCTCATAGAATGAGCAGGGTCGTTTGTTTTATGGATGGCCAAAGTAAAAGCTAACATTTTTTTAACCAGCTGGTTATGACCCATGGGGGGTTGGGGGGCAGTCATGAAACCCGCTTAGTGGATAACAACCAGTATTACAACAACCAGAGATGAAAAATGCTGTTATAAAATATCAATGCTGCATGTAGTAAGGATCATTTTCTGCAACTCCCCTCAGTTCCCTTTCTCTCTCTGATGTAAATTGCATCTTTTACAGTGAGTCATGGCCCCAAATCTCTCCAAATCAACATCACCAGGGTCTCGGCTGCTTTAAAAAAGATCACCACTCCTTTTAAGTAAAAATACTCATTTTAGGGAACAGCAGATGGCATAATGTTCACATCACTGGACTCCCATGTAGTCGATGGTGGTTTGAGTCCTGGACCCGGTGGCTTAAAACTCACCCTGGGCATGTATGCATGCGTGCCCAAGATCCCAAAAGGAGAATGGAGGAGAAGGGATTGGGGTGTAGCCATCCTCCCCCAAGGGATGATTTCTTGCTTTCTGTCTCTCTCTGTCTCTCTGTCACTCCGGGGAGCACACGTGCCCTATGGCAAAAATTTCTCTCTCTCTCTCACACACAAAAAAAATACTCACTGACACTCAAAATAAGTAGCAACAATAATTCCTCCTTTGTTAGCTCAAAGAAACTTCCAGACGGAGTGAGAAGCAAGGACTTTTCCAATGAGTCCTCATAAAAAAAGATTGTCTTCAGGGAACCAGCAGTTAGCGTAATGGCTATGTCGCTGGACTCCCACGTAGTCGGCCGCAGTTCGTGTCCCGGACCCGGTGGCTTAAAACTCACGCCGGGCGCGTGTGCGTGTGTGCCCAAGATCCCGAGAGGAGAATGGAGGAGAAGGGATTGCGGCGTGACCATCCCCCCTGGGGGGTGATTTCTCACTTTCTGTCTCTCTGTCTCTCTCTCTCTGTCTGGCGAGCGCACGCGCCCTATAGCGAAAACCTCTCAAAAAAAAAAAAAAAAAAAAAAAGATTGTCTTCAACCGGATAAAGCCTCTGCTATGAGATTTCCCCAAAACATTTTAGAGAAGGGGTTCCTCTTTTATTTGAATAACATTTAGTATAGTATACATGAAATTATTGCAATAACATTTTTGTCAACCTCCTATCAACCATTGTTTAATTAACACATTAATGCAATATAATTTTTAAACTATTTTCTGAGATGATGAAAATCTGTCTTATGCTCTCTAAAATCTTTCATAAAAGTAAAATTTACTACCACGCTATAGATGACGGAAAATGGAGTAAGATTTCTTTTGAAAGGAAAAAAAATCATCAAAAAGGGAGACAAATGTTGAGAGAGTGAAAATATCCAGAAAACGATGAAGTATACTTTCTCCAAAGAGACACGAGACTCCTGCTTTATGGTGTTAGGGGATGGGAAAGAGTGTTGAGCTGCGTTATGGAAAATCCTTGGTTCCTTAGGTCCAGATCTCTAAGTTTAGAGACCTTCCCAGAGATGCAAAATAAAAATAAAGAGGCAAAGACATTTAAGGGACACAGACATGGAGGATTGTTGATGATAACGTGTCTGATCCTTTGCTGGACTGGTGTGCAGGGTACTCATGCCAGGAAAATTAATTTTACCAGCTGAAGTCATGTGCAGTGATTAAATGTGTAAAATAATAAAATTAGAAGTCAATCAACACACACACAAACACTTGTGAAGTAGGAAAAGGAAAGTTTGAACAAAAAGTGAAGATTTTTAACAGAAAAGAAGTACACCCCCCTGCCAGAAAGCTGTGCAGGTGGGCAGCTGCCAGAGAAGGCCAAGTGCACTGGGCATGGGGTTAGGTGTTACATTTACTCTAAGAGTTGGTAATCCATTTTTAGCGGGAGAATGATCTGTCACAGTATCTTGGTTCTTTGTTTGACTTTGTGAGCTCTTTCTTGCATTGAATTCCTTACATGGGCATTGCTCTCACAGGTAAGGAATTGAATGATCTAACCACGCATGCCCAGTGTGGTCTTTGATGGTATGAGCATTCCAATCTGGATGAACTGCCCAATGAGTTTATTTCCCCAGTGGGAATCAGGATGTTGACTTAACATTCCATGCCAGTGGTGAATTTCTATGTGTATATTTGGGATGGCAGGAGGGAGGATGACAATTTTCCCGTCCCAGGAGTTGGGGAGGAGGAGGGAATTCTCTAAGACTGTAACTCTTGGAAGTTATGATTAGTGTGACAGATGTCCTTCTGTTATTATTTTAGGGCTGCCCGCTCGTTTCTAGCTAATGGGACAATGGGACTTAGTTTCTATCAGACAATATTTTCTACTACAAGATTGCAAACCAGTGGCCCATTGGTTCTGTTTTTAAGGAGAACGTGGATGTGGCTGTCTCTGGAGAGAGTCTGTGGTCCTCACATCTCCACCGTCCTCGTTGCTTCCCACCAATGGCCTTACTCACTCATGTCACACGTCTGGCTTCTGGGAGACGGGGAGGTTTTTGATCTTGTGAAGTGGCTGGTTGTACGTGGACTTGGGATTCAAGCAGACTTTGTCCAAGGCTTAGCTTTTCATTTTACTAGCAGCATGATCTTGAGCAAATGATACAATCTCTTTGAACCTCGATTTCTTCACTTGAAGAATGGGGAAGATAGTTAGAACATCTACATTGTGAGCTTTTAATGAGATGATAGTGACAAAGCACTTACAGAGGAGCTTGGTGTAGAGTAGATGTTCCATAAATGATTTTAGAAAGTGGTAATCGGGACCAGCAGGTGGCATCATGGTTACATCGCTGGACTCCCATGTAGTGGACTGCGTGTGGTTCACATCCCAGACCCGGTGGCTTAAACTCACTCACACCGGGCACGTGTGTGTGCGTGCCCAAGATCCTGAGAGGAGAATGGAGGAGAAGGGATTGTGGCATGGCCATCCCCCCAGGGGGTGATTTCTCACTTCCTGTCTCTCTGTCTCTCTCTGTGTTTCTGCCTAGCATACACGCCCTATAGCAAAAACCTCTCCAACAAAATAAAAATAAAAATAAACAAATGAAATGAAAACAAACAAATAAATGACAGCAGAAAAAAAAAAAAAAAAAAACAATAACCCGGGCAATTTGTCCTGTGGAACTTTCCTTAATTGGAACTTGCTGATTGCAATAACAGGATTTTATATGAGAATCGAATATTCCATCAGATTCATCTGTTATTCCCCGTTTGTTGGGGGGGGGGGGTCACTTAGTCTGTTACGATCATCCTTGTAGAATCCTTTCCTTGAGATAGTTTCAGAAAAAGAATGATTGGGACACAAGAGAAGCAAAAATGAAAGGGTCTGGATACACACAGCCACCTGGCTTCTACACCTTCTGACCATCAGGAGCTGGTTTTCACGGAGTGTGTTCATTCCAGGAACTCGCCCCACGTCCTGCTCACGAGCGGCTCAGGCTGTGGCCCTGGGCGTCTGGGTGCTATGGGAACCAGCTTCCTGCTCCCGCTCTCCGGTAAGTGGGCAAAGCCTTTCCCTCGTGGTTTCCCGGGCTCCTGGTATCCTAACTTGAATGACTTCCCTCCACTTGACGCTTTCTCCAGCAATAACTGCGTGTGCCCGTCCTGCTAGAACCCTTATACGGAGTCCCTTATGTTGGCTCCCCCCAAAAAAGAACCGAGACCAAAACTTGTGTGTAGGTCCTCTGTCTGAGAGGGGTTGGGAGGAGTCACGTGAGGAAGAGCTGATGGAGTGTGTTAAGGAGTGGTTACTACCATGGGCAACTGGGTCTCAATCCTGCCTGGAGACCCCCTCCTCAAACATTTATGGCCTGCCCCCCATGGGCTACAGAAAAAAAATACCCTTTTGCTGAGAGCTACAGCATCATGTGCATGCGTGGGAACCCACCTCCCAGGGTAGGCAAAGGAGACATTTCAGGATCTGCTACGCCAATTGACCGTTGAGAAGATTTGTTATGTTAAACTATAAATGCCATAGTGACCACAAACACAGTGATTACACATGATGCTGGAGGGATTTCATTTATTTTTTGAAGAATTTAGAATTTTTTTAAAGAATTATTTATTTCATTCTATTTATTTATTTGTTTTATTTTAATTTGACCAGAGAGAGACAGAGAGAGAGAGAGAGAGAGAGAGAGAGAGAGAGAGAGAGAGAGAGAGAAAGAGGGAAAGTGAGAAAGCAAGCCACCAGGTCCAGAGCTTGAACCGTAGTTGGCCATGTGGGAGTGTCCAGCGCCTTAACCACTGTTCCACCTGCTGGTCCCCGGGATTTCATTTTAATTCATCTTTATGGAGATTTAGAATTCATTCCTTGTGTTTAAAGGGAATGTTTAGTTGAGAAATAAACATATGTGAACCAAAGGCTAAAATAAAAAGTCTCTGCTTGTGGAACCATAGCTCAGTGTGTTACAATGACCTGTCCCTACTCACCCTTCTGCTCTGAGCTTTAGGGTCTTAGAGGTAATTTTTAAAATATCAAGAAAATTAGAGAGGGAAGACATTTAAGGGACACAGAAATGGACGGTTGTCTGTAGACAATAACGCATATGATAATATATTTAACTGGACTGGTGTGCAGTGCATTTATCCAGAGAAAATTCATTTTATAAGCTGTGGTGATGTACAATGATTGAATGTCTAAAATAAATGAAAAGGAAATAAATGAATAAATAATACCTATAGGAGGGGTCAGCGGATGTTGTGGTGGCTGAGGCACCGGACTCCCACACGGCTGACGGCGTGGTTCAAGTCCCAAAGCCACTTCAAGTCCCAGCTTGAAAATCACGCCAGGCACATGTGTGTGCATGCCCAAAATCCTGAGAGAAAACTGGAGAAGGGATTGAGATGGGGCCACATCCCCCGTGGGGAGTGAGTTCTCATGTTCCCTCTCTGTGCCTGTCTCTATGTCTCCCTCTGGCAGGCATACACACCCTTTAGCATTAAAAAAATTTACAGGAAAATTGCTGATGGGTGAGTGTTAATTGACTTACACGCATGGCCATGCCATACGATTCGACTTAATATTATGAATCCTTAGGGCAATGTTTTCATCAGTACCTGTGATACTGAGTATGGTAGAAAGAATCCAGGAGGCAGGAAGAAAGGAGAACATCCTATCTGGGGAGGAGATGATTATCATTATTATTATTATTATTATTATTATTATTATTATTTTACTATTTTGTGCTCTGGTTATCTCTTTTCTTTCTCTGTTTCTTTCTTTTTCTTCCTTTCTGTTCTTTTCTTCTTTTTTTTAACATTCAATCTTGTCTTGTTCCTTGATCAGTCAAATGGACCATGGTCATGATACAAACCTAGGTGGATGGGAGGAAGTCAGGGGGTGGGGAGGGAAGCAAAACATTTCATGGACACAAAAATAGAAAATTACCTGTTGGTGATAACAGATAACAGTGTACAGTACTGTCTTTGACAGGATTAATACGCACTGCATCCATGCTGGGAAAATTCATTCTCTGCTGTAAAGGTGTACCGTGGGGGCCCAGCAGGTGGAATAGTGTTTATGGAGCTGGACTCCCACATGATCGACTGCGGTCTGAGTCACCAACCTGGCAGTTTGAAAATCACTCCGGGCGTGTGTACGTACATGCCCAAAATCCCAAGAGAAGAAATGGAGGGGAAGGGCTTGTGGTGTGGCCATCCCCTCTGGGGGGGCATTTTCTCACTTTCCCTCTCTCTCTGTCTCTCTCTGGTGAGTGCATGCGCCCCGTAACAAACAAACAAAAAATAACCTATACAGTTCATATACTGGTTCTATTGAACGGTGCTGTCCTATAGGCCTGGTAATGTCTGGATTTACAGAGACAGGCCGATGAATCTAGAAAGGAGATTGGAACCCTGGCCTTCTCAGCTGCTAGACTTGGACAAAACCCTGAATTACCTGCTGGGTTTCCAGACATCGGGGTACACGGCTGCCATCAGACACACCTCCCATGCCTCAGTAACACACGATGCCCCCCGTACCCTTGTGTTTACAACCTTCCTCGAAGACGACTCTGTTAAGGTCACCCCTCTGCTGGGTCAGGCCGCGGGAGACGACCCCTCTTCTTTCTGTTCCAGGTCTCAGCGTCTTGTTGGCTTTGTCAGGATTGGAAGCAAAGGATTATGGAGGTGAGTCTCCCTGTAGCTAGAAGGAAAAGGACGTTGAGATCTGAAAGCTTCCTTCAGCCAAGGGAAGGCATAATTCTCGGGAGAGAGGACATTGAGTCCCTGGAACTTTCCACCAGCTCCTTGGAGCTCCCAAGGGCTGTTGGTTCCCCCGGCGCCATCCTCACCAGCATCATCTCCACTTGGCTAAGCAAACTTCAGGTGGCATCTCATTCTCATGACGGTCCTGCACAGGGGGTCTTGACATTGTCCCCACAACAATGGCCTCTAGAGGAGCAGCTGGCTCAAGGTCACACAGCTGGTCACACCTGGAATCTGCTCTTTTTCCCTCCAAATCCTATGTCCTGAGTCATCCTGGGAGATATTTTGCTGTTACCCTGAGTCTGGGTTGGGTGCTCCCAGGAGCAGAACCTAAGATAAGGACTTGTGAGCAAGTTGCTGATCTGGGGGTGACCTCACAGAGTACCGGCGGGGAGAGGGAGGTGACATCGGGATGGATTGGCCCATCTACTGGGTTGTTAGGAAAGTCATGATACATTTTTTTTTTTTTTTTGCATAGAAAAGCAGAAAAATACATCATGACTGTCCCAACAACCTAATAGGATCTATCGCCAACCAACATACACTTGGGTGGCTGAAGCTTGACTGCCTGGGGGAACCGATGGGGTGATACGGAGGGTGCACTTCGGAGTTGTTGGCCAATGGATAAGGAAGCCGTTTTTTATTATTCGTCTGAATTGTGGTAGGCTACGCACAGCATAAAAGTCACCTTTTTAACCATTGGTGAACGGACAATTCAGTGCACTGGGGACACTCACACTGCTGTAAAATGTGACCGGGACCCACCCACAGAACTCTCTTCAACTTGCAGAACCGAAACTCCACTCCCATTAAACACGAACTCCCTGGTCCTTCCTTCCCCCACACCCCCCAGTTCCTGACAGTCACCCCTCTGTTCTCTGTCTCTACAGTTTTGACCACACTAACGACCTCCTGTGAGTGAGACTGTACAGTGTTTTCCTTTTATATCTGGTTTATTTCACTTAGCAGAATGTCCTGAAGGTTTGCCCCCATGTAGCATATATCAGAATATTTGTTTTCTTTTTTTTTAAGGTAATGAATTACTTTTATTTATTTATTATTTTTTTTTTTAAGTTTGCTATAGGGCACATGTGCTCACCAGGGAGAGAGGAGAGAGAGAGAGGGAAAGTGAGAAAGCGAGCCACCAGGTCCTGGAATCGAACCACAGTCAGCCATGTGGGAGTCCAGCACCTTAACCGCCATGTCACCTGCTGGCCCCTATGTGTTTTCTTTTTAAGTCTGCAATCTATTTCATTGCATGTACAGACCATGTTTTGTTTAGCCATTCTTCCATCAGTGGGCACTTGGGTTGCTTCCGCCTTTTGTCTATGTGAATAATGCTTCTGTGCGATACAAATATCTCTTCAATACCTTCTTGTTTTTGTTTTTGTTTTTGCCATACGGTGCATGCACTCGCTGGAGAGAGATACAGAGAAGGAAAGTAATAAATCACCCCAAAGGGGATGGTCACACCACAGCCCCTTCTCCTCCATTCTCCTCCTGGGATTTTCAGCACACATGCACATGCCTCAGGCATGTTTTTCAAGCCGCCAGGTCCAGGACTCCAACCGTGATCGGCCATGTGGGAGTCCAGCCCCTTAACCACCATGCCACCTGCTGGCCCCCAGTGCCCTGATTTCCATTGTTTTGGTTATAATACCTGGAAGTGAACTTGCTGGGTCATACAGGGACTCTATTTTTTTAGCTTTTTGAGGAACTGGCACACTTTCCCACGGGACTGCACCATTTTTCACCCCTTCCGGCCATGCATAGAGGTTCCAACTTCACGTCCTCACCAACCCGTGGTATTTCCTGTTTTGGTTTGGTTTTTAATAATAACGAAACTGGGTTATTTATAGACTGATCTCTGCCCATCAGTTCTGGAGGGAACTGCTGTTGGGAGGGAAGGCATGGCTCACCTGCCCTGTGGTGCGTCAAGAAGACTCTGGGGGCCGGAGAAAGCCCGCAGGTAGAGAGACACACGTGCTGCCATTTCGAAGTTCATTGTTGGGCGGAAGTGGCGTTGCAGCCCAGGCGGGATGGAGGCGGGCACTGAGCGTCAGCCTTCAGCAGCGGGTTGGCTTTGTGCAAGCAGAACGCCTTCAGAGCTATTCCGGAGAGGGTATTCTTCTGACCATGGTGTCTGGGCCATGAGAAGTGTTTGAAGACTATTTCTTGAAGGAATAAATGAGCAAATGAATGAATGGACTCTGTTCCCTGCAGCTCTCTGTCCTCGGTGTCCTGCAAAGGCCAACTGCCACAACAGCACTCACTGTGTTTGCCAAGACGGGTTCCAATCTATCTCGGGAAGGAAGTACTTCACTGATCCCTATGAGATATGTGAAGGTAAAGATGTTGATGAACTTCCAGTTCGATCCCTCATTACTGAATACACATAGACCCATAGCTCAAATAAAAGCTTTATAAAAAACATTGAATAGACACAAAAACGAAACGTTACCTGTCCTTGATAATGTATAAGGTAATGTCTTTGGCTTAACTAATAGGCACCGTATTCATGCTGGTGAAAACCCTGTTATACACTGTAAAGATGTACAGTGATAAATGTAAATTAAAAAATAAGTTAAAAAAAAAAGTAGCTCACGGTGCTGGCAGGTGGCGTGGTGGTTCGGGCGCTGGAGTCCCACATGGCTGACCATGGTTTGAGTCCCAGACCTGTGGCTTGCTTTCTCATATTCCCTCTCTCTGTCTCTTTCTGATTTAATTTAAAATAATAATAGGGGAACCAGCAGTTAGCGTAATGGCTATGTCGCTGGACTCCCACGTAGTCGACCGCGGTTCGCGTCCTGGACCTGGTGGCTTAAAACTCACGCCGGGCACGTGTGCGTGCGTGCCCAAGATCCCGAGAGGAGAATGGAGGAGAAGGGATTGTGGCGTGGCCATCCCCCCTGGGGGGTGATTTCTCGCTTTCTGTCTCTATGTCTCTCTCTGTCTGTCTGGCGAGCACACACGCCCTATAGCGAAAACCTCTCAAAAAATAAAAAATAAAATAAAATAGTAATAGTATAAATAAAATAAACAATTCTTTGTAAAATAAAAAGTGGCTGTTATGCAGGCTTATTGATGTGATACAATTAGGGGTCGGGTGTACATGTCTCTGAGTCCTTTGGATAGAGTAAATGTGAGTTGTCGTCCCAGACACCTTCTGTGTGTGGGTCCCTTTGCTTTCATCTCAAGACTGGCCCATCGGCAGGATAGGCAATGTGGCAGAGAGGTAGGCTCTTCACACATTGCATGATCTGGAATTTAAATAGTGCAATCTTTCCTTACTTGTAACCTTTCCTAAAAGGGTGTGAACTTAGCCTGTCTGTATCACCTTGCTACTTCCTGTGTTTTTAAATAGTTAACAAACTGTGTAACTCAACATTAGAACACAAATGAGAAAACAAACTTTATTCTTAACTCTGATGGTTTCACACACCACCTTTACCGTGTTCTAAAGCTTCGTATCTACCTGGGTCTATTTCTGGACTTTCAGTGTTGTCCACTAGTGTGTGTGTGTGCTCTTCAGAAAGAGACAGAGAGGGGGGGGGGAAGGACAAAGCACCCCCTGTAGGGCCTAGTCATGATTTCTTCTCCTCCATCTTTCCCTCCTTTCAGGATTTCGGGCATGCATACACACACGCCCAGAGTGTTCCTCAAGTTGCCAGGACTAGGATTTGAACTGCGTGGTTAACCATGTGGGATCCATCTGCCTTAATCACCAGACCATGGAGTCATCTTATCTATTTTAATTTATTCATGTAGCAATACTTCAATTTTTTTTTAAGCCTTATAGCAGGTTTTTTTTTTTTTTAATTTTGTTTGTCGGGTTGGTGGTTCGTTTTTTTTTGGTTTGTTTTAATCTTTTTTATTTTATACATGTAATCCCTGTGTATCATTACAGCACACCAAGTGAATTTTCCCACCATGAATATGCTGCCTATCGATCGAGTCAAAGATATTTCCGTAAACATTATAAACAGAGGTTGGTTCTCACCTCATAGCTTTCCTAGCGGTTCTTCCATGACAGTATCAACTCATCTCACTCCATAAAACACTGACCAATATTTTCATTTGGGATTTCATTGGATTTATAAATTAACTTAGGAATAAATGTCATCTTTATACTGCTGGTTGACCCAATCTAAGAACAGGAGGTGTTGTTTGGGTACATTACGAATCACGCTTGGCGTTAGGGAGCCCATGGCCAGGGGAAATGTTGTATTTCCATGAGAATGAGAAGCGTTTTCTCTTGATTCCCAGATATCGATGAGTGTGAGTCTGGACTGGCCAAGTGCAAGCATGAAGCATACTGCAGAAATAAGGTCGGGAAGTATGTGTGCAGCTGTCTGCCCATCTTCAACTGGATAGCTGGTATATTTAACATTGATCATCCAAATTGTTATGGTAAGAACTTCTAAGTCCTCCTTCCCCCATGAAACAGGCCAGGATCAAATAGCAGAGCTCTGTCCTACCTCTCACCCTTTATCTCTCTGTAGTATTTGCAAGTCTTCTCCAAAGAGAGGCCCTTCCAAGTCCATGGCAACAATAACCATCTCCATATAGCAACAGACTCTTCACACATTTATCTTCCCACTCATGAGTCTCCTTTCTAGGTTGCAGAGGACATCTCTAAATGTCTTTCGAAAATCGGTATTTATCTCACTCACCTCAGACTCCCTTTCTGTGCCTCTTATCCATCATTACACTCAAGTCCATGAGTTCAGACCAACGCCTCTGATTCCAGTCCCACATCAGGGATTGTTCTAGCCTGCATTCTTTCCTTTCTCCAGCAATGAAAAGCCTAGCTCTCCACTAGCCACAATTTATTTACTTACGTGTTCAATCCTAACATAATTCTGCATTTTGCATGAACTAGACTTCATTGAAGTGCCGACTCTTCCGCTCATCCGTTGCCTCAACTTATAAATGCATCGTCTGTAAATGAGAATAATAATATCTACCATGTTAGTATTTCATTGCCATGTAACAAGTTTCCCCCAAATGTAGCTGCTTCAAATTACACATATTCAGGGGCCAGCAGGTGGCGTGGTGGTTAAAGCACTGGACTCCCACATGGCCAACCATGGTTCAAGTCCTGGCCCTGGTGACTTGCTTTCTCCCTTTGTCTCTCTGTTTCTCTCTGGTCAAATTAGAAAAAAAAATTAATAATAAGTAAAGTTGAACAGATAATTTTTAAAAATTACACTTACCATCTCAGTTTCTGCGGGGATCGAGAAATGTACACATGTTGGAATATTCAGTTTGTAAGCTAAATAACGTGATTGAATGTATAAAAGAATAAGAAATAAATAAATTAAAAATTTTTAAATAAAGAATCTAGACACAGTTTAGCTGGGTCCTTTGCTTCAGGGTCTCTCATGGCAACAATCAAGATTTTGGTGAGGGCTGTAGCTTCATCTGAAGACTCAACTCGGGCAGACCAGCTTCTAAGCTCACTTACGTGGTTACTGGCAGGATTCGGGTCCTTGACAAACGTTGGACTGAAGTCCTATTTACTCTGTGATTGGTGGGAAGCAGCCTACAGTTCCTAAGTATGCAGATCTCTCTATCTTGCTTTATTATAATGAGCACCTGAAAATATCCAGAAAGAGAGCATGAAGAAGACAGACATCATAGACTTTTTAAAAGAGAGATTCTTGCTATAGGGCTAGATAAGGGGAAGCCTTAAATCCAACATGGCGGGTGTGCTTGCTGAAGAGAGAGACAGAGAGACAGAAAGTCACCCCAAGGGGGATGGCCATGCTGCAGTCTCCTCTCCTCCATCCTCCTCTTGGGATTTGGGCAGGCTACACATGTGCCTGGCGTGAGTTTTAAGCCACTGGGTCCAGATCTCAAACCGTGGTCTACCACGTGGGAGTCCAACGATGTTACCATGGCACTATCTGCTGGTCCCAACATCATAGACTTTTACAGCATCGTCTCAGAAGTGACATTCCATTACTTTTTCTGTATTCTTTTCATTACACTTGAGTCACAGGGTCCACCTCACCATCAAGGAGAGGAGATTACATAGAAGTGTGAACAGCAAGTGGCTTGGATCCCTGGGAGTCATTTCAGGAACGTGATTACTGACTTGGTGCTCTCCCAACATGTATCTCCACCTAGAACCTGTCACTGTGGTCTTATTTGGAAATAGGGTTTTTGCTGATGTAATCAAGTCAGGGTGAGGTCTTCCTAGAGAAGGGGAAGCCTTAAATCCAACATGGCGGGTGTCCTTATAAGAAGAGGGAAATTTGGACACAGACACACACACAGAGGGAAGGTGGCCATGTGAAGACAGAGGCAGGAACAAGCCACGGAACATCAGAGTTTGCTGAAAACCTCCTAAAGTTACAAGAGGCATGGCAAGATTCTCCCCTAAATCCTCAGAGGGAGCATGGTCCTGCCGATACTTTGATGTTGGACTTCTAGCCTCCAGAACCGTGAGAAAATAAATTTCTCTTGCTTCAAGCCACCAAATTTAAAGCATCACTTGTAATCACTTAATTACTTATTTGTTTTGTTGGATAACTTTTCTGCCAGACTACACACTTCACAAAAGAACACCCTTGTTCTCTTTAACCTCTATGGTATGGTTTAGCAGCGTGTCTGGTTTTGAAGAGGTGCTCAATAATACTGTCAACTGCATTGTTGAATCGGAAGCCTCATTCTAATTCCCTTTAAAATTCTCCTGTCAAGTACATTTTGGACTTTTTAGAGGGGAATGAGAGTGGGCTGCAGAAGTACTGGGAAAAGACTCAACTTGGATGATTGGAAGAAGGGATGTAAGCCATAGTGTTTTCCCCTATGCCCCATTTAATGGTTACTTTTTCTTCGCAGAGGACAGTGGTGACGCAACCCAGTTGCAGATGGACATCTGGGTGAGTGGAGTGAAGCCTGGATTCGGGAAACACTGTCAGTCTCACTATGTCATTCTCCTGTCCAAAAACTATTATGGTTCTCTGTCATTAATTTTTAAGGTAGAGCGACTGTCAACCAGGATTGACAATCCTGTTCCAAGTTTACCTGGCAATGTCTGGGATGTCCCTCTCTGTTCAAATTAAATAAATAAAAAAAGTTAGATAAAAATAATTCTTGGGACCAGCAGGTGGCATAGTGGTTAAGGCGCTGGACACTCCCACATGGCTGACCACGGTTTGAGTCCCGGACCTGGTGGCTTGCTTTCTCTCTCTCTCTCTCTCTCTCTCTCTCTCTCTCTCTCTCTCTCTGGGTCAAATTAAAATAAATGAATAAATAAATAAAATTAAATAAATAATTATTTTAAAAATTCTTTTAAAAAAAGATAAAAAATTTCCCCTCACCATACAGTATTTTACTTTTATTTTTCCCTTGAGTATTCTGTGGTCAATGGTTAGCTTGCCTACTTCAGTTCCAGCTCTGTGAGGCATGACCGTGTCCCTCTTTGCTTGGGTTGTGTGGCCAATGTTTGTTTCTCAAAACACTTTTCTCATGTTTGCTTGTTACAGCTTGGAGGAGGTGTGTTACTGGCATCTAATAGATAGAAACTAGGGATACTGCTTAATATCATAAAAAGCCCAGGGCAGTCTCCCATAACTAAGAATTATCAGGTCCCAGGTGTCAATAGAGAAATTCTGGAATAATGTCAACTGTCATTTCAAGACCTGCATCAAGTTTCTCTAAACTCATTCCCACCCTATCTAGTAGCACCTTAGAAAATACTGTCACTTTCTGGACTCACCCAACCACACGGATGTATTCTTCTGCTTTCTTAAATTCAGCAAGAGTCTAATGCACTTTATTTCTATGAAAGGAAACTCTACGGAAAAATGAAAGCAAAAAGGACATTGCAAGGACGGCTACCCAGCTACTGCAGAACGTGGAACTGGCCATATTCAATACAAGTTTTGCTGCTCCAGGAAAGGGTGAAAATTCCATATTTGATTTAGGTACGAGATGCTGAGTGGATTGTTTATGACCACCATAATGGGATATGGGTTCTCACGTCATTAGAGCTTATAAGTGTTGAAATCTACCAGCTCCCAGAATCATAGGCCTTCTATTTTATATGAGAAGGACTCTACCTTTTTTTATTACTATTTTGCCATCGAGTGTGTGCACTTGTGAGAGAGAGACAGAACAAAACAGGGAGAGGGAGAGTGAGAAATCATCCCCTGGGGGATGGCCACACTGCAATCCTTTCTTCCCTATTCTTCTCCTAGGATTTTGGACACATACACACATGAACTCAGCATGAGTTTCAAGTTGCCAAGTCCAGGACTCAAACTACAATAGATCATGTGGGAGTCCAACACCTTAACCACCACGCCACCTACTGGCCCCAGGACTCTACTTTTAATATATAAACTCAGGGATCAGCAGGTGATGTGATGGTTGAGGCACACTTGAAGACAGTGTCAGTTTCCACAGGCTCAGTCCCACAAGGCTGTTCCTCTCCCTCACTGTCCATGCCAATTACAAGTTCCAGGTTGTAACCTATATTTCCAACCAAATGGCTATAAACTGGAATGGGCATGACCCCTCCTTGAGATCATCGAATTTGCTAGAGTAGCTCCACAGAACTTTTCTCATGTATCTCCATTTATTATGAAGGATATTAGGGCTACAGATGAGCAGCCAGATGGAAAAGATCCATAGACCAAGGAACCGCATAACAGGACTCTTCCAAATACAGAATATTTCCCACAAGTTCTTGTTTCCTTTTTTAAAAAAAAGTCTAAATGTTTATCTTCTCTTGTTTAAAAAATTAAATTTTGGGAGCCGGCAGGTGGTGTGGTAGTTAAGGGCGCTGGCCTTTCACATGGCCGACCATGGTTCAAGTCCCAGACCTGGTGGCTTGCTTTCTTGTTTCCCTGTTTCTCTCTCCCTCTGTCCCTCTCTGTTCGAATTTAATAAATAAAGTTAGATAAAAATAATTCTTTAAAAAAAAAGATAAAAATTTCCCCTCACCATACACTCTAGCATACAGTATTTACTTTTATTTTTGTCTTTGAGTATTCTGTGGTCAATGGTTAGTTTGCCTACTTCAGTTCCAGCTCTGCGAGGCATGACCGTGTCCCTCTTCTCTTGGGTTGTGAAGCCAATGTGTGTTGCTCAAAACGCTTTGGCCACTTCATTCCCACCAGTCAGAGATATGGGGGGGGGGGGGGGAGGCGGAGTGCCATCTGGTCTACCTTGTGTATATAAGATGGAATCACCATTTAAGGGTCTTCCGAAGGAGGGAGTTCTTCAACAAGTTCCTTAGACATGAGAAACGAGTATATTACACTCACTTTCTTTCTGTATCCAGTGTATGAAACCAAGAGATGCAACGAGACAAGGAAGAAGACTCTTCTGGAAGCTGGAAATAACACGATGGATATTGACTGCACTGATGCCTTCAAAGGAAACCTAAGAGGTACCATGTCTAAGACAGATTTGTTGACTCCAAGTTCTAGGTACCGTTGTCTCATTTCTAGGTGACTGGGCCAAGGGGTGGGGACTGACACAATTTTCAAGGTAGGAAGATGCTACGTGATGGAATGAAAGATCTTCTTGGCCACTAACCAGGCAACTTGGGCATGAAGTTGGATTCTCATAAGGAGTGCATATTTGGTGGCACACCTGAGGTTTGAAAAGAGGTTCCTTGGGGCCAGCAGGTGGTGTGGTGGTTGAGGTGTTGGATTCCCACATGGCTGACCACAGTTCGAGTCCCAGACCTAGTGTCTTGAAACTCATGCCAGGTGTGTGTGCCTGCATGCCCAAAATCCCGAGAGAAGAATGGAAGAGAAAGGATTGCGGTGTAGTCATTCCAGCCCTGGGGTGGGGGTGATTTATTGCTTTCTGTTTGTCAGTCTCTCTGTCTCTCTCTCTCTTTCTCTCTCTCTCTCTCTTTCTCTTATACGTGCTCTGTAGCAAAAAATCTCTCCAAAAGAAAGAAAAAAAGGTTTCTTGAAATGATTTCTTAAAATAACAATGAGGTGCTGGATGGTGATGCTATGTGAGCCTGAGTCACATGGGAAGGTACCAGGTTCACGTCCAGAAACCTCTCTGAGTACACTGGGGATGTGCCCATGATCTAGGGCTGACTGAGGCTGAGTGTAGTGTGGAATCATGACCCTGTGAGGTGTTTTGTTTCTCTATCTCTATCTCTATCTCTCTCTCTCCCTCCCTCCCCCACCTCTCTCTCACTTACTCATGAAATAAATAAACATAAACTTCAGGAAAAATATTTTAAAGGAACATGATGGGTCCAGTCTGTGGTGTGGTGGTGAAGGTGGCTGGCTCCCACATGGCCAACTGCACAGTTCAAGTCCCAGACCTAGAGTCTTATAAAAACACATTGGACATGTGTGCACACGTGCCCAAGATCCCAAGAGGAGAAAGGAGGATAAGGGATTGCAGCATGGCCATCCCCCCACAAGGAGTGCTTTCTCACTTTCACTCTCTCTGTGTATGTCTCTCTCCAATGAGCACACCCCTGCCAGCAAAATTTAAACATATATTAAGTGGAGACATACAATGTCTCTCCTTCATAGCCTGGCTTGCTTCAAGAAAAAGAACTTAAATGTATGTATGTATGTGTGTATATATACATATTTATATACATATGTATGTATACACATACATGTATACATATATATACGTATATATGTATATATATATACACACACATATACACACACACACACACACACATATATAAATTTATTATTTTTAAAATTTTTTTGCTATAGGGCATGTGTGCTCATGAGAGAGAGAGAGAGAGAGACAGCAAGCTGTCAGATCCAGGACTTGAACCATGGTCAGCCATGTGGGAATCCAGCGTCTTAACCACCTGAGAGCCTACTGTCTAACTTTATTTCTGTTCTGTTTTCACAGGTAGGAGTACAGTTTCTCTCATCACTTACAGATCTCTTGGGGACATTCTGAATGGATCCTTCTTCAATAACAGAAGAGGGATGCAGGAAGTAAAACTAAACTCCCGTGTGGTGAGTAGTACCATCGGTTTGAAGGAGAAAGTCGACCTGTCTGAACCTGTGTTCCTGACTTTTAAGCATACTGAGGTGAGCAGAACCCAGGGCTGGTTCTCTGTGTACTGCCTGAAGGGGGGAGGGTGTATTGTCTGCAGCCCGGTCGGGAACTGGGTCCAATGCTGACCACTCAGAGGTGAGAGATCAACAACTGATGTGATATCAGTGCCACCTGTCAGGACAGCCGTTACCAAAAAGGAGTGCTGGCGAGGATTCCTGTCTGTCGGCAGGCATGGAAGTCGGTACGGCATAATGGCAAGCGGTATGGAGGGTCCTCAAAAAATTATAAATAGAATTATCATATGATCCAGCAATCCCACTTCTGGGCGTGTGTGTGTGTGTGTATACATACATATGTATACACACACACACACATATACATATATGTATACACACACATATATACATATAAGTGTATATACACACATATACATATATACATATACATATATGTATATACGCACACATACATATATGTATACACATATATACATATATGTGTACACATATACATACATGTATATACACACATACATATATGTATGTATACACACACGAAGTGATTACAGTTGGGATCTTGATAAGATATCTTCACCCCATGTTCATTACAGTGTTATTCACAATAGTCAATATGTGAAGAAAGCCTGTGTCTGAAATGGCTAAATATACATATATATATATATATATATATATATATATATACACACACACACACACACACATATATATGTATATATATATGCGCACACACACATATAATATATACACACACACTTAATTTTCTTTATATATGTATATATATATACACACACACACACACATATATATAATATATATACACACACACTTAATTTTCTTTATATATAATTAAATTGTATACATTATACACATATATAATAATTTTAAATTTATCTATCATATTTTACATTGTATAATATATAAAAATTATTTATATATTATGTATTTTAAGTAATAGATTACATTTTATATAAGTCACATATAGTATATAATAATCATATATTATATATTATCATATATAATTATTGTATATTCTATGTTTATATATTAATATTTATTTATATTATAATATATAATACAATTCTATTATACAGTAATATATAATATGTAATATATGAATAATATAAATATATTAATATTACCTAATTTTATACTATATATTACCTAATATAAATATAAACTATATATAGTTTTATATTATATATCTTATATAACTAATTATATAAGATATAAGATTTATAAGATAAATATAATTATATTATATATCATATATCTCTCAATTCTTATATTTGTAATATATATTTATTTAATATAGATTTTATAAACATGTATGTCATATAAACTACATATAAATATTATGTATATTAATATGTATTATATAATAACTATATATTATGATACATATATAATATAATAACTTTATATCATGTATAGTCATCTGCTGAGAGCTGCATAGTATATATATTATGTATATATAATTATAATATTAAAAGTTATTATGCATGAAAGTAAATCCTATGACTTGTGGCAAATATACGAACCCGAGGAATATTTTGTCAAGTGAGATAAGGCAGACACAGGGAAAGACGTACGGCATGGCTCTACTCATACGTGGAATCTAAAAGCTCCAAGCTCACAGCAGCTAGAGTGGAATGGCAGTTACCCAGAGTTCTGGAGACCTGATGTACAATATGGTAACATAGTTAATAACAATAATGTATACTTGAAAGTTTCCTTTTTGTACTGCCAGAGTGTGTATGTGCTCACCAGAGACCTGGGAGAAGGGGAGAGAAGGAGAAAGCACCCCCTAAGGGGGCGTGGTCACACTGCAATTCCTTCTCTATTTCTTCATCCTGTCAGGATTTGGGGCACGCGTGCACACACAAGTGCCCAGTGTGTTTTTCAAGTTCCCAGGATCAGGACTCAAACCATGCAGTCAGCCATGTGGGATCTGGCTCCCTTACCCACTAGGCCAGGGGCCCACCCTATATGCTTGAGAATTTCTGTGAGTATAGACCACAACTATCCTTATCTCACACACACACACACACACACACACACACACACACGTACATGCACACACAGGCAAATGTTAATTATCTGAGTGATGGCTATGTTAATTACAACTAACTTGATTGTGGTAGTCATACATACATGCACCTGTATGTTAACATTACATCATACACTTTAAATATGTATCATTTGTTTAAAGAGAGATTTTTGCTATAGGGCACATGCACTTGCCAGAGACACAGAGAGAGATAGAAAATGAGAAATCACCCCCCAGGGGGGATAGCCATGCCACAATCCCTTCTCCTCCATTCTCCTCTTGGGATTTTTGGGCATGCACACACACATGCCCAGTGTGCGTCTTAAGCTGCCGAGTCCAGGACTCAAACCGCAGTCGATTACATGGGAGTCGAGCAATGTAATTGTCAGGCCATCTGCTGGTCCCAAATATGTACAATTTTATCTGTCCATCACACCTCAATAACACTGAACAAAAACAACTACAAAAATGTCCAGACACCCAGAGATTTCCAGAGGCTTCCATTCTCACACTGAAGATCAAACAGGCAAGCCAGGATTATTGATCCCAGTGGGAGTTTGAGGGAAGGAGGAGACAGCCTACAGAAGAAAAGGGTGTCAGGAAGAAAGCCCCGACTGGCCTCCTCTCCCACCCAATCATCTCTCGTAATGTCTCTCGTTGGTCCTACCAACAGCAGACAGCCTGGGTGAAGTGGTCCCTAAGGGTCAACCCTTGAGCAGGGGAGGGTCCGTGAAGGGCAGACTACTCGAAGAACAGCCAGCACAGCAGGTGTGCTGATGTGAAACTTCCCTATCAGCATTTTCCCAGTCCTCTTTCCAACACAGTGCGTGGTGATTAGCACATAAACTTGAAATAACAAAACCCAAAAGAGACCTACATTCACCCTATTCTCTTCCCAGCCCGGTGGTGCAAGAAGAAAACATTTATGTGTCTACTGGGAAGGATCAGCCGAGAGGAACGGCTGGTCGACCGACGGCTGCTCTCACGTGGACAGCAACGAGTCCTACACCAGATGCAAGTGCTTCCACCTGTCCAGCTTCGCGGTGCTCATAGCTCTCAGCCCCAAGGTACCGAGATCCACGGTCCCCTCCCATGACCGTGACTGCGTCACCTTCTGCACAGCTTAGGAAAGACTCGGAGATAAAGTTCAGGTAGTAGCTTACTTGAGAAGTGACTCTAGGACACACCGGTGAAATGGAAAAGGGCCCAGACCCGTGCAGAGAGCACTGTCAAGCCTGTTGGCCTTGTGGGCAGTGGACTCTGGGAGTCAGTGTGGAACACTGCCTCAGAGTCGTGCTGACTGGACGGCGAGGGAGCTGGGGTATTTATACACCAACTTCCTTCAGACATTCACTGAGAGGTCCATCAGGGGGGTGTCAGTTATCTGACACTGCCATGGCCACAGGCAGAGAGTACAAGCTAACAAGGAAGCCCTCAGACATTGGAAAGAGAGCCCAAAGGAATCTGGGATCAAAAGTTATGTGACACTCGGGACCAGCAGTTAGCGTAATGGCTATGTCGCTGGACTCCCACGTAGTCGACCGCGGTTCGAGTCCCAGACCCGGTGGCTTAAACTCACGCCGGGCACATGTGTGTGCGTGCCCAAGATCCCAGGAGGAGAATGGAGGAGAAGGGATTGCGGCGTGACCATCCCCCCTGGGGGGTGATTTCTCGCTTTCTGTCTCTATGTCTCTCTCTGTCTGTCTGGCGAGCGCACGCGCCCTATAGCGAAAACCTCTCCAAAAAAAGAAAAAAAAAAAAAGTTATGTGACACTCTACAAGAGAGAGTTCCAGCTAACCTCCCCTGATCTGACCAGAAGGAAAGCATGAACTGCCAATTACACAACGTAGCCTCTGACCTGCCCAGGTCCCGGCCATGTCTAGGATAATTCACAAGGAAAGAAATAGAATGAATTTTCTCTGCTTCTCTTTACTGGACATTTACTATCTAACGACCAATTGTCCCTGTCTATGCTTGGCCTCGTTTCATTCATCCAACGACTATGTATCAGTCACTTACCACATGTCAGGCACTGTTCTAGGCCTTGTCCATCTAACAGGGAACACGACAGATAAAAAAAAAAAAATCCCGGGAACCAGCAGTTAGCGTAATGGCTATGTCGCTGGACTCCCACGTAGTCGACCGCGGTTCGCGTCCCGGACCTGGTGGCTTAAAACTCACGCCGGGCGCGTGTGCGTGCATGCCCAAGATCCCGAGAGGAGAATGGAGGAGAAGGGATTGCTGCGTGACCATCCCCCGTGGGGGTTGATTTCTCGCTTTCTGTCTCTATGTCTCTCTCTGTCTGTCTGGCAAGCGCATGCGCCCTATAGCAAAAACCTCTCCAAAAAAAAAAAAAAAAATCCCAGTCTCCACGGAGATTACTTCTGCATGCTGTACTATCCGGTAGGGTTACGAGCTCTGTATGGCACCTGGCCACTTGAAGTGTCTCAGTGCCAAAGAACTGAATTTCTCATTTCGTTTCCTTTCCATGGGTTTCAATGTAAAAATGGAGGCAACTTCAAATATTTTTCTGTGACGTGGACCAATATGTTCAGTAGGACCCTATTCTACTTTCCCCATTGGAAATACCGCCTCTAAATGGAGACGTTTTGTAAGGTAGAATAGACATTGATTTCAAGGGTTTACAAGGAAAAACACGAGAGGAGGTAGAGTACTTCATTCATCATTTTGTTGTGGTGGTTTAAGAATTATTTCATTTTATTATTATTGTTAGTTTTTTTTTAAATTTGGTGTAGGACTCATATGCTCATCGGAGAAGAGAAAGAGGGAGAAAGAAAGTGAGAAAGCAAGCCACAGACTACAGCTGGCCATGTGGGAGTCCAGTACCATAACCGCACACAACCTGCTGGTTCTACCTACATTGATTAAACATCACATTGATGTTTAAAAATTTTTTTTATTATATGATTTCTTTTTTAATTTGTAAAAAATTATTTTATTTTTAAATTTATTTTATACGTTCGATCCCTATATATCATTGAACTTGTAAAATGAATTCACCCGCATTTAATTATCGTATAGCTCTAAAGCACACAAAATGGTTTTTCAAAGTATACCCGCAGTATGTGACAATCGAATCAAGGATATTACCATAGGCATCATTTTCAAAGGGGAGATTTATATTCTTAGGCCTGTTAAGTATTTCTCCCTTGAATCCCACCCACCCACCGCCCTCCTATACTGATATTGCCAACCTATTGGGTTAGACAAAATATTCTCTTAAATTAGTTTTACCCGTTTCTTTTTATGATTTTTAACATAGCTACGAGAACAATTTGAATTAATGTGAGGCTCATGCGTCCAGTTTCTGAAGGACAGTGTTGGTCTAATGTTGGCTTCTCAATGGTCCATGTGTTAAAGGCGACTATCAGCCCCACTTTGATGGAGGGCACCAAGTCTCAGACAGATTAAGTCACTCGTTTCAAGGACTGAACTAACACGCCCTCATGACTCTCCATCAGGAGCCCAGCTGTGGAGTTGGAGGGTATTCATGGTGTCCTCCTTTGATGGCTTTCAGGAGGACCCTGTGCTGACCGCCATCACCTACGTGGGGCTGAGCCTGTCTCTGCTGTGCCTCCTCCTGGCAGCCCTCACCTTCCTCCTGTGCCGGCCCATCCAGAACACCAGCACCTCCCTGCACCTGCATCTCTCAGTCTGCCTCTTCCTGGCCCACCTCCTCTTCCTCACGGGTATCAACAGAACTGAGCCTCAGGTAGGCATGGCGCCAAAATCGTTACCTAGCGCCATCCAGTGTGGCTGTTTTCTCCCGAGGAAGGCGGACGAGAAGGCATTACTCTGCAGCAGTCGTGTAATGGGTCCCACTTGAGCCCTCTCCCTGTGTAACATTGAATACGATCCACACTCTCCAAGGGGCCACTTGGTCAAGTAACCAGGAGCCTAATACAGATGCTATCGCCAGTCAACTCCAGAATGTCAGAAATGAGCACGACCGTTCATTTTTTCCCATATGCACCAGTAGTAGGTGAACAGACAAGTTTTCAGAATGTCTGTATCCCATCCTCGGGCTGAAAGGGCTCTGTTGTCACCTATACACAGCTTCCAAGTCCCCCTGACAGCCTTTCCTTTATTTATTTATTTATTTATTTGATTTTTGCTATAGAACATATGCTCTCACCAGAGGACAGAGAGAGGGAAAGTGAGAAACCACACCCCCAAGGGAGATGGTCACACCACAATCCCTTCTCAAGATTTTTGGACACACGTGCATATCCACCTGGTATGATTTTCAGGCTGCTGGGTCCAGGACTAGAACTGCAGAGTCGGCATGTGAGACCCAGTCACCTTAGCCTCCATATCACCTGCTGGCCCGGATCCTTTCCATTTTAAACTCTGGGAGATAAAAAAAAAAAAAAAAGCATGGCATTCCTGTAGGGGCTTTTATAAATCATTCCAGGTCCAAGACTTGAACCATGGCCAACCATGTGGGAGTCCAATGCCTTAACCACCACGCCACCTGTTGGCCCTGCATTCTTCCATTTTTAAGAACACAATAGCATCTTTTTTTTTTTTTTAAATAGCATCTGTTTTTAACTACAGTCACTATGTTGTATAATGATCTCTTTTAACTTCCCCTTTTTAAACTTCCTCTCTGAAACAGGGATCTAGTCGTAAGGCTCTAATGGAGATGTAGTATGTTATGTGAGTAAGGGCATGGACTCATCGCTCAGAGAACAGCACTAGCTTTTACCTTCACCATCAGCGTCAGTATCATATCTGGGAAGAATTGGAATTAAGACTACTAAGCTATTAAAAAAGAAGAAGAAGAAGGAAGAAGGAATGAATTTCAAGCCAACTGTCAATCTTAAGACTATATTTACTCTATTTTTTTTACCTTTTTTTAGAGTCGTTTTTTGTTTTTGATTTTTGCTTTTTACCATAGAGCTCATGGCAGAGAGACAGAGAGACAGAGAGAGAGAGAGAGAAAGTGAGAAATCACCGCCATCCCCCAGGATGATGGCCACACCACAATCCCTTCTCCTTCATTCTCCTCTGGGGATTTTGGGCACATACACACATGTGCACTCAGCATGACTTTGAAGCCACGAGACCCAAACCACAGTTGACATGTGGAAGTCCATCACCTTAACCACTACGCCACCTGCTGGCCCAAGACAGTACTTACTCTTAACCATAGCCCTATCCTGCTATGAGGTCGAAATAGTTCATTCTAATAGTCTTTTCCTTTTTTAAAAGAAAGAAAGCAAGCCTTGAAGAATATCTCATACCCTATGGGCAACTGGGGCTTAATTCCGCTGAGGAGCTCCGGGAGACATCGTAAGGCACATGTCTCTCTAAAATAACTCTAACCAAGCAGCTCTTTCTCTACCACCTCCTGGATATTACGCATTTATTCCTTCACATTTTTGTCCGGCTCCACACGTAAGGTCAGCAGACTGCAATGACCAGCAAAAGTCTCCAGCAAATGTATTTCCCTTTAAGAAAATGTGGCAGGTGTCTGAATTAAAATTCTGAGCCTGGGGCCAGCAGGTGGTGTGGCAGTTAAGCCAGCTGAATCCCACGTGGCTGGCTGTGTGGTTCAAATCCTGGACCCAATGACTCGAACATTGCTTCCAAGATCCCAAGAGGTGAATGGAGATTGTGGCATGGCCATTCCCCCCAGGAGGTGATTTCTCCCATTTCCTCTATCTGCCTCTGGTGAGCACAGGCATCCTATGGCAAAACTTTAAAAAAAAAAATCCCAGGGACCAGCAGATGATGTTGTGGTCTCGTCATTGGACTCCTATATGGCCGACCATGGTCCGAGTCCCAGATCCGGTGACTTGAACCTCATGCTGGGTGCATGTGCATGTGTGCCCAAGATCCCGAGAGGAGGATGGAGGAGAAGGGATTGTAGCATGGCCATCCCCCCTGGGGGGTGATTTCTCGCTTTCTGTCTCTCTGTCTCTCTCTGTCTTTCTGCCAAGTGCATGCACCCTAAAGCAAACACCTCTCCAAAAAAAATAAGGTTAAAAAAAATTGCAGGCAGGCCAGCTCCCAGGGACGGGAAGTGGCGACACTCTAGCCGAGTGCCTAGGCCTCTGCGGCAGACCCCAACCCTCCTCCCCTCCAGGTGCTGTGCTCCATCATCGCAGGTGCGCTGCATTACCTGTACCTGGCCTCCTTCACCTGGATGTTCCTCGAAGGGCTTTACCTCTTTCTGACCGTCAGAAACCTCAAGGTGGCCAACTACTCCAGTGCAAGCAGATTTAAGAAAAAGTTCGTGTACCCTCTGGGCTACGGGATCCCTGCTGTGATTGTCGCTGTGTCTGCAATAGTTGGATACAGACATTATGGAACCAGTACTCAGTAAGTATCATGTACACGTCCATGGCTGAAGTGGTGTCTACAGCCCACGCATGACAGGAATCCAAAGAATGTATAACCCATTTTCTTTTTCTCTTATCTTTTTTCAAAAATTATTTTATATATATATATATATATATGGAGAGAGAGAGAGAGAGAGTAGGTTAAGTGGGTGGAGATTTATCTCTAAAATGTAAAGATGTAAAGAATCAGGGCCAGCAAGCAGCGTGGTGGTTAAGGGGCTAGACTCCCACATGGCCAACTGCAGTTCAAGTCCCAGACCTGGCAGCTTGCTTTCTCACTTCTTCTCTCTCCCTGTCTCTCTCTGATGAGTGCATGTGCCCTATAGCCAATTAAATAATAACAATAAGTAATCAATAAAATTAAAATAAATAATTCTAAAAAAAAAAAAAAACCGTTAAGTGTCACCATAGTAACAGCCATCCACAGCCTATGGTGCATCGGAGATATTCTTCCTGTGTGCTGTAGCATCCAGGCATGCTTGCTTTCTGTGGAGGCGGGCTGTGTCAGATGAGGACACACATCTGACTCTAACAAGCAGTTTACAAACTGCCCAGTTCATGGCACTACCTCTATCTTGCTACTGTTTGAGCTCTCTGCCCTTTCCTGAGGAATACACAGCTAACGCTTATCATTCTCCCTACAGCTGCTGGCTCAAACTTGATAAAGGATTCATCTGGAGTTTCATGGGGCCGGTGGCTGTCATTATCTTGGTAGGTGATAGTTATTTATGGGCATGCCCATCCTGGGTTGGCCGAGCATGGAGAATCTGTTTCTTATCTGTCGAAGTGGAGAAGTGGTGAAGATAAGGAAAGACGGCCCAGTGGGGTCAACCCTCTTGTCGTCTCTTATCTGTTCCTGGAGTCCCCCCAGCTCACTGGTTGTTTTGGTAGAATACGGCTCTCTGCAGGAAATTCTTTTCAAAGTTCAGAATTCGTTTATGCAATATTTAGTGAATGTCGATTCCTCACAGAGTGACAAGGTTTTCTTGTTTGCTGGGAACCTCCTGATTATACCCGTTGTCCTGGTAGAGTTTTTGTTTGTTTATTTTTGCCATAAGACATGTGCAATTGCTGAGAGAGACAGTGAGAGGGAAAGTGAGAAGTCACCCCCTAGGGGGGATAGCCATGCTGCAATCCCTTCTCCTCCATTCTCCTCTTAGGGGTTTGATGAAGCACACACACACACATGCACACACAGTGTGATTTTCAAGCTGCCGGGTCCAGGACTTGAACTGTAGTTGGCCATGTGGGAGCCCAGTACCTTAACCACCATGCCACCTGCTGGCCCCATGAGGTTTTTTTATGATCTCTTATTCACATTTAATTGTTAAACCTATCATAGCACCCAATGCTGTTTTTGTTTGTTTGTTTGTTTTTTTTTGGAGGTTTTTGCTATAGGGCACGTGCATTCGCCAGTCAGACAGAGAGAGACAGAGAGACAGAAAGCAAGAAATCACCTCCCAGGGGGGGATGGCCAAGCCGCAATCCCTTCTCCATTCTCCTCTCGGGATCTTAGGCACGCATGCACAAGCACCCAGCGTGAGCTTAAGTGACCGGGTCCAAGACTCAAACCATGGTCGACTACATGAGAATTCAGTGACATAGCCATTACGCTAACTGCTGGTCCCCCAATGCTGTTTTTCAAATCAAGGATATTACCGCATACATCATTTTCATCAAATAACTTTACCTTCTTATGTTTATTAAGTATTTCTCCTGAGTCCCTTCCACCTACCCTCCACTATCCACCCTTCTACCCTTTAGTCTCTAGTATCTACATTTATCCTCTCTACCATCATACCTTTAGAGTCTTCTGTTTCTGCCATAGAGTACAGATATTCGGTATATGCTGAGCAGGGACATACAGTGTTTCTCTGTCATAGTTTGGCTTACTTTGCTTAGCATTACATCTTCTCTGAGGGGTCCAGTGGGTGGCATGATGGTTAAGGCACTGGACTCCCACATGGCCAACCACAGTTTGAGTCCCAGACCTGGCAGCTTGCCTTCTCACTTTTTCTCTCTCACTCTGACTCTCTCTGGTGAACACATGTACCCTGTAGCAAAAATTTAAAAAATAATAATAATAAATAAAATAAATAATTCTTTTTTTTTTTTTGCTATAGGGCGCGTGCGCTCGCCAAAAAGAGAGAGACAGAGAGACAGAAAGCGAGAAATCTTCACGCCGCAATGGGATCTTGGGCACGCACGCACACGCGCCCGGCGTGAGTTGTAAGCCACAGACGCGAACCGCGGTCGACTACGTGGGATCCAGCGACATAGCCATTACACTAACTGCTGAATAATTCTTTAAAAAATCTTCTGCCAGTGCCCAGTAACTGATGATTGGATTGGCAATGTGGCATATGTACACCATGGAATATTACTCAGCCAGAAGGAGCAATGCGACTGCTATTTGATACAAAGTCCTGGTAGAGCTATTCCTGGCACTCTTCCACTTCCAAAGAGTCCTGATTCAAATGATTGATTATATAGTCACCCTAGTCAACTTCCTGTTGCTGTGTATCCTGTATAAAGAAGTGCATATGTTCTATAATAAAGAAGTGCATATGTTCACACTGTTTTTATGAAGCCTGTACACTTTTGGAAAGAGATTCCTATGTCTGCCTCAAGTCGGGATGTACAAAATGGCCTCACAATAAAATCCTATGTCATTTTCTTTTTTTATTTTGTTTTCATTTCTATCATACATTAAATCACTATATATCACTTTGCTTGTAAAATGAATTCTCCCACACCCGTCCAGTTGAAGATACTATACACGTTATTATCAACAGACAATAATCCATTTCTGTGCCCCATAAATGTCTTGCCTCTCTATTTTTTTCTTTAATATCTTTCCTCACACTCTCCCTTCCCCCACCCTCTTTCCACACTGTACCCGTACCTTTAACCATTTTCCATGCCTCTGTATCCTATAATCTTTGAGTTTCCATCATAGAGTACAGACAGTCTATATATTAAGTAGAGACATACAGTGTCTCTCTTTCATAGCCTGGTTTGCTTCACTCAGCAGTAAATCTTCCATATTCTTTCATGCTGTTTCCACAGATAAACTTGACGTTCTACATCCAAACTCTGTGGATTTTGAGAAGCAAACTTTCCTCCCTCAATAAAGAAGTTTCTACCATTCAGGACACAAGGTAAGAAGGCACCAAAAACAATGGTGCCCATGTATTTGTCCTTAAGGACTACTCTGTCTGGGGAAGGAAAAAAAAACATACAAAAATTTTATATACATATTCCTGGTCCTGCGGAATCACCATCAGCCAAATTTTTCAATGTAACTTTCTAGATGACATTTCCCACAACTCTTCTTGTAAGTCCAGGGAGAAGACTTTGCAGATAAATCAAACCATTTCCAAGAGAGAGATATAGCCCTTATTCTCAGTGGCAGTGGATAAAAACAAGTCCTACCTCATCCTCAAGTTGTATGACTCTGCATAAGTCACTCAACTGCATGAAATTGTTGTGAGGTTTAAATAAGATAATGTGGGGGCCAGCAGGTGGCTTGGTGGTTAAAGCACTGGACTCCCATATGGCTGGCTGCAGTTCAAGTCCCAAACTTGGTGGCTTGCTTTCTCACTTTCCCTCTCTCTCTCTCTCTGGTGAGCACACATACCCTATAGCAAATTATAACACTACTAATGATAAATAAATAAAATAAAATAATTCTTTTTAAAAAAAGCTTTTAAAAGTAAAATTAAATAAATAAATAAGGTACTGCATACAAAGCATTTGGTTAGCACTAATGCTTACTAAGTTTCTGAAAACAGTAGAAAGTTCTTGAGAAACAATAATCGTTCTTATACTTTCATTATTTCCCCCAGAGTCATGACATTTAAAGCCATTGCTCAGCTGTTTATCCTGGGATGCTCTTGGAGCCTCGGTTTTTTCGTGGTTGAAGAAGTTGGGAAGACGGTCGGATCAGTCATTGCCTATTTATTCACTATCATCAATGTCCTGCAGGGAGTTTTCCTCTTTGTGGTACACTGTCTCCTTAATCGCCAGGTAAAGCTCATTATTTTGCCCCAAGTCTAATGGGTGGCTGTTCACACTTTCTGAACTTCTTTTTTTTTTTAATTTTATTTTATTTTTAATTGCTACATAATTGTACATATTTGTGAGTACAATGTGATGTTATATTTGTATTTGAAGGTTGTCTTTATTTGAGGGAGAGGTCTTCAGTGCTGCTTGGGTATGCTATGTGCTTTGGATTTCATCTATTCGTCATTCTAACATATCCCTTAAGGGCATGTATCAGTCAGGATAAAGTAGATTATGCTGCAGTAACAAATAACCCTCACTTCTCAATCCATTCTCAGTGGTTTATATCAATAAATATTTCTTGCTCATGCTATATGGTTATGATTTAATTCACATTTCCTTTGTTCTGGGATGTGGGCCAAAGGTGTGTCTCCCAATTTAGAATATTGATGGTTTATGGTGAAGGGGAAGGAACCATGACAAAGCACAGTTTAACTCTCTTAAGGCTTCTGATTAGCAGAGATGCATATCAGTTCTGCTCTCACCTCATTGATCAAAGCAAGTCGCAGGGACATAGCTGAGTTCACCATGGAGGAGATGGATAATTTTTATGTATTGGGGTGCTCTGTAGAGAGTAATGTGGGAATATTTGGCCCAATCTACCACAAGCTCAGAGAAACTTCAACTCTAATCCCAGTTCTTCCACTTGAGTAGGTTGCCTACTGGCAGGGTTGAGGGTTTAAATGAAGCAGTGTATATACATTTCCGAGCACTATCCTTGGACACCTAGTTATCAGGATGAGTTTTATTATCATTTTACTCTCCATAGAAAACTAGTAACCGTTTTCCTGTCTTTTTCCTGTCCTGTTGAGAATTACTAGTAGTTAAGATGCCAGTAGCCAGAAGATCATCTTAACAAGACATTGATTTCCATCTTTTATTGCTTTTCTAGCACCTAGTGCTTCTCACTCACAGAAGAACTAAAACACAGCTTAAGTGTTTTGGTGAAATGACACAGAACATTAAATTTTTAAATGTCACTTTTAACATATTAAAGAAGTTTAAGAAATTCAATTCATGGCATTGCAGGGATGGTTTAGTGTAATGGTTGGTGTCAGGGATCTGGAGTAAAAATGATAAGGTTTTGAGTGCTGGCTCTGTGATCTTGGACAAATCAATTTATCTCTGAGAGCCTCAATTTCTTCGCCTTTAATTGGGGTGCAAGAAATACCTCCCTCGTTAATTTATGTAAGAATTAAATGAGATATTTCAAAGGTCTTGAGCATAGGTAGAGTTCAATAAATGGTGATGTTTATCATCATAATCACTACCACCACCACCACCACCACCATCATCACATCCCCACCTTAATTGTCACCTTTCTCATGACTGTAATCACCATAGTTAATTATTACCATCTTCATCATCTTCACCACTACTATTACCATCATCACCTTCATTACCATCACCATCATCACCACCATCATCACCACCAACAACACCATCACCATCAACACCACCACCATCAATATCACCACTATCATTACCACCACTACCACCATTTTCATCACTACCACCACCACCACCATCATCACCACCATCACCACCACCACCATCACCACCACCACCAACACCACCACCATCAACACCACCATCACCACCATCAATACCACCATCACTACCACCATCATCAACAACACCACCACCATCATCAACACCACCACCAACAACAACACTACCACCACCATTATCATCAACACCATTAAGTCTGACATTTATGGTGTCCGATGTTTAGTATGCACCTTTTCTACAACTGATAAATTTGACCCTGCATAAATGAATCAAGATCAGCATGACCAGGGCCAGCAGGTGGAGTGATGGTTAGGGTGCTGAATTTTCATTTAGCTGACTATAGTTCAAGACCTGGACCTGGTAGCTTGAAAAGCACAACAAATAAATAGATAGATGAGAGAGGGAGGGAGGGAGGGAGGGAGGGAAGGAGGGGGAGAGGGGGAGAGAGAGAGAGAGAGAGAGAGAGAGAGAGAGTTTTCTTGTTTATAAATAGATGAGCATGGTCAAGATTATACAGAAAACTAATGAAAAGAAGAAGAGAGTAAAGTGTGGTGTCTGTGGTATCTTTATCTTTAGTCGTCCGTTGTAGGGTCTTTTCTAATGAACCAAGCTCTGAGTGTAACATAAGCTCAATATTCCTTGAACTTCCAGGTACGAATGGAATATAAGAGATGGTTCAGAAGAATACGGAAAGGGGCAGAAACAGAAATCACTGAGATGTCTCATTCTACGACCCAGACCAAAATGGTAAGATTGGTTCCTCGTGAGTGCCTTATCCAATAGCTCCTGCTACCAGGAGCCTTTTAGTTCCCTGATCTGAAAGAAAAGAGAAATTACATGAAGGTTCTGGATTATAAGCTGAAGTTTCTGGGTTTTGAGATCAAAACTAGGAGAACCCTTCCTTTTCTCTGTCTCTCTCCTCCTTTCTCTCCTTCTCTCTGTTTCTTTCTCTTCCTCCTGCTCTGCTTTCTCTTTGCTCCTTAATCCTCCCTTCCTTCTTTTATTTTTCTCTTTTCTTATTCTGTTTCCTGTTCTCCTTTCTTCTTCCTTCCCTTTCACTCTCTTTCTTCTCTTTCTTCCTCTTTCCCTTGCTTTCTGAGTCTGTTGTATTCTTTCTCCATTTTCTCTCTTCTCCCTTCTTTTTTCCCCTTTCTTTCTGTCTCTCTTCCTTCCTTCTGTAAACATCTGAAGGACATTTAACAAATTTTAAATTTCATTAACAACATTTATGTAACAAATATGTATTAGCCATCATATGCCTGACACTGCTTAAGTGCAGAAAGTAGACACACGGGGGAAGCCCTCGCCCTCATGGGGCTAACGGTCTAGTAGGGGATGAGAGGGGCAGACAACAAACCCTACATTACATGGCACATTAGAAACTGATCAATGCTACAGGAAAAATAGAGAGCAAGACGGAGCAATCAGGAGTGGGTGGAGTGTGGTAAGGCAGCCATGATGGGCCTCAATTGAGAAGCAGAAAGCTGAGTTAAAGACTCAAACGCTGGGCCAGCGGGTGGTGTGGTGGTTAAGGCACTGGACTCCCACATAGTCCTAGACTGTGGTTTGAGTCCCAGACCTTAGGGCTCAAAACTCATGCTGGGAGTGTGTGCGTACGTACCTAAAATCCTGAGAGAAGAATGGAGAAGGGATTATGGTTCAAGTTCCAGACCCGGTGGCATAAACTCATGTTGGGCGCATGTGCATGCGTGCCCAAGATCCCAAGAGGAGAATGGAGGAGAAGGGATTGTGGCATGACCATCCTTCCTGGGGGTGATTTCTCACTTTCTGTGTCTCTGTCTTTCTGGCAAGCGCATGCACCCTCTAGCAAAAAACTCTCAGAAAAAGAAAAAAAGAATATAAAGTTCTCCACTGGAAAAGATGTACAACATATCGTAATATCCCTACTTTTATGATAACGTAATTCATGTTTTTGAAAAACTATATTGTGTGCTATGGAGACATAACGATTTTTTTAATTAAAAGAACTATCAGGACCAGCAGTTGGCGTAATGGCTGTGTTGCTGGACTTCCATGTAGTTGACTGCAGTTCGAGTCCTGGACCCAGTGGCTTAAACTCACTCTGGGCACGTGTGTGTGCGTGCCCAAGAGACAGAGAGGAGAATGGAGGAGAGGGGATTGCAGCGTGGCCATCCTCCCTGGGGGGTGATTTCTCACTTTCTGTCTCTGTCTGGCGAGTGCAGACACCCTATAGTAAAAACCTCTCCAAAAAAAAAAGATAAAAGATAAAAGAGCTATTATAGATGGTGCTTTATTGGGAGAATGGGGAACCAGTTGTAGAATTAGTTATTAAAACATCTTTACTGCATATCGGAGCTTACAGAAATCCCGGTTTGTCCTTGCTAAGCAAGCTAGAGGTTGTTGTTTACTTCCAAGATGTTCATTTCTTTTCTGTTCCTTCTTCTCATTACTTCCCCACAACGAGGAAGAGCCGGAGAAACCATCAGCACTTTTTCATAGAAAAGACGTCACATTGGCCCAGCCACCTCCAGACTTCGTCTCTGTTTCTTGGATGAAGGTGAACTGACTTGTTTATGGACAGTACTCAGACATGGGTTGGACAAATGCCACCATTCTGTCTCTCCTGTGAAATGCCCAGACTCATTCACCTATTTTGACTTTTTTTTTTTCAGTTTTTTACTATAGAGTGCATGTGCTTGCCAGAGAGACAGAGAGAGGGAAAGTGAGAAAGGGGGAGGAAGCTGTAAGCCATGAACAACCAAGACTCCTAGCAGCTGAGGTGTGAGGTGTGGGGACATTGGCCCTAGTAAAGACCACTTAGTGAGGCATTAATTGCAAGGGTCAAAGAGAATGGACCCCAGGGAGGATGGCTATACTGCAGTCCCTTCTCCTCCATTCTTCCCTAGGGATTTTGGGCATGCATGCACATGTGCCTGGCATGTTTTTCATGCCACCAGGTCTGGGGCTTGAACTACACAGTCAGCCATGTGGGATCCAGCACCTTAATGACCACAGCACCTGTTGGTCTCATCTGTTTTAACTTTTATCTTCGTAGAAAGAACACCACCGTCCCTCACTCAGGGTGCATTGTCACCAGAAAGGATCTCTTGGCCAAGTCTGACAAGTTTCCGATTTCCTTTGCCTGATGGCTTTTTGAATTTACATGTGTTTGTGGGGTCATTTTATTTTTTTAGTTGCATCTTGAACATGTGCTGGTGCGAATACCCCTGATCAAATGGAGTGGTATGTCAGTGCAGTGGTTTGGTCTCTTTTTTTTTTCTATTTCTTTTTTTAATTTTGCTGAAGGGCACATGCATTCGCTGAGAGAGAAAAAGAGAGAGAAAGAGAGAAAAATTAAGAAACACCCCTAGGAGGGTGTGTTTACACCACAATCATTTCTCCATTTCTCCCTCCATTTGGGGTTTGGGGCATGCACCATATACATGCTGGCATGTCTATCAAGCCACTAGGTCTGGGCTTTGAACTGTGTAGTCAGCCATGTAGGATCCAGCCACCTTAACCACCAGGCCATGAGCTGGCTCTTTTTTTTTTTTTAACTCATTACTCATACTTTTCCAAAGTGACTGGTTTTTAGGTATATTTTTCAGCGCATTAATAAATGCACAGTGTGGTAATTGTGCTGGAAAAAGAAATGTTACACATCGTAAAGCTATACGTGATTAAATGTAATATAAAAAATGCAGGGAAGACCGTGTTACCAGGTTGGAAAATTCATTTGGTATGCTGTCGTGATACACAGTGATTAAATGTAAAAATATTAAATGTGTGAAATGATAACAACCATCAATGTTAAAGTAGCACGCAAGAGTTGACATAATTCATTTGAAGAGACTGCGTGTGCGGGTTTTGGATTATGGACAGAAGATTGTGACTTTTTCTGCTTAATCAAAAATATCTTGGGAACCAGTAGTTGGCGTAATGGCTATGTCGCTGGACTCCCACGTAGTCGACCGCGGTTCGCGTCCCGGACCCAGTGGCTTAAAACTCACGCCGGGCGCGTGTGCGTGCGTGCCCAAGATCCTGAGAGGAGAATGGAGGAGAAGGGATTGCGGCATGACCATCCCCCCTGGGGGGTGATTTCTCGCTTTCTGTCTCTATGTCTCTCTCTGTCTGTCTGGCAAGCGCACACACCCTATAGCGAAAAACTCTCAAAAAAAAAAAAAATGTCTTCTCATCGTGGACACGTGATTCCCTCCCACTGCTGGCTTGGAGATGATAGGACTCCCTAAATTGTAAAGAGTTCAAATGTAGGGATAGTCACAGAGTTTTTAAATGAGTGCATGCAGTGATAATTTTCATATTGCATCATTTCAAATTTGCACAAATAAAACTTGTATAAAATGCAACTTTCTGGCCCGTTGATGTGTCCTTGTGCTTAATTCCTATTCTACTCACACCTGGTCCAAGACTGTTGCAGAAAGAACAAATGACTGAATATTCCAGGTCTTGCAGGGCTGAGTTTCAGCTTCCCTGTTCAATGTTCTTCTTCCCTCCCGACGTGAAGGCTGCCTTCTTTCTCTCTGCCTCTCTCTCTCTCTCCTTTGTATCTTCTTCTTTTTTTATTTTTTATTATTTTTTATTTTTTTTAATTTATTTATTTTTAATTTTTTATTATCATCATATTCTTCTTTATATTACATTGAATTACATATAACTTTTCAGTGTATTACATTGCTTTTTCAAAAGGGAATGCCACGCATGTCAGTCAGTACAGAGACATTAATCTCCCCGCTTCAACATTCAATATCTTTTCTATGTTTTCCCCAATCATTATTATTATTATTCTAATTATTTTTTAAAACAGTCAATCGCTATTTCTCATTTTGCTTGTACAAATACTTGGCCCATCATGAAATACTTCTCAGACAAATCCAGTTGAGAATACTATCCATGTCAACATCAACAGTTAATAAGCCGTATCTGTTTCTCACTAACGTCCTGCCTCTCTATTGTTCACTTGCTATCTTTCTCTATCCTCTTTCCTTTGTATCTTCTTCAAGAACCAGCCTGGCTCCTGTTGTCTTCAGAACTCTTTTCTAACAGCTTGACAATGATGCCGCACCAGCACAGGACTCTCCAGGGCTGACCCACGTGGGGAGGATCCGGGTCCATGTCCGGAGACCTCCCTGAACAAACAGGCATGTGCATGCCCGTGACCTGGGGCTGGCTGAAGCCTCTTAGAAGTCTCGCTCTCCCAGGACCAGCAGATGACGTCATGGGTACATCACTGGACTCCCATGTAGTCGACCATGGCTGGAGTCCCAGACCTGGTGACTTACAGCTCATGCTGGGCGCGTGTGCGTGCGTGCCCAAGATCCCGAGAGGAGAATGGAGGAGAAGGGATTGCGGCGTGGCCATCCCCCCTGGGGGGTGATTTCTCGCTTTCTATCTCTCTGGAGAGTGCTCCCGCCCTGTAGCAGAAATATCTCTCTTAAAAAAGAAAGAAAGAAAGAAAGAAAAAGAAAGAAAGAAAGAAAGAAGAAAGAAAGAAAGAAAGAAAGAAAGAAAGAAGAAGAAAGAAAGAAAGAAAGAAAGAAAGAAGAAAGAAAGAGAGAGAGAGAGAGAGAGAGAGAGAGAGAGAGAAAGAGAGAGAGAAAGAAAGAAAGAAAGAAGAAAGGAAGGAAGGAAGGAAGGAAGGAAGGAAGGAAGGAAGGAAGGAAGGAAGGAAGGAAGGAAGAAGGAAGGAAGGAAGGAAGGAAGGAAGGAAGGAAGGAAGGAAGGAAGGAAGGAAGGAAGGAAGGAAGGAAGGAAGGAAGAAGGAAGAAAAGAAGAAAGAAAGAAAGAAAGAAAGAAAGAAAGAAAGAAAGAAAGAAAGAAAGAAAAAAAGAAATCTCTCTCTCTCTCTGTCATGAAAGAAAGAAATAAAAACTTAGAATTTATATATCATGGGGGGCAGAAAGTGGTGTGGTAGTTAAGGTACTGGATCCCACATGGCTGACTCCACAGTTCAAGTACCAGACCCTGCAGCCATGCCCCTAGAGGGAGGGGATTTCTCACTTTCCTCTCTCTGTTTCTCTCCAGTGAGCACAGGAGCCCTATGGCCAAAACCTTAAAAAATAGATTATGGGCCAGCAGGTGGCATGGTCATTAAGGCACTGGACTCCCACCTGGCTGATGGTGGTTCCAGTCCCAGATCTGGCGGCTTGCTGTCCCACTTCCCTTCTCTCTCTCTCTCTCTCTCTCTCTCTCTCTCTGGTCAAATTAAAACATAATAATAAATAAATAAAGTTACATAAATAATTTATTTTTAAAATATGTGGTATATGATAAACCTGCTGATCCATCCATCCTGTTCTTTTTTTAGTTCCTAGAGACTTTCCACAGCCACCACCTGGCTCGGCCACCATTTTCCGTATCTAGCCCTCTTCGCCTTTACGCTTACGGAAAGCTTCCTGTGCCAACACGTAGGGGACATTACTAGTGTCCCAGGTCTCTCCTATGACAGCTTTCCATTTGACCTGAAAGGGGACACACACTGAATTTGTCCCCACTGGCCACGGCCAGTCATCCATTGGGGTTAGAGCCCTTCTAACCAGATTGTCTCTCTTTAAGCATTTGAGCCAAGAGACTTGGAGAACGGATCCGTGAGGTCCCTTTGGGGTGGCCAAGGTGGACCCGGCTCACCGGCTGGGGGGAGTTCATCTGCAGAGAGACGAGAACAGAGCCAAGGAATAGGAACAAGCAGCAATAGAGAAGCCATTCTCCAACACTGGTTAGTAGCTGGAGCTGAGGCAGAAAGGGACTTAGCAGGTGGTGTCCCTGTTCTACCAGAGCTGGGCAAGTCACTGGACCCCTCCCTCCCAGCACCTCACCCCACCATGGTGCCTGAAACTTCTGGGCTCTTGAGAATTCCCTTTGAAACAGCACAACACGGGGCCAGCGGATGACATAGTGGTTACGTTGCTGGTCTCCCACATGGCTGACCGTGGTTTGAGTACCAGACCCGGTAGCTTGAACATCACGTCGGGCATGTGTATGTGCATGCCCAAGATCCCAGGAGGAGAAGAAAGAAGGGGTTGCAGTGTGGCCCTCCTCCTAGGGGGTGAGTTCTCACGTCCCCTCTCACTATCTCTGTGTATCTCTCCCTCTGTGGTGAGTGCACACGCCCTGAGGCAAAGACCTCTCAGAAAAGAAAGAGAACAACGTCTCTCCAATGTCATCGTTAACCTCAAATTTATTACAGAGGAAACAGATATTTAATCTCAACCCCCACAAAATAATAAGATAGCTAATCTCTACCCCCAAGTGTGACGTTAACTTGCTTTAGCTTATCAGGAAAACTGTACGCTCACCAGCAAAGACCAGAGGCTGCCAGTAGGCCGTCTCTGCTGGGGGCCTGCGCTGCTGGGTGGGTGAGGTCAAGAAGTGAGTTCTGGGGCCAGCAGGTGGCGTGGTGGTGAAGGTGCTGAACTCCTACATGGCCGACCATGGTTCGAGTCCCGGGCCTGGAGGCTTGCTCTCTCACTTTCTCTCTCTGGTGAGCACACATGCCCCATAGCAAAACAAGATGCTTTTGAACTGGGAGGAGATAAAAAGAGAAAGCGCCATTCAATCCAGTTCCAAGCTTCGTCCTTTGCTTTATTACGAAAACCACAAAGCCTGGAGGTGAACGTTCACCTCGTTTGATTATGGTTTGTCTTTTTGTGAGGGAATGAAGTAACCAGTGAAATTCCCCTTGTGGGGACATTTGACTCATGGAAAAGAAAATAACCTATATTGAAAACACTATATGCCTGGCACTGTTCTATGACCATTGCATATATTGATTCATTTCATCCCTACAACTGTTATTAACTTATTTTTTTGCACATGAAGAACTAAGATCAAGAAAGGGGGCTGGCAGGTAGCATGGTGGTTATGGTCGTTGGACTCCCACATGGCCGACCATGGTTCGAGTCCCGGACCTGGCAGCCTGCCTTCTCACTTTCCCTCTCTCTCTCTTGCATGTGTGCCCAAGATTCCTGGAGGAGAATGGAGTAGGATTGCAGCATGACCATTCCTCCTGAGGGGTGATTTTCATGTTTTCTCTCACTGTCTCTGTCTCTCTCTGGTGAGCGCATGCACCTTAAAGCAAAGCCTCTAAAAACAAAACAAACAAACAAACAACAAAAACAATATTTAACCTCAGCCAAACACAAGGAGCCAACTAGTGTAAGTTATCTGACTAGGGAATTAAGATTTTAAAAAAAAAAAAAAAAAAAAAGAGCAATTTTGTAACTCTAGTCAAATAATTTATTTATTTTGCTTTTGCAACCACCCTAAAAATACTTGCCTCTGACAGTTTGTCATGAGACCACTAAACCTCTTCTGGTTTGGTGTTTCCTAATTGATGAATTGTTTCTTACTCAAATAAGATTTAAAATTGATCGTGCCTCAGATTTTTCCTTTACACGCCAAATCTTTTCACACTCTGTTCGCAGATGGCTGCATGGTCACCTATGGCATACACCAGTCATATCGCACTTAACCCAAGCGTGGATCAGTTTTAACGTTTTAGCCCTGTAGACAACACTGTAACGAACATCTCTGAGCTATATTTAATCACACAACTATTTTTTTAATAATTTTAAATTTTTTAAGAAAATTATTTTCTGCAATGACTGTTCATCACTACAGCTTGTAAAGTGAATTTTCTCAGCATGAATACACTGCACGCCATTCCAGTGATAGATATCATCCACGTTCTCATCCACAGACAGTCCTCCATTTCTGTGTCCCTTAAATATCTTGCCTCTTGGGACCAGCAGATGGCGTAATGGCTATGTCACTGGACTCCCATGTAGTCGACCGGTGTCTTAAACTCATGCTAGGCGTGTGTGCGTGCGTGCCCAAGATCCGAGAGGAGAATGGAGGAGAAGGGATTGCGGCGTGGCCATCCCCCCTGGGGGGTGATGTCTCGCTTTTTGTCTCTCTGTCTCTCTCTGTCTTTCTGACGAGGACACATGCTCTATAGCAAAAATCTCTCCAAAAACCAAATAAATAAATATCTTGCCTCTCTATTTTTTCTCCTTGGTTCCCTTCCTCTCACCCTCCCCACCGGCCACCCTCCGCCCACACTCTAGGGTGGAAACAGAAAGCTGAGAGGGGACAGAAGCATGGGGAACGGTGGCGAATCACTCCGCCATTGAAGGGCTCTGAAACTTCCTAGGAGACCATCAAGCAGTGGAAGGAAGTTTATCTGTCTTCCTCTTTTGAAGTTAAATTTTAATTTTTATAAAGTAAACTTTACAGGACATTCTTTGCCACAGAGCAATTTACACCTTGTTAAGTTTCTTCTCTTTGCGCCCCCCCCCACCGGACAATTTCAAAGCCTCTCTCTCTCTCTCTCTCTCTCTCTCTTTTTAAAGAACTATTTTATTTAACTTTATTTATTTATTTATTTAATTTGACTGGAGAAAGACAGAGCGAAAGAGGGCTAGCAGGTGACGTGGTGGTTAAGGGCGCTGGACTCCCACATGGCTGACCACAGTTCAAGTCCCGGGCATGGGGGCTTACTTTCTCACTTTCCCTCTCATTCTCTCTCACTCTGTCCCTCTCTGGTCAAATTTAAATAAATAATTAAATAATTAAGTTGAATAAAATAAATTTTTAAAAAAGAAGTCCAGCACCTTTAACTACCATGCCACCGGCTGGCCCTAAGATTAAGGGACCAGTTGGTTTTGTTTGCTCAGAAATTTCTCACACTCAATCTCTATTTTCACTTCGCTTTAGCAAATGAGTTGAAAATTGTTCAAAATATGATACACGAGAAAATGAAGTGCTTGTTCTCGGTAACCTCCAGGACAATTTTCTCTGTGGGCATGAGACATTTGGCATTGTTGTGTTGCTGTTTTTCCTTCATACATAGAGAGGTGTGACTAAAAGATTATTTTATTACTTGCCAAAGGCAATTTTGCTCTCTCTTGAGAGGGAGAGGGAGAAAACCCCCCCAATGGGGTATGGTTATGCCGCAATCCATCGTCCACCCTGTTGGACTGGGGACACGCACACATTTTGGGCATATTCAACATGTTTCTCAAGCTCCCGGGGCTGGGATTTGAACCGTAGTTAGAGTAAGCCATGTGGGATTCATCTCCTTTACCCACAAAGCTAGGGGGCCAGCACTGTCTCCTGCTTTTTAAAGATTGAGTCATACTTTGAACAATGTCTTTCTTTTGTTCCCGAAGACAGTTTAGAAAATATTATTTGTATATTTACTTCCCTTAAAAAAAAAAAAAAACAGAAAAGTAAAATTTTACAAATTCTGATTTGGGGATAAATAAAATGTTTTAATGTAAAGAAATGTTGTAAGTTCTAAAACTCACGCTACCCAATTTTTTTTTAATAAAAAAACTAATTTAATATTCTCATGAAGAAAAGCACATTGTAAGTGGTCAGTAATGTTTCTTGAGTGAATAGATCTGTATTTTTTGACACCATGAATTGTCTGGATTATAAGAAGACTAAATCATTTCACTTTTAAATTTACATTTAATTATCGTACATTGACAGCATACAGTATGATTTTTCAATGTATGAGGGCAGTGCGTGTCAATCTAGTCAAAAATATCATCGTCTCCGGTATTCTCAACACGTAAGTTTCCATTCTTGTTTTCTGCTAAATGTTTGGATTTGAGAATCATGCGGTTTTTATTGAGTCTTTACTCCCTCTAGTGGAGACATTTGAAATCACAGGAGTAGAGGAATACATCAAATGTATTATAGCTTTAAGTTTCTAGAAAGAAAATTTCTGGAGGTCACAGAAATTTAGAAATGTAGAATTTCTTCTCCTCCCCTTTTTTTGAGAGTTTATTTTTCTGTAGGGCACATGCACTCACCAAAGAGACAGAAAGCAAGAGATCTCCCCCCAGGGAGGAGGGCCACGCTGCAATCCATTCTCCATTCTCCTCTCGGGATTCTGGGTATGCACGCATATGCGCCTAGCGTGAGCTTCAAGCCACCAGGTCTAAGACTCCAACCATGGTCCACCACGTGGGAGTCCAGCACCTTAACCACCTTAACCATCTGCTGGCCCTGAAATGTAAAATTTCTTCAAGTAACTAATTTTAGACCAGCATATAACACCACTGTCGAGACATTCAAAGCCTTGTGCGAGTCTTCCGTCAGAAAAAAATATATTAAATAAGCACAGAACTTACTCTCCTGAAAGCTAAGAGTAAATGAAGTCTTACATTCTTTTCTTTTTACATTCCAAATTGTTGCAATGAAATGTAGATGATGAACAATCCATCGGTGAGTGTATCTGTTAGCAATTGCCACGGACAATGCCTTGTAACAAACACTGCATGCTCAGAATTGCTCAGAGAGTTCTGCAGTTGGCAGGACCTTGAGTTGCCACATTATGCCATGAAAAGATTTCACAGGAAGCTCCTGAAGCCACATTCTATCCTCAGACGTAGCTCCATGGGGTATCGGAAAGCAAGAAAAGGCCTTAACTCTATAAGAAGAAGAAAAAAAAAAGTATTTCCTTAAAGTCAGGAGCAGAACCAATACACATGCAATTCCAAGGGTCATATTTGCAGGGGCATGGGTCATAAACAGAAAGATAAACATAGTAACAAAGAATAGAAGAATAGGCATTAAAAATGCTAAAAGCAATTGGCCCTAGAGTAGCAGGCACTGTTGGCAAACCCAAAAAACACATTCCTAACCTTGTCACCATGGCTAGCTCCCACTCTAGATGCTACAAAGACAGATATTTATTTTCTCAGATTTCTTGATACCTACAAGTGGGTCACAGGATATAGCTCTGGGCAATGAGGTGAAGGAAAATTAGTTCAGGGTTTTCTGGGAACATTTTGTTTCTTGTTTAAAAGAGAGATATGAAAGCAGAGTTTGCTGCTTCTGCCCCATCCCTCTTCTTGCCTTGGACATGGTCATGATGTCTGGAGCTATGGCAGCCACCTTGCAACCATGAAAACAATATGATGCAAATCTGACACACTGATGGTTAAGTGAAAGTCTAGGGAGAGCCTAGATGCTTTACAACACCACTGAGTGGTGGAACTTATACCAGCAACATCTATCCTCTGACTTCTGTTCTTCAAAGAAAAATAATTTACTATTTAATTAAACCACTGGCGTTTGAACCCAAAAGTATTACTGGAGTCCCCATGTGGTGGCATACTGAGTCATTTAAATTTGCTTTGTTGTTGCTTACAACTAATTTTTTAACATTCCTAGGGGCCAGGCAGGGGTGCAACCATAACACAGCTGAACTCACATGGAAGAAGCCTAGGGTTCACATCCTGGAACCCCCCTGGTCATGCCACAATGTATGCCTATTATCCAGACTGGCTAAAACCCAGTGGATCATAGCATGAAGGCCTCATTAGGGTCTGTCTCTGTTGATGAGTAAACTTTAAAAAAATAATAACATCTGGGGACCAGCAGATGGTGTGGTGCACAAGGCACTGGACTCCCCCATGGCCGAATGGGGTTCAAGTTCTGAACCTGGTGACTTACTTTCTCACTTTCCCTCTCTCTCTCTTGTAAGCACACATGCTTTGTAGAAAATGTTTAAGTAGTACTAAATAAATAATTAGTTTCAAAAAAATTAAATGGAGCCAGCAGGTGGTATGGTGGTTAAAGCACTGGACTCCCACATGGCCAACCACAGTTTGAGTCCTGGACCTGGCAGTTCAAAACTCACACTGGGCATGTGCATGCATGCCCAAAGTCCCAGGAGGAGAATGGAGGAAAAGGGACTGCGGTGTGGCCATCCCTCTTGGGGGATGATTTCTCACTTTCCCTCTCACTGTCTCTCTGTCTCTCTCTGGCAAGTGCATGTGCCTTAAAACAAAAATCCTTAATTAACGAACTAACTAAATATAATTATAAATAAAATGTGTGTAACTGTAATACCTTTGAATGAAAGGTATTTCCCGTATATAATGAAATTTAAAATTTAAAAACAGTGACATTTCTCGTATTTATATGTATACAGAAGTAAGATAGCCTGTGTGTGTTTGTATATTTGTTCTTTCAATTCTCTTTTGAGCCATTATAATATCTTCCTGGCTCCCTCACTGCTTAATAAGTAGAACAAAATTCTTCACATATGCTCGTTGTATATCTGCAGGAGTCATGATTTTGTCATTTTTTTTTTTTTTTACAAATCTGCCTCTTTCTAGGCAGATCTGGGATTGAAACCCAGCACCTTGGCTGTGGAACCCCCACTGTGAAACCTCACACTTAATTTTTAGAGAGAGAATTTTGCTATAGGGCAAAAATCTGTGCTCTCTAGAGAGAGAGAAAGCAAGAAATCACCCCCCAGTAAGGATGGCCACACCGCAATCCCTTCTCCATTTTCCTCTCAGGATCTTGGGCGTACAAGCAAACACATGCAGTGTGAGGTAGGTCTTTCTTTCTTTCTTTCTTTCTTTCTTTCTTTCTTTCTTTCTTTCTTTCCTTCTTTTTTTTTTTTCCTTTTTTCTTTCTTTCTTCTTTCTTTCTTTTTTAAAATAATTACTTCCTTTATTTTATTTATCATTATTGTTATTTTTCATTTGATCATAGTGAGACACAGGGAGAGAGAGAGAGAGAAAGAAAGTGAAAAAGCAAGCCGCCAGGTCTGGGACTCGAACCATGGTCAGCCATGTGGGAATCCAGCACCCTTAACCACCACACCATCTGCCGGCCCCCAGCATGAGTTTTAAGCCACCGGGTCTGGGACTCGAACCACAGTTGACTACGTGGGAGTCCAGCCATGTAACCATTGTGCCACCTGCTGGCCCCAACCCCACATTTTATTCACTGAGCTAAAAAGATGAACACGCTTGCTCCCATTGGCACACAACCCACGGCGGTGTCGAGTGTCGCTAAGTAGGAAGCATTGTGTCTACCGAGCATCTTCCCCGGGCGTGCCGTCTCTCACCGTTTTGGAGGTGGACGGTATAGATGACAACAAGACCCCAGAAGTCTGGGACTGGAAGCTAGACTTTCTCTTCCTGGTGAGGCATCTCCTGTATTCTCCTCGTACCTGGAGAGGAAGACACATCGCCAGGACATGAACCACTCCTCTGCAGGGAAACCGTCCTGGGACAGATGCCTCCGTGAAGGACAGGGAGGGGGACGGGAGGGCAGTGGCCACATACCTGGTGGTTGAGCACACAGTGAATGAGGAAGATGAAGGCCCCCTGCAGGCTGTTGATGATGGTGAACAGGTAAGCCATGACAGTGGCCACAGGACCAATCTGGAAAATGCCCAACACCCAGGAGCAGCCCAAGATGAAGAGCTGGGCAAATGCTTTGAAGGTCAGCATCCTGGGGAAGGACAGGAGCAGAGTGTGAGGCTCTGGGAGGCAGCCAGTGGCCTCATGAGCCCGGCTTCCGGGAGTGACTGAGGCTGCAGCCATGTAACCTGGCCTCTAGGGGGCACCCGTAGGCAGAGTGGAGTCTCCAAGCCCAGAGGCAGGGAAGTCAGATCCTAGAAACATTTGAAGGCAGTTGGGGAGCCAGCAGATGGCGCAATGGTTACATCACTGGACTCCCACGTAGTCGACCACGGTTCAAGACCCAGACCCAGCAGTTTAAAACCCATGCTGGGCGCATGTGTGTGTGTGCCCGAAATGCCAAGAGAAGAATGAAGAAGGGATGGTGGTGTAGCCATCACCCCCCCAAGAACAGAAGGACCCAAGTCCCCCCAATTTGGGACATGCTAAATGAATGATGAAGTTATAGTGTGAAGTACTGTGAAGCCTTTCTTCATATTGAGATAAAATAACCTAACATCAAATTCATCATTTTTAAGGATTATTTTATTTAACTTTATTGTATTTATTTATTTTTTAAATTTGACTAGAGAAAGACAGACTAGAGGGGGAGTGAGAAAGGAAACCACCAGATAGTGGAGACGAACAACATTATGAATATAATTCAATGCCACTGCACACTTTAAATGGTTAAAATGATGAATTTAGGGGCTGGCAGGTGGCGTGGTGGTTAAGGGCATTGGATTCCCACATGGCTGACTGCGGTTGGAGTCCCAGACCTGGCAGCTTGAAAAACACACTGAGCATGTGTGCGTGCATACCCCAAATCCCAACAGGATAAAGAAATGAAGGAAAAGAGGGATTGGGGCATGACCACACCCCACTGGGGACTGTTTGCTCCCTCTCCTTTCTCTCTGTCTCTCTATCTCTCTCTGGTGAGCACACACACAGATACACACACACACAACTGAAAAACAAAAAGAGCTTCTTTTAAATTCCATGAAATTCATAAGATCACAGTAACCGTAGCTAACATTCGAAGTCCACATACCTCCCAAGGCCTAGTTAATTTCAAATGCCTTACTCGTCTTTTTTTTTTTTTTTTTTTTTTTTTTGTGACCTCCAGAGAGTAAATGTATTCACCAGAAGGAAAGAAAGAAAAAGAGGGAGGAAGCATCCTGCAATTCCTTCTCTTCCATTTTTTGGGGGCTTTGGGGCATGCACACACATGTACCCGGTGTTTTTCAAGCCATTGGGCGAGAACTCAATCTATACACTGGGCCATGTGGAATCTGGCTCCCTTAACCAATAGGTTACAGCGCAGGGCCTCGAGCTAGAGTATTCTTTTTAAAAAAATTTTTAAATAGGTATTTATTTTATTATTATTATTATTATTATTTTAATTTGCTATAGAGCAGGTGTGCTCACTGGAGAGCGAGAGAAAGTGAAAAAGCTAGCCACCAGGTTCGGGACTCAAACCATGGTCAACCACATGGGAGTCCAATGTTTTAACCACCACGCCACCTGCTGGCCCAGAGCTAGAGTGTTCTACACAGCCCTCATCACCCCTCTGTCTTGAACTCAGGACCCAGCAAACAGAAGGTGGTCAGTGAAGCGTCCTAGGAACGAGGAAGGGAAACCCGAGGTGAGGTGGGGAAGGTCTCACCTGGTGTCTTTGAGCCTGGAGACCTCGGCATTGACGCTGGACAGCTTCTGCCTCAGGATCCACAATGTCAAAGTCAGCAGGATGGAGTTGATCTACAAGGTCAGGCAGCGGGCCGTGAGAGACGGGACTTCACATGGGCATGGCTAGCTCACCTCGAAGAATCGAACTCTGGAGGCCGGCAGGTGGCGTGGTGGGTAAACTGCTGGACATTCCCACATGGCTGACCATGGTTTGAGTCCTGGACCTGGCAGCTTGCTTTCTCACTTTCCCTCTCTCTCCCTCTCTCTCTCTCTCTCTTACTCTGTCCCTCTTCGATCAAATTTTAAAGAAATAAATAATGTTAAATAAAATAACTCTTTAAAATAAAAGAAAAAATTTAAAACATAGAACTCTGGCCCACATCTGTAGCAACCCATCCTGGAAGCCGGGCAATGTCTGTGGCCATTTATCCAAGGTGACTGGGTCTGGATTCATCAGTGACAGCTTCTCTAACTTCTGTCCCCTCTTCCGACTTAGGAGAGATCCGAGAAAGTCAATACACACCCCTAAGCAATCACGTTGGATGCCCTGCATATAACTTCCCAGGCCAACAGCATTAAACCAGGCCAGACCGGAAGTCTTCCCTCTCTGTTCACTAGAAAGTTTTCTCCTCCACCCAGTTCTCCCGAGCGTCTGTACTTCAAGGCAGAGCTTGAGAGAGCGGAAGAAGTGATGTGGACAGGGTGGGTGTGGACGCCAGGGCCGGTAAGGGGAGAAAGCAGTTGGTAGAGACTTGGGTGGTGAGAAAGAAATGTGGGTGTGAGAAAAAAATGTTTAGGACACTCATGTCTGCTTAAAAGTGTTCTTTGTCTGTTAAACTAGTCTATAGATTGTTTCATGAATGCTTTATCAACTTATAAATGTTCAGGGCCAGCAGGTGACATGGTGGTTAAGGCACTGAACTCTGCCATGGCTGACTGTGGTTCGAGTCCCAAACCTGGAAAGGTGCTTTCTTACTGTTCTTCTCTCTCTTTCTTGGTTTCTCACTGGTCAAATTTAAAAAATAATAATAAATTGTGACTGGCAGGTGGCGTGGTGGTTAAGGGCATGGACACCCATATGGCCAACCAGAGTTCGAGTCCCGGATATGGAGGCTTGCTTTCTCACTTTCTCTCTCTCTCTCTCTGGTCAAATTAAAATAAATAAATAAATAAAGTTAAATATAGTAATTCTTTAAAAATAATAATAATTCAATAAATAATTATTTTTAAAATGATGAAAGTTCAAGGGCAAAAATGTTTGAAGACTATAAACGATGTTTATAAGAGAAAAAATAAATCAAAACTTCTTTTTGTATTGTCTAGTGCATATAGGTTCATGTATTTGTCATCCAAAGAGCACTTTGCCTACAAGAAAGGACTGGCAGGCCTGCAAAATATTTACAATCTTTTGTGAAATCCTAGTTTATCATCAGCTTGTATCTGTAAGTTATTGTTTTAAATTATTGTATGTTTGATATACATACAACTTGCTACTTTGAAGCCTGAAGCGAATTAGCGACTAAAGTTTATTCTGCTCATGTTTTCTGAATGAAGAAAGCGCCTGCTATGGGGGTGGAGGGAAGCTTTCTCACTCCCTGTCTGTCTGAGGCTATGCCAAATGGGATGGGTGGTTCCTCACTCCTGTTTTGCCACGCTACTCCAATTTCTGAATAAGAATCCTTTGCATCTTCTCATCTGGCTAGTCTTTATTTCCACAGGAGCCACCAGTAATTTAAAAATGAAAGCCAGGGCACTGACAGGTGGCATGGTGGTTAAAAGCACTGGACTCCCACATGGCCAACCATGGTTCAAGTCCTGGACCTGGTGGCTTCCTTTCTCACTTTCTCTCTCTCTCTCTCTCTGGTCTAATTGGAAAATAATAAGAATAATTAATACAATTAAAACAAAAAAGTTCTTTAAAAAAAAAAATGAAAGCCAGGATTTAGGACCAACAGGTGGCACAGTGGTTAAGGTGCTGGACTCACACATGACCAACCGCGGTTCAAGTCTCAGACCTGGAGCCTTGAAAATCACACCAGGAGCACGTGTGTATCCAAAATCCCCAGAGGAGAATGGAGGAGAAGGGATTGCGGCGTGGCCATTCCCCCTGGGGGGGGTGATTTCTCACTTTCTGTCTCTCTGTCTCTTTCTGTCTCTCTGGCAAGGGCATGTGGGGTCCCTTCCAAGAGCATTTGTCTTTTGGCATGGGGAAAAAAATATCACAAACAAATACATTACTCTCTAACTTGGAAATCTCAAGAATCAGAAGGGAGAAATTTTGAAGGGGGACAAAGAATCCTCGTGGCTGGCTGTTCCTGGGCCCTTGGATCTCTGTGCATCTCCTCTGAACACACTCACCCAGCGATTTTCTTACCGTTATGATGGTGCAAACTGGCCCCAGGAAACTCCAGACAAATCCTGTCTCTGTATTCAGCCAGCAGCTGGGGAGAAAAACAGGGGAAGCCTGCACCTGGTTTCAGAGCTGAGACCTTCCCGATACACCTGTCCCACAAACGCACTAACGTGGGGACTATTGGGAGGTGAGACTTGGGGGCAAAGTCTCAAGATGGCTCCAGGCGCATTTCCATTCCCTCTGGACCACAGTGCGTTTTATTTCGCACCTCCTTCCTGCCACATGTTACTGAGTGTTCTAGCAGGTTCCTGAGGGTGAGCTCATTCTCGATTCCCAGACTTTGTAATCCCTTTCCTGTCTATACACAATTCTCCATTGATACATCTTCATTCAGATCTCAGCTCAAATGTCACCTCCTCTGAGAAGCTACTCTGGATTATTCCTAGCTAACGTACACTCACCCCCACTTTTATCACTCTCTAGCAGGGCTCATTGTAATTTTTTTTCTATAATGTGCTCCCCAGAGAGATAGGAGAGAGAGAGAGAGAGAGAGAGAGAGAGAGAGAGAGGGAGAAATTGAAAACTACCCTCAGGGAGGATGGCCACACCACAATCCCTTGTCCTCGAATCCCCTCCTGGGATTTTGGGTATGCACACACATGCACCTGGTGTGAGTTTCAAGCCTCTGGGTCCAGGGCTCAAACCATGGTCGGCCACATGAGAGTCCAGCACCCTTAACCACCATGCTACCTGCTGGTCCCCACACTGTACTTTTTTTTTTTTTTTTAAAGAGATTTTTGTTATAGGCACGTGCGCTCACCAGAGAGACAGAAAGTGAGAAATCACTCCCAGGGGGAATTGTCATGCTGCAATCCCTTCTCTAGTCTCCTCTCGGGATCTTGGGCATGCACGCATACGCACCTGGTGTGAGTTTGAAGCCACCAGGTCTGGGACTCAAACCACAGTCAACTACGTGGGAGTCCAGCGATGTAACCAGTACGTCATCTGCTGGTCCCCACACTACTTTTTTTAACAGCGGTTGTCACTGTCATAAATGATCCTGTCCAGCTGTTTATACACTCGCAAATGGTCTGCCCTGCAAGGCTACCGGCAGTGTGAGAATGCAACTGCGAATGTCTGCTTATCTGTATTTACCCGGCACCTAGCCCAGCACCTGCAGGGCCCAGGTAGTCCCTGAGTACTTGGAAGAGCAGGAGAGAGGGAGGGAGGGGATGTGGGAGGGAGAGGAAGAAGGAAGGAAGGACAGAAGGGAGAAAGGAAGAAAGGGAGGGAGGAAGTGGGGGGCAGAGAAGGAGGAAGAGGGGGGAGGAGGGATTGCCTCTTCTATTTTGTCTCTCTCTGGTCCATGTTGGCTGCTTTACTCCATATCAACCTTTCCGCATTGCTCAAAGAGAGCACCTCCATATTCCTTTAGTAGAAGGAGTCCTCTCTCCTGGGGCCGGCAGGTGGCGAATGGTTATGTCACTGCCTCCCACATAGTCAACAGTGGTTCAAGTCCCAGTCCCGGTGGCTTAACCCTCATGCCAGAAAGAGAATGGAGGAGAAGGGATGTCAATGTGGCCCTCTTCCTTGGGGAGGTGGGGGGGGGGGTGATTTCTCAATTTCTGTCTCTTTGTCTCTCTGGCGAGTGCACTCTTCCTATATAAAAAAATCTCTCTCAAAAAAAAAAAAAAAAGTATTCCTCTCTCTTGGGGCTGGCAGGTGGCATGGCAGTTAAGGTGCTGGACTCCCACATGGCCCACCACAGTTCACGTCCTGAACCTGGTGGCTTGCTTTCTCACTTTCCCTCTGTCTCTCCCTGGTCACACTTTAAAAAATAATAATAAATAAATAAAGTTGAGCAGATCATTCTTTTTTAAAATAAATAAATAAATAAATAAATAAATAAATAAATAAATAAATCTTTCCTCTCTCCTCACACACAGGAAGGAAGAAAAATAGGTTCAGCCAACCAGACGCCCTCCCGGGACTAGCAGTCGCAGGTACCGGCGACGCCTGAATTTGCTCAGTGCACAACCCGAGCGGCTGGACCCGGCGACTCTGGGACCCACAGTTCTGCTGCCACCGTGACTGACGTCCAGGTAATGATCGCCACGACTCTGGCAGCAGGGGCTTCAGCGACAGGGAAGGCGGCACTCACCGATTGCGCATGCCATAGCCCTGTGGCTGCACGCGGGCCGCCACCGCCACCACCAGGGCCGGGAGCCCGTAGCCAAAGATGCAGAGGTGCAGCATCTTGATATTGCGAGAGCTGAAGTAATTCACCACCTTCAGGTTCCGCACGGTCAGGAAGAGCAGCATGGCCTCCACCAGCATCCAGAAGAAGGAGGCGAGGAAAAGGTAGTGCAGAAAACCCGCGATGAGGGCGCAGACCAGCTGGAAAGAGGAAACGCGCATGCGCTTCAGGGCTGCCCACCGAGAGAGCAGGTGGGCGGGGAGACCTGGCCCGGGCTACTAGAGTTCCCCGGACCCGGTGGCTGTTCACAGAGATCCCGTGCTTCTTGTTTATTGTACTGGCTTTTGCCATAGGGCGCATGCGCTTGCTAGAGAGCGGAGAGAGGGAAAGGGAGAAGTCACCCCCAGGGGGCAGCCTCACTGCAATCCTTCTCCTCCGTTCTCCTGGGATTTAGGCACGCACGCACTGCACCTGGTGTGATTTTCAAGTCGCTGGGTCCCAAATTGGAACCATGGTTGGGGGACCAGCAAATGGTCTAATGGTTACGTTGCTAACTCCCACGTAGTCGACCATGGTTTAAATCTCGACCTGGTGGCTTAAATCTCACACCAGGTGCATGAGTGTGTGTGCCCAAAATCCGGAGAGGAGAATGGAGAAGAGATTGCAGTGTGGCCATTGCCCCTGGTGTGTGATTTCTCACTTTCCCTCTCTGTCTGTCTCTCTCTCGTCAACTTTTTTTTGAATCATTTTATTTAACTTTATTTATTTGTTTATTTATTTAGTTTAATTTGACTACAGAGGGACAGAGTGAGAGAGAGAGGGGGGAGGAGAAAAAGCAAGCTGCCAGGTCCAGGACTTGAACTGTGGTCAGCCATGTGGGAGTCCAGTGCCCTTAACCACCACACCACCTGCTGGTCCCATCTGGTCAAATTTTTAAAAATTAATTATAATAATAAACAAAGTTAAATAAATAAATAATTCTTTTTAAAAAACACTCGTGGAAAATGTGTATTACAAAACAACTATGCATGAACTTAAAAAGAAATCATAAAATTGAATTAAAAAGATATTTTGGGAGGCCCACAGGTGGTGTGGTGGTTAAGGCATGAGGCTCCCATGTGGTCAACAACAATTTGAGTCTCAGACCCAATGGTTTGAAAATCACACTGGGTGTGTGTGCATGCGTGCCTAAAATCCCAAGGGAGAATGGAGAAGGGATTGCAGCCATCTACTGGGGGAAGTGATTTCTCATTTTCCCTCTCTCTGTCTCTGTCCCTGGTGAACACATGCACCCTATGCCAAAAAAAAAAAAAAAAAAGGAAGAAGAAGAAAGAAAAGAAACTGGATATTTCAATGCACAAGGATGGCCCATCTGATAGGGCAGAAGTCAGCCTCTCTGACCTCTCACTTCTAGACCTCAGAGGCACCCTCCCCCCTGTCATAACAACCCAAATTGCTAACATATCTTGGGAGGTTCACCCCTGGTGAGAACCACTGGTGTAAAAAGTTATAGAAGAGAGGGGTCAGCAGGTGGCATGGTGGTTAAGGACTGGGCTCCCACATGGCTGACTGTGGTTTGAGTCCTGGACCTGGTGGTTTGCTTTCTCACTTTCTCTCTCTCTCTTTCTCTCTCTTGTCAAATCAAAAATAAACAAAGAAATAGATAAATAATAAAGTTAAATAAAATAATTTTTAGAAAAAGAAAGTAACAGAAGGGATCACCATGATGCATACCATGATCATGGAAGTGATTTTCAACTAAGAGCTATCACAAGGAAGACTCAACTAGTTGTGGAGCTGGGGGCAGGTGTTATGGGGGGCAGAAGACACAGCATGTGCAAAGGCACTGAGGTGGGAACACGTGTCGGGGCGGAAGAAAAGTAGACAGATGCAGGAGGGGAATGACAAGGCTGAGTGGTAGCACTGCTGAGGGATACAGACCTGGTTGTCCGTCTTGTCTGCACCAGCGAAGAAGAGACTCTTAGCCAGCAAGAGACAGATGCAGAGGTGCAGGTGGGTGTAGGTGTTCTGGTTGCGGATGGAGCGACACAGCAGGAAGGTGACGATGGCCAAGACAAGGCACACCAGGGAGATGATCATGCCCACGTGACTGATGATGTGCAGAGCGAACTCCATCTGTCAGGAGAGAGATCCGTCGTTGACCTCAGGATCGGGTCAACTGGGTATTCCACAATAACTAAGAGAGAGGATTTTGGTTGTGTTTTTTTTTTTTTAATTTCTTATTTTTAAAAAATATTTAATTACTGTATACATTTATAGCATACAAAATGAACTTTTCAGGCATGAAAATACTATATATTAGTCCAGTCAAAGATATTACCATACACGTTGTCTTCAATAGATAATTTTCCTTTTTTTTTTTTTAAGAGAGATTTTTGCTATAGGGCAAATGCACTCGCTGGAGAGACAGAGAGACAGAATGCAAGAAATCACCCCCCAAGGGATTGCCGCACTGCAATCACTTCTCCATTCTCCTCTCAGGATTTTGGGCACGCATGTACTCGCACCTGGCCTGAGTTTCAAGCCACTGGGGTCAAGACTTGAACCATGGTTGACCATGTGAGAGTCCAGTGCCATCTGCTGGTGCCTAATTTTCCATTTTTGTGTCCATTAAATGTTTTGCTTCTTTTCACCCCTTGTTTCCCTTCCCCCACCCCTCCGTTTTCCACCCTCTTCTCACACTGTCTCTAGTACCCACAGTTGCTTTCCATGCTTTTAAACCTTCCAATCTTCTGCTATGAAGTACAGACGTCTACCCTGTTGGTGAGAATGTAAATCAGTACAGCCATGGTGGGGAATATGGATCTTCCTCAAAGACCTACAGATGGAACTCCGATATGTCCCAGCAATTCCACTCCTGGGTGTCTACCCGAAAGATAGGGAAACAGTCAGAAAAACATTCACACATCCATGTTTATTGCGGTATTATCCACCATTACTAAGACATGGAATCAACCCAGATGTCCAAGAACACATGATTGGATTGAAGAAGTGTGGCACATAAATGGAGGGGGGAAAGGCATAGAAAGCAACCATGGATACCAGAGACAATGTGGGAGGAGGGTGGGACATGGCAGAGGGTGAGGGATAAGGAATCAAGATGGCAAAACAAAAACCAAAGTATATAAGACATAAGAATTGGAAAATTATTTGGTGAAAACATGTATGTTGATGTGCTTGATTGAGCCAATACACAGTGTATTTTGGATGGAAAATTCATTTGTATGTTGTAATGATGTATAGTGAATTAATGTAAAAAATAAATAAATTTAAAGAGAAAAAAAAGAAGTGTGGCACATATATTCTATGGAATACTACTCAGCCATAAAAAAATATAAAAAAAAACAAGGAGACTGACATTTGAGAGAGGATTTTGAATGCCTCCAACACAAGTACTGACAAGTGGTTGAGAGAAGATGAACATGTTAATTATCTATAGCACAATCTCTTATTCCATTTGTATGGTTTAGTGGAAAGAGATCTTTAGAGTCAGATGTCCCCAGGTTCAAATCCCACAGCCACCACATGCCCAGCATGTCTGGATGGGTCTAAGGATGTCTGAGCCTTAAGTCTCCCATCCTGTGAAGTGGGTCTAAAAATATTTAAAATAGGGTCCAGCACATAATAGGTGCTCATTAGATAAGATCTGTGGGGTCAGGTGGAGATGCAATGGTAATGCATTTGAACTTAATTAGGGAAGGTCCTGAGTTCATGTTCAGGACCCCAACTGCCTGAGGCTAGGAGTGGATCATGGTATGAAGACCTCATGAGGAGAACTTCTCTCAGATGAAAGAAGAGAGAGAGAGAAGACAAAGAAAGAAAGGAAAAAGAAAGAAAAAAAGATGAAAGAAAGAAGAAATGAAAGAAAGAAGGAAGGAAGGAAAGGAAAGAAAGAGAAAAAAAGAAAAAGGAAGAAATAGGAAAAAAAGAAAGAAAGAAAAAAAAGAAAAAGAAAAAAAGGAAAAGAAAAAGAAAGAAACTTTTTAATTGTCTAAAGGGCCAGCCAAATAACCTAATGGTTAAGGGATCCAGATTCCACATGGCCCACCAGGGTTCCAATCCTGGCCCTGGCAACTTGAAAAACATACTGAGTGTATGTGTGTGTGTGCCCAAACTCTGATAGGATGGGAAAATGGAGTAGAAGGGATTGTAGCGTGACCGCATCTCATTGGGGGTACTTCCTCCCTCTCTTTCTCTCTGTCTCTCTATCTCTCTCTGTCAAGTGCATGTGCCTGCTGGCCATTCAAAAGCACGTGTAAACGAGATCTGTGATTGTCACGTTGCCTGCCCTTGTGGAGGGTCAGTTCTTCTCATTTCAGATTTGAGTGTCATGGCTTCCCACACAGACCACAAAATACCAAAGGACGAAGGCATCCCCTGGACGCCCTCCCTCAACACCCCGCACCATGCCGGCGCACGCAACAGGTACTTCGTTAATATGTTCCCATGGGATTCGGGACCAGACCCTCAGGGAGCCTGAGCACAGGCCGTCGGTACTGACCGTGAGCTCCCCGGAAGCCATGATGATGGCTAGATTCGTCATCTGGTTTAAGCCACAGACGGTGCGTGTCTCGGAGGCTTCCAGGATCACACAGTCAATGGGGGTCCAGCTCCCGCCCTTCCCATCCGTGGTCCAGGAAACACACATGGGCCTCTCGGACTCCTGCTTTGGCTGAAAAACAGAGACTGTGGTCACCTGAGAATCCCTCTCAAGAGGACTTCATGAGGCCATTTCTCAATAGCCACTGGGGGCAAGGACATGCAGAGTACATTCTGTAGGGAATGGGAAAACTGGGGGGAAATTGCATATTTCAGTACATGGGGATGGTCGCTCTGATGGGGCAGCCCACGCTCACACGGCTGGAAGAAAACTTCTCCTTCCCTCCACTCTGTGGTACAGCCCCACAGCATCACTCACGTGTTCACTCACTCTCATTCCGGAGGTGTTTATTGCGCAGCGATTGCACCTTTGACCCTCACTGTCTAAGGGAGATACTGGTAAATAAGACAGCCATGGTCTTTTCTCCCAAGGAGATCATTTGAATGACAGGAGAGACGTGAAAAATAAATCAACAGGGGCTGGATAGCGATACGGTGACACACGCGACACTCTGCAAGCTGACCCATTTGAGAGTTCCAGGATCGTACCCCGAGACCTCTCTGAGCACTCCAGGCCTGGCTGATGTGGGGGGTGGATCGTGGCACCAGGACCCTGTAGGGGTCTCTCTCTCTCTCTGTCTCTCTCTGTCTCTCTCTCCTCTTTCTCTCCCAAGAAATAAATAAATACAGACCACAAAAAATAGAAGAGTTCATTTCTCTAAAAGTGACTTTTGGGGATTGATTTGGGTATGCCAGAAATTGCGGAATCTATTATCTCAATAGCTTCTCATTAAAACAAACAAACAAACAAACAAGCGTTTGGGCCAGTCCCCTACCCTAGTGGTTAAGGGGTCCAGGTCCTGCATGACCAAGCACAGATTGAATTCCAGCCCCAGTGACTTGAAAAACACATGTGTGTGCGTGCCACAAATCCCGACGGGATAGAGGATGGCAGCGTGACCATGTCCTTGCGGGATGCTTCCCCTCTCTCCCTTTCTCTCTGTGTCTCTGTCTCTCTGTCTCTCTCTTTCTCTCTCTGTGGTAAGTGCATGCAGCCTCTAGCAATTAAAAGAATTAAAATACAGCCCAGCGGGTGGCCTGAGGGTAAGGTGCTAGTTCCCACATGGCCACCTGTGCAGTTCAAGTCCTGGCCCCAGTGGCTTGAAAAATATGTTGGTCAATGTGCATGCATGCTCACAGATCCCAAGAACAGAACAGAGAAGGGATTGCAGGAGAAATCGCAGGGTCATTTCTCTCTCCGTCTCTCTCTCTCTCTCTCTCTCTCGCACACATGCCCAATAGCAAACACTTTTCTTAAAAAATTTCAAATAAAAGAAATAAAAAAGTTAATGGGGACAGGCAGTGGCACAGCAGTAACTCAACTGGACCCAACATGGGTAGCCTTGGGTTAGGGTTCTGGGACCTTCCTGAGCCTGCCAGGCACATATAGCGGTGCCTATGACCCTGGTGACGGAGACTGGACGAGGGCTACAGTGTGGAGACCTTGCTGGGGCTGCCTCTCCCTCTCTCAATCTCACAGAAGAAAGAAATAGCATTTAAAAAAAAAATGGAGCCGGCAGGTGGCATGATGATTAAGGGCGCTGGACTCCCACACGGCCAACTGCAGTTCGAGCCCTAGAACCGAAGGCTTGCTTTCTTGCTTTCTCTATATCCCTCCTCTCTCTTCCTGCCTGGCCAAATTTAAATAAATAAATAAATAAATAAATGCTAAATAAAATAATTCTTGAAAAAAAAAAAAGAGTTAAGGTCACTGAGAGATGGGGAGTTCTCGTCGAGTAGGTGGGCGGGAGTCCCAGCTGAGCCTTCTTCACACACCTGGATGTTCTTCAGAATGTAGATAATGGGATCTGAGAAGTTGGTTTTTTTCTCCCCGGTTAGGACACCGCCTACCACGCGAGAATTCATCCTCAGCTTCGTCCTGGAGCTGGCCAAGGGGCTCTGGGGGTCTTGGAAGAAGCGTTCGTCTAAAACAGACTCCATGCCCGCGAAGGAGAGAAAAGCCACCCTAGGGGGTCCTGCAGGGTCCCACAAATGAAACGACAGCAACAAAGGGAATCAATGTTCAATAGTGATTAGAGACAAACCAGCACACATGCGTGTGTACACGCCCATGCCCACACTTTCCAGATCAGTAAACCTCACCAGAACTACAAAAATTTTTAAGAACTACTTATTTAATATATATTATTAATATTTTTTAATTAGACCAGAGAGAGAGAGAGGGAAAGTAAGAAAGCAAACCACCAGGTCTGGGACTCAAACCACTGTCGGTCCTGTGAGAGTCCAGTGCCTCAACCACCATGCCACCTGCTAGCCCCAGAATCTCCCTTCTTAAAGTGCCTTGAATCACTTCAATAGCCTTAAACCAAGGCTGCCACGTCCCTCCTGACCACTGTATTCCTTGCCCACCTCACCCCTCCCATAAGTGTTCTACGTTGCAGCCAGAGGGTGTTTTCCTACGTGGACTTCTATCTGCAAGACATAATCAGACCTTCTTCCAGCTATAAATAAAAATTTCAGGCCAACCAGTGGCATGGTGGTAAGGGAGCTGAATCCAACATGGCCGACCGCACAGTTTAAGTCCTGGTTTAAACAGCTTTAAAACACACAGAGTGGGGACCAACAGTTAGCGTAATGGCTATGTCGCTGGACTCCCATGTAGCCGACCACAGTTCAAGTCCCCGACCCCGGTGGCTTAAACTCACACCGGGTGCGTGTGCATGCGTGCCCAAGATCCTGAGAGGAGAATGGAGGAGAAGGGATTATGGAGTGGTCATCCCCCTGGGGGTTGATTTTTTGCTTTCTGTTTCTCTTTGTCTTTCTGGCGAGCACAGCCACCCTGTAGCAAAAACCTCTCCAAAAAAAAAAAAAAAAGAAAGAAAGAAAAAATAATAATAAAATAAAACACACAGGGTATATGTGTATGCATGCCCAAAATCCTGAGAGAAGGGAGAGATGAAGGAGAACGGACTGTAATAGGATCAGCCACCATGGGGTTGCTTTTTCACCTTCTCCCTCACTCCCTCTCTCTCTCTCTCTCTCTCTCTGTGCCTCTGACTCTGGCAAGCACACACGCAATATAGAAACACATTTTTAAAAATGAGGGCAATCAGATAGCATGGAGGTTAAGACACTGGATCCCACATAGCCAACTGTGCAGTATATACATATATATATATATATATATATATATATATATATATATATACACACACACACACACACACACATATATACACACACATACATACACACATGCATGTATATACAAACACATATAGCATATATACCATGCACTTGGTCTATCATGATTAAGATAAATAAACTTTTTAGGAGTTAATGGATAAATGTCTGCTGACTGAATGCACTGTAACCAGGACTTTCGGGAGTCAGCTTGTACCTGTGGATTTAGACTCCTCGATTGTGGAACACCAAATCTTAACCTCATCCCCTTTGGCTTTCAAGGTAAAGCCATCCTCTTCATTGCATTCTTTGTTGATAACTTTACTCTCAATATCTAAAGAGAGAAAGGAAGAGTTTGTGAGAGGTCTCCCAGGCAGTGGGTCCTGAAGTTGATTTCTGCCCGAGAAAGGAACACATTCATGATGGCAAGCAAAGGAAAGAACAGGAAGGCCAGTTCCTCATGGGAAACGTCTTGAGGACCTTGATGAATGATTGGATGAAACAAACGAGAAGTTCTGCTGGAGCTTTGGAAGTGAATGCTCACATTTTAGGGGGTTCATCAGGGGAAGGTGGGATTGAAGTTAACCATGACAGGAGACAACAGAGTTATGGACTTCTGGCTACTCCAAATGTCGATAGGTTTTCCAAAGCCAGAGGACGTAAGAAGGGACTTGGGCAAGTCCAGCATGGTGGACAAGAGCTCTGCTTCTGCCACTCAGTGTTGTGTAAATCTGAGCAACGACTTAACCTCTCTGAGCTTCCCAGTTCTCATCTGTAACACAGCTGCAGGACCTATCCTATTGGCTCCTCATCAAAATAAAATAAACAACGGAACCCCAAGTTTCTTTAAAAAATAGATAAGGGGCCAGCAGGTGTTACAGTGGTTAAGGTGCTGGACTCCCACATGGTCGACCATCGTTTGAGTCCCAGATCTGGTAGCTTGAAACTCACATCGGGCGCATGTGCATGTGTGCCCAAAATTCCAAGAGGAGAATGGAGGAGGGGAGATGGCGACCTGGCCATTCCCCCTGGGGGGTGATTTCTCACTTTCTGTTTCTGTTTTTCTGTATGTAAGCTCCAGTGAGCGCATATGTCCTATAGCAAAAATCTCTCTAATAAATAAATAAAGTCATTAATTTGAATAGCCTTACTTGGCTGTGGTTTGAGGGTTTTAAAACAGTTGGGAAAGCCATGAGTGGGAAAGCAAGCCAGAGAATCCCATTGCCAAGGATGTCCCTCGACATTGGCACCCAAGTGTGAAGCGAGCCGTGAAGAGTGTATCCTACCGAGGTATTCTGTCTGTATAATCTGACTGGCATTCTCTGAGGGTTTCAGAAGTGCAGCCAGGGTAGCAGCTTCCACACTTTCCAAGAAGACGGTGGCCAGGACGGATGTCTCCTCCTCCGTAAGGTTGGACAATGTGATCGTTTGCTCGAGCACAGCCGCAAAGGTCTCGGCTGTATCCTGCAAGAGAAGGTACTTCCGTTCACCTGTCTCTTCATTCATGAGATAATAGCTGTCCTCGCTCTCACTGGGGGAACAGGTTGAGAGTCTAGGCCGAAGGGGAATTAAAAGAACCCCACACCGGCTTCTACCCAGCCTCCTTTTCCTGACTTAAGAGACCCCGTGGGAGTCCAAATGGGTGTAAGTGTTATGGCATGCAATACATTAGCACCAGCTGTGGAGGCCGAACCTTCAATGACTATTCTGAACCTCTCCGAGTGCTTCATAAATGGCGTGTGTGTGTGTGTGTGTGTGTGTGTGTGTGTACATGCACTCCTCAGGTAAGAAGAAATGGAAAGATGCATCTCACTGCTAACACTGCTTATCTCTGAAGAATAGAATCAAAGTAATTCTTTTTAAAAGAATTCCTGAAAAGACAAAACTACAGTGTCAAAAAACAAGCCAAAGGGGACCAACAGTTAGCATAATGGCTATGTCACTGAACTCCCATGTATACGACCACGGTTCGAGTCCTGGACCCGGTGGCTTAAACTCACGCCGGGTGCATGTGTGTGCATGCCCAAGATCCTGAGAGGAGAATGGAGGAGAAGGGATTGCAGCGTGGCCATCTCCCCTGGGCGTGATCTCTCACTTTCTGTCTCTCTGTCTCTCTCTCCGTCTTTCTGGCGAGTGCATGCACCTTATAGCAAAAACAAACAAACAAACAAAACCTCTCCAAAAAAAAAAAAGTCAAGGAATGATAGCAGTGAAGGGAAGGGAATATCTCACTACAAGGGAGCACTCTGGGTCAGCCAGAGATGTGGTGACGGCAACTGAACCCTACACGGCGGACCTTGGAGTTCTAGCCCTGGACCTGGTGGCTTGAGAAACACACCAGACGTGAGTGTGTGCATGCCCAAACTCCCCAGAGGAGAATGGAGAAGGGCTTGTGGCATGGCCATCCCCAGGGGATAGTTTTCTAACTTTCTTTTTCTCTCTGGCAAACACACACACCCTGTAGCAATTAAAATAATAGTAATAATAATAATAATAATAAGGGACCAGCAGATGATGTAATGGTTATATTGTTGGACTCCCACAAAATTGACCTCAGTTCGAGTCCTGGACCCGGCAGCTTGGACTCACACCAGGCGCTGCGTGCATGCATGCCCAAGATCTTGAGAGGAGAATGGAAGAGAAGGGATTGCGGCGTGGCCATCTCCCCCTGTGGGGGTGATTTCTCATTTTCTGTCTCTCTTTATCTCTCTGGCAAGCACATGCATCCTATAGTAAAAGTCTCTCCATAAAATAATAATGATAGTGATAAAGGAAAAGCCCAAGGGAATTTAGAGAGGAAGGGAGCTCTCTTTTCTGTTTCCCAGTTGATCTATTCTACAAATCTATTCAGGCGATAACACTCAAAGCACTACAATTTGTAAAGAGAGTTTTATCATGTGAACATTTTTAAAAATATTACAACTGTAACAAATGAAATGTTCATTCATCACCCACTAGCGATGAAGAGGACTTTTGCACCCAATGGTCCCAGCAGGGCTGAAACTCAAAACACAACTTCGAAGACATCACCATTACCTCCAGAGAAACTGGGGTGGTTTTGTTTTCACAGGCCTCATCCAGGACATCCAAGATGGTATTTGTTAGGTCACAGAAGGACCCCTATGCCAGGAAGAAAGAACATCATGAGCCCCAGCTGGCAGACCCCCAAACACATGGTCTGTAAGTTCCATCACCAACCCTGCCCTGGCACGGCCGGGTGGCCCTGAGTTCCTCAGTCTCTAGAATTCTCAGGGAAATAAAAACTCATCTTTGGGTCAGAACTAGAATTGCATCACCTTTTGGTGCCAGAATGAAAGAACCAAACTGAAACGAACATCAGAAGTAGTGGGGTAAGAAGGTGGGGACATAGGGCCAGCAGGGGGCGCTGGACTCCCTCATGGCCAACCACAGATTGAATCGCTTTCTGGCAACCACCTCGGACCACAGAGATTCTCTCTTTTGGATACAAAAAAATAAATAAATAAATAAAAACAGCTATCTGGTTTAGGCCACTGTGATTTCTGCCTTCGCTAAGATGACAAGAACATCCTACCCAAGTGTGACCTCTGAAAAAACACGAAGAGGTAGAAACCTTCGAAATGACTTACAGAGCCAAGCGTCGCCACCGCTCCTTGTTGGCATTGCTGGATCCGCTCGCTGTTGGGTAGCACGTCTTCCTTACACTTGAAGAGAATCCCTAGGAAGAAAATAAAACAGGGCACAGTGGTTAAGGGACTGGATTCCACAGGGCCAACTCTGCGGTTCAACTCCTAGACCTGGAGACTTGAAAAAACACCAGATGCATGTGTGTGCATGCCCAAAATCCAGAGAGGAAAGTGAAGGAGAAGGGAATCCACCCCCAGGGGGTGATATTCCAGGAAAATCACCCCCTGGGAGGTGATTTTCCAACTTTTCCTCTCGCTGTCTCTATCTCTCTTTCTCTCCAGCGAGTGCATGTGTCCTAAGGAAAAGGCTCTTTAAAAATAAATAAATAAATATGGGGACCAGTAGATAGCATAACGGTTATGTTGCTGGACTCCCACGTAGTCAACTGCAGTTTGAGTTTCAGACCTGGTGGCTTAAAACTCACACCTGGTGTACCCAAAGTTCCAAGAAGACAATGGAGGAGAAAGGATTGCAACATGACCATCCTCTCTGAGGGGTAATTTCTCACTTTCTGTCTCTCTGTCTCTCTGTCTCGCTCTTAGGTGAGCACATGCACCCTATAGCTAAAATAATAAATAAATAAATAACTCTTAAAAAAAAAAAAGTTGATGAAGTGTTGGCTCCATAGCACAGTGGTTAAGAGAGTCAGATTCCACATGGCTGACTGCTGTTTGAATTCCAGTTCCAATGGCTTAAAAAAGACTCCGGGTGCATGTACGTGCATGCCCCAAATCCTGACAGAGCAGAGGAATGGAGAAGGGATTGTGGCATGTCCATGCCCAGTAGAGGGGTTCTCTCTCATGCATGCACATGCACACAAACGTGCACATGCTCACTCTTCCATGATTAAAAGAATGCTTGTGTTGGGCCAGCAGGTGGCATAGTAGTTACAGCGCTAGACTCCCACAAGGCCAACCATAGTTCAAGTCCTGGACCTAGCAGCTTGAAACTCATGCCAGGTGATGTGTGTGCTTGCCCAAAATCCCAGGAGGAGAATGGAGGAGAAGGGATTGTGATGTGGCCATGCTCCTTGGGAGTGACTTCTCACTTCCCCTCTCTCTGTCCCTGTCTGTCTCTCTCTGGCGAGCCACATGCCCTATGACAAACACCTTCAAAAAAGAAAACGAAAGTAGATGGCAAAATGAAATTAGCATATGAGTTTATTTGGGTACAAAAAATATCTTTAAAATCCATGCACAGTTTTCTCATAACACATGAGAAACACAGCACTCTTTGAAGACCCCCCTCACACGCCTAATCTACTTCCTCTCATTCTCACTCTGCATGTGCTCTTACAGCCTTTGTACCTGCTGTGGTCTGAAACACGGAGATCTCCACCCCTTGTCTTGATCACTCCTGTTCTTCCTTCAAGTTCCCACTTAAGCGTCGTTTGCTCAGAGTGTATTAAGTCTCCAAAGAACACTACGATTTTTGCATTATTGCAATCCTCATTGTTATTACCAAATAATGGCATGCAAGTCCTCGGGCTCTTTCCCCAGACTACGAGTTACCTGAGGATGTCGTAGCTTATCCAGGATCGAATCCAGAGGGCCTAGTGCAGAAGCCTGCTTAATTCATTAATCAATGGGTACTCCAAAAATAACGTATTCAATGAACAAATTAAAGAATGAGTAAATGAATGAATGAAGAAGAAGAGGACCTGCCCCAAAGCCAAGTGGTTGAAGGCGTTGTATACCACATGGTGGACTGCAGTTAGGATGGATCCCAGCCCCAGGGGCCAGCAAGTGGCATGGTAGTTAAAGTGCTGGACACCCTCATGGCCAACTGTGGTTCAAGTTCCAGACCTGAAAGCTTTATCTCTCTCTCTCTCTCTACCTCACTCTGTCTCTCTCTTTCATGTGTGCATGCACGTGTCCTAGAGCAAATTATTAAAATAATAGCAATAATAAATAAAATTAAATAAGTAATTCTTTCAAAAAATTTTAATTTTAATTTTAAAAGCAACCAGCCTTGGTGGCTTGAAAAACACATAAGGTATGTGTGTATGCATGTCCAAAATCCCCACAGGATGGAGGAATGGAGGAGAAGGGATGTGGTCTGACCACACCTGTTGGAGGTGTTTTGTCCCTCTCCCTCTCCTTCTTCCTCTCCCTCTTCCTCTCTCTCTCTCTACCCCACTCACACCATCTGTCTCTCTGTCTCTTTCTGGCAAGCATATGTATTCTCTGTCAATGTTTTTAAAAAAGAAAGATGTGGACAGGTGAAAGTAAAAGGTTGGATAGCATAAGACTTTCACAACCAAATCAAGACATAGATTTCAGCTCACATGGATCCTGAACTTCAGCTGTGAAATATTGCTTTCAGGGACTGAAGATGAAGATTTTCTGCTGAGAGTTCACCCTCCACACTCATTTCTAGTGGCCTTTATGCACTAAGTGTCTAGACAGGTCCAAGTGAACAGGATCTAAACATCTGAATACAATTAGGGTCAGAATATTCTACTATTCCCACTGATTCTGTTGCACAAAGAGTGAAAACAGAATGGAAGAGAGATTGCAGGTTACCTCCTTCTGCTCGCCTCTGAACACTCAGATTGAACTTCTAGAATTAGGAAGAAATGCACCATTCATCAGATGACTAGAAATCACCACAGGGTCACAGAAATATGGGAAAACAAGAAAATACCTCTTCTCCAAGGGAAAATAATAACTCCTTTTCATCCTTAGACAGAATGATGAAGCTCTTGGAAATATCAGATGAAGAATTTAGAATTTTCATAGTGACAAAGCTCCCAGAGACTGAAGAGAAGAGAGACAATGAATTGCCAAAGAGGCAGGAGAAAGGAGCTGATGAGTTCCAAGAGGTGAGGAAATTCTTGCAAGATCTTAAAGAGGAAATTCACATTGTAAAAAGAATCAAATGGACCTGTTAGAGATGAAGGCTATAATTGGGGAAGTCAAAACCTCCCTTGAAAGTATTAAAAGCAGAATATATCATCCAGAAAATCTAACCTGAGATGTAGAAGATAGAATCACTGGCCTAGAAAAATCCACCATGAAGACTGAGAAAGTTGACCCCAAAAATGAGAATAATATAGGAGAAGTACTAGATACCATCAATGTCCAAATATCCAGATAAATGGTATCCCAGAAAGAGAAGAGATTCATAAGGGCATTGACAATCTCTTCCATGAAATCCTGGAAGAAAACTTTCCAAACCTAGAGAGGCACTCAAAAATCCAGTCCCAGGAAATACAAAAGACCGCAAATAGAATCAACCCAAGAAGATCTTCTCCAAGACACATTATAGCCAGATTGACCAAAACCACAGACGAAGACAAGATACTCAGATGGGCAAGTAAGAAATGACAAGTTACCTACAAAGGATATCCCATCAGGCTAACAGCAGACCTCTCATCGGAAACAATGTGAACAAGGAAAGAATGGGAAAATATATTCAAAGTGTTGAGTGAAAAGCAATTTCAACCAAGAATACTATATCTGGAAAGACTATCCTTCATATGAGAAGAGAAGACAAGAACATTCTCAGATAAACAAAACCTGGAAGAATTTACCAACACCAGACCAGATCTCCAAGAAGTTCTGCAGGAATGCTATACCAGGAAAACTAAATACAGACACAAAGAAATAAGAGTTCAAAACTAAGAAGATGGCCAGACTTACCGTAGGGATAAGTCTGGAGTTGAACATTATATCCAAGAATTCAATTGGGAAGATCAAACAAGAGAAAATAGATTAAGTACATGAGACTAAACTAGTGAAATGGAATTTTATAACTTTTGACTAAAATATTGCTGATTTTCTTCTAGGCTCTGTTCCAGTTTTAAGGATTTTTGTCCTGTCTTGAGCTGCCGATAGGTTCATGTACCTACTAATTGAACAGAATCCCAACCTGTTTGCTGGCTTTAAGTTTGAAGCATGGTTTCTTAGCATTTCTTTGATTTATTAAAGCTAAAACTGCTCTTCTTGAAATTAAAAAATACAGTAAAAAAAAAAGCTAATTAACAACTGTAGCAAGCTATATAGCATCAGCTAGGTGTTACCTTACAGTATATTCATTCTACTCAGAATTTCACGCCCAAAGTCAGACATGTATTCACAGATAAGTATTACTAGCTAAATTTGCTATTGAATGTATTTAAGAAATTCTGTGAATCAATAAAATGTGGGAGGGGGGAAGGAATGGAAAATAACTGGACACCTGAGATAGTGTGGGAGGAGGATGGGAAATGGCATAAGGTGAGAAAAAGGAGGAAAATTTTTATATATATATATATATATATATATATATATATATATGAAACTAGAAATGGAAAATTATTGATAACATGTATGATTAAGACATTATGCAGTATATTCTGGATGGAAAAGCACATTTTGTATGCTGTGACGATGTTCAGTGAATGAATGTAAATTAATTAATAAATTAAAAATAAATAAATAAAAACTAAATTTAAAAAAAAGAGAGAGCATACCATCCGAACACCTTGACTTAGGAATTATGGCTTTGAGATATGTGAGAGGGGAACCAGCAGATGGCATTATGGCTATGTCGCTGGACTCCCATGTAGTTGATTGTGGTTCAAGCCCTGGACCCAGTGGCTTAAACTCACGCTGGGCATGTGTGTGTGTGTGTGTGTGTGTGTGTGTGTGTGTGTCCAAGATCCCAAGAGGAAAATGGAGGAGAAGGAATTGTGGCATGGCTATCCCCCCGGGGGGGTGATTTCTCACTTTCTGTCTCTCTCTCTGTCTTTCTGGAGAGCACGCACACCCTATAGCAAAAACTTCTCAAAAGAAAAAAAAAGATATGTGAGAGAATAAATGTCTGTTGAATTTTTTTTAAAAAAAAAAAAAGAAAAAGAAAGATTTCATCACAACACACACACACAGGTTATTACTTTTGCAGCTGATGTTGCCGTATCTCTGGGAGAATTCTGGATCGGGGCGAAAGCCTTCTATGCAGCTACAATTGTAGGAGCCCACGGTATTGGTGCAGACAGAGCGAGGACCACATCGAGCTGGATCTTGCGAGCACTCATCAATATCTGCAAAAAATGAGAATGTCAAAAAACCCAGAGGAACAAAGAGAAACATCTTCCCAGGGCTGTCTAGCAAATTCTTTGCCCACCTCTATTCTTCCCTTCTTGGTTTGTGAATGTCAGTAAAGAGACAAGAGATTTCATGTCTAAGTTTAGAAATGCTCAACCCAATGGGATGTCCACCAACGACCCATGCCTGAGAGCTGGGTGTTACCTGTGCAGGCGAAACGTCCTGACTTTCCTGGGTTCCAGTCATTTCCAGTGGGAGAAGAGAAACCAGGAAAACAGCTGCACCGGTACCTCCCTCGCATGTTCGTGCACTCTGAGTTAGGACCACAAGGCGAGGGGCTTTCAGAACATTCATCGATATCTGGACCAAGAAAGAGTTGGAGTCACCAATTTGCCCCATTGTAGGAGACAGGTTACATTTTCAAAAGATGGTTGAAACGCTATTGCCCATCTCATAAGTCCTTCATCCAATGTGATTTTGGCACTCCTCCCATCAGGTGGTGAGTTCTGTGTTCCTGAATCTGAGCATGCTCATGGCCACGGTGGAAGTGATGCTAGGTCACAAAGGTCATAGACTTCCACCTGGTTCTTTGGAGATGCTCATTCTTGGAAGCCAGCCACCATATTGTGAGGAAGCCCAACCATCCATGAACTTCTCAGTGACCAGGAGTTCTTTTAAGAAATACAGAGAGAAAAAGGAAAGAAGGAAGGGAGGGAGGGAGGAAAGAAAGAGAAGGAAGAAGAAAAAAGATAAGGAAAGAGAGAAGGAGAAGAAAAGAAAGGAAGAGAAGGAAAGGGAAAGAGTGGAGAAGGGATGGGAAGAGAGGGAAGACAGGAAAGAAAAGGGAGGGAGGGGAGGAAAAGCAGAAGAAGGGAAAGCAAAAGGGAGGCAAGGGGAGAGGAGGGAGGGAAGGGGAGGAGAGGGAAAGGAAGGAGAGAAGGGGAAAGCGAAGAGGGAAGGAGAGTCGTGATGGAAAAAAGGAAAGTACCTACGTCCACTCCCAATCAGCCTCCACCTGGTTTTCCTACCAAACGCTGGAGGGTTTGGAAGGGCCGTGTGCTCACCTTCACAAACCACTCCTGGCCCCTTGAAGTGATTTTGTCCGTTGCTGGACTGGTAGCCGTGTCTGCAAGTGCAATAGTAACTGCCCTTGGTGTCGACGCAGCCTGCGTGGGTCGGGCACGTGGAGAGGTCTTCACACTCGTTCACATCTAGGCGACATAGAGTGCAGGGTTGGGTAAGATTAGATCACCAGACTGGGGCTGCTGGGAACCCAAAGGGAAGGGTGGAGGTGATGCTGTGAGCTGAATTGTGTCACCTCTAAAGACATCTTGAGGTCCTAAACCCTGGCAGCTCTGAATGCAATCTTATTTGGAAACAGAGTCTTTGTAGAGGAAGTTAGATGTACAGTAACATGAGGTACTGGAGTTGAGTGTGCAACTTTGGCTCATGCTCTGAGAAAAGGAGGAATATGGGCCAGTAGTCAGCATGGTGATTGAGGCACTAAACTCACACATGGCTAACCAAGGTTCGAGTCCTGACCCACTGGTTTGAAAATCACACCAGGCACACATGCATGCATGTCCTAAATCCCAAGAGGAGAATAAAGGAGAAGTGACAGTGGCATGGTCATTCACTCTTGAGGGGGGATTTCTCACTTTAACTCTGTCTGTCTCTGTTCTGTCTCTCTCAATATGTCTCTCTCTCTCTGGTGAGCATAAACACCCTATAGCAAAAAATAAACAAGAAAGAACAAAAACAAGAAGACCAGCCCCATAGACAAGGGGTAAGATAGCTGGATCTCACATGACTGATTGCTGTTCAAATTCCAGCCTTGGTAGCTCGCAACACACACCAGACATGTGAGTATGCTTGCCCAAATCCCAACAGGATGGAGAAATGGAAGAGAAGGGATGTGACTTGACCACACATCACTGGTGGGTGTTATCTCCCTCCCTTTCTCTGTCTCTGTCTCTCTATCTCTGTCTCTGGTGAGCATATGCACCTTTTGCAAATTAAAATAAAAAGAAGAGGAAGATTGGACAAGGGGAAGGTAAAAGGAGGATCCAGAGGTTAGGTATGGTAAGAATTTCGCAACCAAATCAAGACATAGATTTCATCACAAGACACACACACACAGAGGGTATTACTTTTGCAGCTGATGTTGCCGTATCTCTGGGAGAATTCTGGATCAGGGCGAAAGCCTTCTATGCAGCTACAATTGTAGGAGCCCATGGTATTTGTGCAGACAGAATTTGGACCACACCGAGAAGGATCTTGCAAACACTCGTCAATATCTGCAAAAAATGAGAATGTTAAAAAACCCCAGAGGAACAAAGAGAAACATCTTCCCAGGGCTGTCTAGCAAATTCTTTGCCCACTTCTACTCTGCCCTTCTTGGTCTTTGAACGTCAGTAAAAAGACAAGAGATTTCATGTCTAAGTTTAGAAACGCTCAACCCAGTGAGATGTCCTCTAACGATCCATGCCTGAGAGCAGAGTGTTACCCATACAGGCAAAATGGCCTAGAATTCCCAGGTTCAAATCATTTCTGGTGGGAGAGGAGAAACCAGGAAAACAGCTGCACCTGTACCACCCTAGTATGTTCGTGCACTTTGAGTTAAGACCACAAGGCGAGGGACTTTCAGAACATTCATCGATAATGGACTGAGAAAGAGTTGGAGTCACCAGTTTGCCCCATTGTGGGGGACAGATTCCATTTTTCAAAGATGGTTGAAACACTACCGCCCATCCCATAAGGTCTTCATCCAATGTGACTTTGGCAATCCTCCCTTCAAGCAGGGAGCTCTGTTCTCCCTCCCCTGGAATCTGAGCATGCTCGTGACCACGGTGGAAGTGATGCTAGGTCACAAAGGTCATAGACTTCCACCTGGTTCTTTGGAGATGCTCATTCTTGGAAGCCAGCCACCATATTGTGAGGAAGCCCAACCATCCACGACCTTCTCAGTGACCAAGGATTCTGTTCAAGAAATGCAGAGAGAAAAGGGAAAGAAGGAAGAAAGGAAAGAAGGAGAAGGAAGAGAAAAAAGGATAAGGAAAGAGAAAAAAGAGGAGAAAAGAAGAGTAGGGAAGGGAAAGAGAGGAGAGGGAATGGGAGGAGAGAGGAGGGAAGGAAAAGCAAAAGGGAGGCAAGGGAAGAGGAGGGAGGTAAGGGGAGGAGAGGGAAAGGAAGGAGAGAAGGGGAAAGAAAAGAGGGAAGGAGAGTCGTGATGGAAAAAAGGAAAGTACCCACGTCCACTCCCAATCAGCCTCCACCTGGTTTTCCTACCCAACGCTGGAGGGTTTGGAAGGGCCATGTGCTCACCTTCACAAACCACTCCTGGCCCCTTGAAGTGATTTTGTCCGTTGCTGGACTGGTAGCCTTGTCTGCAAGTGCAATAGTAACTGCCCTTGGTGTCGACGCAGCCTGCGTGGGTCGGGCACGTGGTGAGGTCTTCACACTCATTCACATCTAGGCGACATAGAGTGCAGGGTTGGGTAAGATTAGATCACCAGACTGGGGCTGCTGGGAAACCCAAAGGGAAGGGTGGAGGTGACACTGTGAGCTGAATTGTGTCACCTCTGAAGACATCTTGAGGTCCTAAACCCTGGCAGCTCTGAATGCAGTCTTATTTGGGAACAGAGTCTTTGTAGATGTTGTTAGATGTAAGGTAACATGAGGTACTGGAGTTGAGTGGACACTTCATCTGGTGTAACTGGTGACTTTATAAGACGAGGCAGTGAGAGAGGCACAAAGAGCATGACTTGTGAGGCCAGCAAGTGGCGCGGCGGTTAAGGCGCTGGATCCCACGTGGCTGTCTCCATGGTTTGAGTCCCCACCCTGTGACTTGAAAAACACACCAGATGCTTGTGAGTGCATGCCCACAATCCCAGGAAGAGAATAGAGGAGAAGAGATTACAGGAAGGCCATCCCCTCTGGGGTGTGATTTCTCACTTTCTCTCTGTCTCTGTCTTCTGCAGTGAGCACACATGCCCTATGGCAAAAATATAGTAGTAATAATAATAATTCTAAAAAAGATAATGCCTTGTGAAAACAAGGATGTGTGCCAACACCACACTACAGGAAAGAGACCTGGAACAGAGTCTACATTACAGCTTTCAGAGAGCAAATGGCCCTGATGATGCCTTGCTTTCAGACTTCCATCCTCCAGAACTGTGAAGCAATTGGTTTCTGTTGTTTTAAGTTACCCAGGATGTATTCATCTGTTATAGCCACCCTAGGAACCTGGTGTCGGCACCAGCCATGTTTAATAAGGTACTTTGTTTACTTTTTCTTTTTTTCTTTCTTTCTTTCTTTCTTTTTTTTTTAGAGAGAAATTTTTACTATAGGGTATGTGGAGTTGCTGGAGAGACAGAGAAACAGAAAGGGAGAAATTACCCACCTGGGTAGGAATATGGCCACATCACAGTGCCTTCTCCTCTGGTCTCTTCTTGGGCTCTTGGCATGCACACACATGCATGTGGTGTGGTTCAAGCTGCCCAGTTCAGGACTCAAACCATGGTCAACTATGTGGTAGTCCAGCAATGTAACCATTACGCCACTGCTGGTCCCAGTGAAGTTCATTGAAGATGATAAATCCTTACTGTTCCAAGAGTTATCCATGGACCATTACCATCTACCACACCTTAGATTTCTGGACCTTAGGAAATTACATCACACTGCGAAGGTCTGGCGATGTGCGTCTGAGATTCTGCATCTCTAATAAGACCCATCATTACTATGATGCCACTGTCCAAGGATGACACCATCAACACAGGAGTGTGAGTCTAAGTGAAGGCTATGGAGCAAAGTAGACCAAGTTTCAAGCTCTACCAGCAATGTCAAAGCAAAAATGGCAGCTGTTCTTCAGACCCACGTCCCCCTCTTCTTTTTAATACTAAGACCATCGAGGTGTGTTCTGAGCTTCTCTTGCAGCTAGTTGTAGTCATGGGGCTGAATTATGGCCACTGAGAATGGAAATTAAGGCATGTGCAACTTTAGCTCATGCCCCCAAGAAAAGGAGCATTGGCCAGCAGGCTTCATGGTGGTTGAAGCACTAAACTTCCAAATGACCAACCAAGGTTCGAGTCCTGACCTACTGGCTTGAAAATCACACCAGGCACATATGCATGCATGCCTGAAATCCCAAGAGCATAGAAGAGAAGGGACTGTGGCACAGTCAACCCATCTTTGGGGTGATTTCTCACTTTAACTCTCTCTGTCTTTGTTCTGTCTCTCTCTTTGTCTCTCTCACTCTGTCTCTCTCTCTCTCTCTGATGAGCATACACAACCTATAGCAATAACTAAACAAAGAGGAACAAAAACAAGAAGACCAGCCCCATAGAAAAGTGGTTAAGATAGCTGGATACCACATGACTAACTGCAGTTCAACTTCCAGCCTTGGTGGCTTGAAAAACACACCAGACATGTGTGTAGGCATGTCTAAAATACAACAGGATGGAGAAATGGAAGAGAAGGCTCTCTCTCTCTCTCTCTCCCTCTCTCTTGTGAGCATATGCACCTTTTGGCCACTAAAATAAAAAGAAGAGGGAGATATGGACAAGGTGAAACTGAAAGGGGGATCCAGAAGTTGGATAGAGTAAGAACTTCACAACCAAATCAAAACAGATTTCATCACCAAGACACACATGGAGATGATTACTTTTGCAGCTGATGGTGCCATATTTCTGGAAGACTTCCGGATCAGGGCCAAAGCCTTCTATGCAGCTACAATTGTAGGAGCCCATGGTATTGGTGCAGATAGAACGAGGACCACACCGAGCTGGATCTTGCAAGCACTCGTCAATATCTGCAAAAAATGAGATTGTCAAAAAGCCCAGAGGAACAAAGAGAATCATTTTCCCAGAGCTGTTTAGAAACTCAGTAAACAGACAAGAGATTGCATGTCTATGTTTAGAAACATTTGACCCAATAGGATGTTCACCAAAGACCCATGCCTGAAAGCTGAATGTTACCTGTACAGGCAAAACGCCCTGGCTTTCCTGGGTTCCAGTTATTTCCAGTGGGAGAAGAGAATCCAGGAAAACAGCTGCACTTGTACCTCCCTCTCATGTTTGTGCATTCTGAGTTAGGACCACAAGGCGAGGGGTTTTCAGAACATTCATCGATATCTGGACCAAGAAAGAGTTGGAGTCACCAATTTGCCCCATTGTGGGGGACAAATTCCATTTTTCAAAGATGGTTGAAACACTATCGCCCATCCCATAAGTCCTTCATTCAATGTGACTTTGTCATTCCTCCCTTCAAGTAGGGCACTCTGTGCTCCCTCCCCTGGAATCTGAGCATGCTCCTGACCACGGTGGAAGTGATATTAGGTTATAAAGTTCATGGACTTCCACCTGGTTCTTTGGAGATGTTCATTCTTGGAAGCCAGCCACCATATTGTGAGGAAGCCCAACTATCCATGAACTTCTCAGTGACCAAGGATTCTGTTCAAGAAATTCAGAGAGAAAAATGAAAGAAGGGACGAAGGAAAGAAGGAGAAGGAAGAGAAAAGAGAGATAAGAAAAGTGAAAAAGAAAAGAGAAAAGGAAGAGAAGGGAAGGGAAGGAGAGGAGAGGGGATGGGAGGGGAGAGAAGGGAAATAAAGGGAAAGAAAAGAGAATGGAGGCAAGGAGAGAGGAAGGAGATAAGCAGAGAAGAGTGGAAGGAAAGAGAGAGGAAGAAAGGGAAGAAAGAAGAAGGGTCATGATGGAAAAAAGGAAATTACCTACATCCACTCCCAATCAGCTTCCACCTGGTTTTCCTACCGAATGCTGGAGGGTTTGGAAGGGCCGTGTGCTCACCTTCACAAACCACTCCTGGCCCCTTGAAGTGATTTTGTCCGTTGCTGGACTGGTAGCCGTGTCTGCAAGTGCAATAGTAACTGTCCTTGGTGTCGACGCAGCCTGCGTGGGTCGGGCACGTGGAGAGGTCTTCACACTCATTCACATCTAGGCGACATAGAGTGCAGGGTTGGGTAAGATTAGATCACCAGACTGGGGCTGCTGGGGAACCCAAAGGGAAGGGTGGAGGTGACATTGTGAGCTGAATTGTGTCACCTCTAAAGACATCTTGAGGTCCTAAACCTTGGCACCTCTGAAAGTAGTCTTATTTGAAGATGGAGTCTTTGTAGAGGTCATTAAGATGTAAGTTAAGACGAATTAGTTCTGGTGTTGTGTGGGCTCTTAATCTGTTTTTAGAAGAAGAGAGGACACAGCAATAGAGGAACCAAGAATGCTTTCTGATGGCAGAAGTAGAAAATGAAGTTGTGGGTACAAGTCAAGTAATGTCAAGGATTTTTGCCAATATAATACAGAAAAGAAGCATGAGACAGATTATATTCTAGAGCCTTCAAAGAGCAAATGGCCTTGATGACACCTGGATTTCCAGCTGCCAGAACTGTCAGAGAATACATTTCTGTTGTTTTTGTTTTTGCTTTGTTTTTTTAGTTTTTGCTATAGGGCATGTGCACTCACCAGTGAGAGAGAGAGAGAGGGAAAGTGAGATATCCCACCCCAGAAGGACTGCCATACTGCAATCCTTTCTCCTCCACTCTTCTCATGGGATTTTGGACTTGCATGCACACCTACCTGGCATGACTCTCAACCCACCAGGTCCAAAATTCAAATGTTGGAGTAGGCCATGAGGTACCCAACATCTTAACCTTCACGCTATCTGCTGGCCCCACATTTCTGTTACTTTAAGTGACCCAGGCTGTGTTGGTTTGTTACGACAACCCTAGGAAACCCATGTAGTCATCAATCGAGCTTAGTCAGATACCTTGAAGATGCAGACCCTTGCTAGTCAAAGAATGACCCATGTACCATTAGCCTCTACTACACCAGATCCCAGGATATCTTGGAAAACCAGATCCTGATTCAGCCAGTCTGAGGACAGTGACCTGAAAGTCTGCATCTCAAACAAACCCTGAAAAATTATGATGCTGCTGGACTGAGGACTACACCATGAATGGAGGAGTGTGAGTCTTTGGAGCACGACAGATCTAACTTCAAGTTCTACCAGTAAATCTCAAAGCAAAGAATGTTGGCTGTTCTCCAGATGCATATCCCCCTCTTCCTTCTAATGATATGGACATCCAGGTGCAAGTTGCATTCCAAGATTCTCTGGCAGCTGGTTGTAGTCATGGGACTGAATTATGACCAATAGAATGAGAGGAAGAGGTGTGTGTAGGGCCAGCAGGTGGTGTAGTGGTTAAAACATTGAACTCTCATGTGGCCAGCTGGGGTTTGAGGCCCAGACCTGGTGACTTGAAACTCGCACTGGGTTCATATGCATGTGTGCTCAAAATCCTGAGATGAGAATGGGGGAGAAGGGATTGCAACATAGCCATCCATTCGGGAGGTGATTTCTTGCTTTCTGTCTGTCTTTGTCTCTCCAGAACACACATGTGCTTTATAGCAAAAATCTTTTAAAAAAAAAAAAAAAAAGAGGCATGTGCACCTTCAAGTCATGCCCTGAAGAAAGGAGAAGTATATTCTCTACTTCCTTCCCCTTTCAGCTGGACTAAAAGATGGACATACTGGGATGATCTGTCCTCGACCATAGGCTCTGACCTAGGAATAAGGAGGCCACAGACTGAGGTACCTGGGTGCTGGCAAATGACTCATTTGATACTATCACTCCCTTGGTGGGCAGAATTGTGCTCCCACCCCCAAATTTGACCATATTTTAATCCCTGAAACTTGTGACTATGTTATGGTACATGGAGTAGAGTGGGTGAGGCGAGCATAGGAAGAGGTGAGAACAGGAAGGTGCACAATCAGCTCATACAGGCTCTGCTAGAGCACTGCAAGACTTTTGCTTTTTCTCAGAGAGATGGGAGCCATGGGAGGGTTTTGAGCAGAGGAGGGATCCAGCACAACTCAGAGTTTAACCTTTGATCCTTCTGGCCACTGAGTGAAAGATGAACTGTAGAAGGACAGGTGACCAGAAAGAAGGTGACTATATTTGTCCAGGTAGAGGGGGATGGTGGCCACAGCTCAGTGAAGACTGTGAGATACTGGGTTTATTTTGAAAGTGATGTTAATGAGGTTTACCAGTTGACCAGATGTTGTGAGGGAAAGGAAGAGGAGCCAATAATAATGCCAACATTGATTGGTGGGATGAGAAAACTATCCAGTACCATCAAAACCCTAAGGAAGAGGAGCCAGCAGGTGTCATGGAGGTTAAGGTAGCTGGACTCCCACATGGCCGCCTACACAGTTCAAGTCCTTGACCTAGTGGCTTGAACATCATACCAGGCATATATGCATGTATGCCCAAAATCCTAAGAGGTGAATGGAGAAGGAATTTTGGCATGGTCATCCCTCCTGGGGGTACATTCCCTCTCTCTGTATGACTCTATCCAGTGAGCACACATGCCCTACAGCAAAAATTTTGAAAATAATAAGAAAAATTTTTTTAATTTAAAAACCCTAAGGATTGGGTTTTCATTACGATGGCCTTTTTTTTTTTTTTTTCCACTCTTACTTGTTTATGTTGGTGCTGAGAGCAACATGGTGCTTTTATTTCCCCTCCCTGCAGGAGGCCCCAGATGGTATCGCTCTTTTCAGCTCCACCTTCCCCTTTCACTCGATGGCATCATTTCCCTTGGCAGGCTTCCGGCAAATTATCACTAGTGGTCTCTTGATTCTTGAGTTTCCCATAATCCCCTTCCTCTGTCTCTACCTCTTACAACTCAAATCCATCCCAAACCAGAATAAAAACTCAGTCCTGTGTGACTGGGAACCTGCTGACCTCCCCAACTCCTCCCCTGCCCTGTCCCATCAGTCATGCTCAGTTCTCCAAACTCCTTCCAGCCTCAGGACCTTGACACCTGCTGTTCTGGCTGCTGGAAATGCCCTCTTTAACCCCTACTCCTTTGCTTTGGTAGCTTCAATCTACCCATCCTTATATGTTCCTTGGAACATCACTTCCTCAAGAAGGTTTTTCAACCTCAACAAAGTCTTTCAAAAAAAATTTTTTAAGTCCTACAAGGTATAGCTCATGTCTAAAACAAAAATCACATAAATAATTTTCAGTGGTCAAGTGGTAGCTCAGCAGCTACATAACTAGATGCTTAGTTGAAAGGCCCTGGGTTCACATCCTGGGATCTCCCGGAGTATGCTGGGTGTACCCATGTGTCCATGATCCAGGCCAGTGGAGATTGGGAATCTATGACAGCATTAAGACCCTGTTGCAATATAGATAAGTAGATGATAGATATAGACAGATGATTGATAGCTAGATCTAGATAGATGATATAGATAGATATAGATGATAGAGATAGATAGAGATATAGATAGATAGATAGATAGATAGATAGATAGATAGATAGATAGATAGATATAGATAGATGGACGGTAGAGATAGATAGATATAGATAGATGATAGATAGATATAGATAGATGATAGATAGATATAGATAGATGATAGATATAGATAGGTAGATGATAGATAGGTAGATAGATGATAGATAGATAGATAGATAGATAGATAGATAGATAGAATAGATAAATAGATAGATATAGAGATAGATAGATGATACAGAGAGATAAATATAGATAGATAGATAGATAGATAGATAGATAGATAGATAATAGATATAGATAGATGATAGAGATAGATAGATGATAGATAGATAGATAGATAGATAGATAGATAGATAGATAGATAGATAGATAATAGATAGAGATAGATAGATGATAGGTAAATAGAGATGACATAGATATGGATAGATAGATAGATAGATAGATAGATAGATAGATAGATAGATAGATTGATTGATTGATAGGTATAGATAGATAATAGATGATGATCAACAGATAGATGACAGATAGATGATAGAGGTAGATGAGAGAGATAGATGATAGAGATAGATGATAGAGATAGGTAGATGATAGAGATAGATGATACATAGACATAGATGATAGATGATTGATATAGATAGATAGATGATAGTTAGAGATAGATGATAATACATGGCAGATGATTGATATAGATAGATGATAAATATAAATAGATGATTAATAGATATAGATAGATGACAGATGGATACATAGTTGACAGATACAGGTAAATGATAGATATAGATGGTAGGCAGAGGTAGATAGAGGTCTCCCTTCCATAGTCACCACATCCAAAATGTGTGTGGGGAGAAGAGCATTGGCATTGGCCGAGGGAGATGGCTCTAGGAAGCAGCCCAAGAAAACTCTCCTGGTTTTCCTGTAGCTTGAAAACTAGGAGCTCCTATATGGACGCCTGTGAGAGGCAACACTTTCACAAGCATCACCAGGCACGTAAGGTGGGACCATGCACCACCAATAGACAAGACACCCCATCCAGAGCCCAGCTGCTCCCCCACATCACTCATGGCTGCAACATCCCACTAGCTGCCCTTACACCAAAGACCCAGACGCCATCTTGGGAAGGGCAATGAGTGTGGGAACATTTGAGAGATCTGCTCCTCACACACTACAGAATGACTTACTCAAATAAGACTACATGGGTGACCAACAGGGGTGGGGGAGGGCGAGGGGAGGCTGCGGGGATCAGCCCTGTAGCTTAGTGGTTAAAGGGAGCGAGATTCCACATGGCTGACCGCAGTTCAAGTCTAGGCTCCAACGACTTGAAAAATACACCAGGCAGGTGTGCCCCAAATCTTGATAGAATGGAAAAAAGGAAGAGAAGAGGTTGCAGCATGACCGCTCCTCATGGAGGGGTGCTTTCTCCCTCTCTCCTTTCCTCTCTCTGTCTCTTTCTGGTGAGCTCAGGCAGCCTTTAGCAATTACAAAGAGAGGGAAAAGACTGGAGAAGAGAGAAAAACGAAATGGAGACACTGAGATCACGACAAACAGACCATGTTTTTCTTCCTCTCTCCAGCAGGAGCTTAACGTAGAAGATGGGACTATTTCATGAAACACAAATAAACCACTGTTTGTTTTTTCTCATTGAGAAATTTGAATAAATTCCAACCCAATTTTAATATATTGCCATTTATGACCCTCTTAGCACTTCCAGGTAGTTTATAAAGTTGCCTCGTTGAATTTAAGCTTCACAACATTCTTGTGGTGAGGAACCATTGTTCTCTGTCTATTATAGATGAGGAACACTGAAGACCAGAGAGCTTATGGACTCGCCTAAGGTCACACAGCAGTTCTGAGGTCCAGTGAAAAGCATTTCGGAAAGCAGTGGAACCAGGAGACCCGCATGTTAGATAGACACTTTTCTGTCACTTATTAGCGACATAGCCATGTTGAGCGTCCAGATGAGGCTCAGCATCCTAAACATAAGAACCGTTCTAGACATATTCTTCCACTTCCTGTCAAAAGCCAGGAGGCTTCCTAAGTGAACCATTTTTTTTCCACTTTTGCCAGGGTTTTGTTTTTGTTTTTTTTTTTTTTTTTTATGACTGAATAGCATTCCATAGTGTATATGTGCCACAGTTTTTCTATCCATTCATTTGTTCATGGGCATTTGGGTTGGTTCCGTGACTTAGCAATTGTGAATAGTGCTGCAATAAACATCGATGTGCAAGCACTTTCCAATTAAGTATTCTTCTGTCCTTTGGGTAGATACCTGAAACTGATTGACTAAAGGATATAAAAACACAGAATATAAATGTAAATACCAGGTATAGTGTGTGTGAAAGAGGAGGGTCTGAGGAAGGTCATATAGAAGAAAAATAGGGAGGCGAAGCATTCATGGGACAAAGAAATGTGGTATTATCTGTTGAAGATATTTTATAGTTTTATCAACTGGACTAGGGAGAAATGTTCACCTGTTGACGTATTCATTTTGTAAGCTAAATAATGTGATTGAATGTATAAAAGAAAATGAAATTTTAAAAAGGTGAAAAAAATCTTTAAAAAAAAAAAGAACCGTTCTCCCTAGGAAATCAAGCATATGGGTTCTCTTCAGCCAACTTACCACTCGTTTTCGTCAGCGTGGGCACTGTGTGCATCGCCTGGCCGAATATACCACAACACCCTGTGAAGAAAGGCGGGGAAAACACCATGAACCTCCACAATAACCCTGAGGGCTTACCCTGCAAAATGACTCCTGGTTTGGCTTCACAGAAACTGGTTTAATGACGTTCAATGGGAAAGCAAAGTAAGTGACAAACATACATTATGTCTCACAATTTCACAGCATCCATTCCTTGTTTTCTGCACTTTTTGTTTTTCATTTTGTTGGAGTTTTATCTTCCTTTTCTCTTCAATTACACAAACAGTTCCAGCTGATTTTCAAGGATTAATTCATGCATTCTTAAAAGGCGTGAGGTCTTCCTCAAGGGCACCAAACTTGGTTCTTCCCAAAAAGATGAGAAATCTTACCCTTTCATGTATAAGACACATATGAATAGAGATAGAGGGGACCAGCAGTTGGAGTAATGGCTACGTCATTGGACTCTCATGTAGTCGACCACGGTTTGAGTCCCGGACCCGGTAGCTTAAACCCATGCCGGTCATATGTGTGTGTGTGCCCAGGATCTCAGAAGAGAATGGAGGAGAAGGGATTGCAGCATGGCCATCCCCCCTGGGGGTGATTTCTTGCTTTCTGTTTCTCTGTCTCTCTCTGTCATTCTGGTGAGCACATGTGCCCTATACCAAAAACCTCTCAAAAAAAAAAAAAAAAAAATCAAAAAACAAAAAAAAAAAAAAAGAGAGAGAGAGAGAGAGAGAGAGGACATATGTAGATAAATATATAGCTGGAGTGTGAACATTTCATGGGTCGGCAAGGTGATTCATTTTTTAAAATATTTAAAAGGCAGTACAGCCCTGTGGGTGGAGTTTCCCTCTATCACATCATCGCCTTTATCATCCCCATCCTTACCTTCATCAACCTTATCTCTTTTTTTGGCATTCATTTTTTCCTCTTTTTTAATTATTTTATACTACATTGAACCACATTTATCTTTTCTTTTTTTTTTTTTGGAGAGGTTTTTTTTGCTATAGGGCATGTGCGCTTGCCAGAAAGTCAGAGACAGAGAGATAGAAAGCGAGAACTCACCCCCCAGGGGGCATGACCATGCCACAATTTCTTCTCCATTCTCCTCTCTGGATGTTGGGCATGCATACACATGCGCCTGGCGTGAGTTTAAGCCGCCGGGTCCGGGACTCGAACTGCAGTCAGCTACATGGGAGTTCAGTGACATAGCCATTACGCCAACTGCTGGTCCCGAACCACATTTATCTTCACAGTGTATAACATTTCTTTTTCCAGCATGATTACCATGCGTATCAGTCAAAACAAAGACATGACTGTCCACATCATCATCAACTAGCTTTTCTTTATTTTTAGATTACTAGTATTATTTTTATTTTTATTCTCATTTTTGAAAAACATTCTATCACTATACATCTTTCGTCTTGTAAAGAGAATTTCCCTAACATAAAGTATTTCTCAGGCCAGTCCAGTTGAGGATACTATGCATGTTATCATCAACAGGTAATAAACCATTTCTGTGATCCACAAATGTCATGCCTCTCTATTTTTTCTCCCACCTTCCTTACCTTTTTTTAAAGGAATAATTTATTTTATTTTATTTATTTATATTTTTAAAGAGAGATTTTTGCTATAGGGCATGTGCACTCACAGGAGAGACAGAGAGAGAGAGAGAGAGAGAGAGAGCAAGAAATCACCCCCCAGGGTGGATAGCCACGCCACAATCCTTCCTTCTCCATAATTGTCTCAGGATCTTGGGCACACACACACACACCCAGTGTGAGTTTTAAGTCACTGGATCTGGAACTCAAACTACAATCTACTATGTGGGAGTCCATTGACAAAACCATTATGCCATCTGCTGGTCCCAATATTTATTATTGTTATTTTTGTATTTGACCAGAGAGAAAAAGGGAAAGTGAGAAAGCAAGCCACCAGGTCTGGGACTCGAACCATGGTTGGCCATATGGGAGCCCAGAACCTTAACCACCATGCCAGCTCCTGGAGCCCACCTCTTTATCTTCATTGTCACCATCATCAGCTCCATCATGAGCTTTATCCTCTTTTCCATCATCATGACTATGACTGTCTTCACCACCATCACCATCCCCACCCTCATATTCAGCACCACCATTTCCACCATGATCGCTATCACCATCAACATCACTATGATTACAACTCTCTGCTGATTAACTTCAGGGTGGAACAAAGGGTGTTAACGGTTACTATTTCTGCCTGCACTCCAGAGTAACAACTCTGCTTCTTCACCTTGGAAGTCCACATGGAAAAGCGAAAAATCATTCTCAGAGATGGCCACACTGTAATCCCTTCTCCTCCATTCTCCTCTTGGGACTTGGGGCATGCACACACATGTGCCTGGCATGACTTTCTAGACACCGGGTCCAAGACTTGAACCGCACAGTCAGTCATGTGGGATCCAGCTCCCTCAACCTCCACACCACCAGCTCGCCCCCACCTGCTCCCTCTAGTGAACCCAGCTAGTCAACAAGCCTGCCTCCCAACATTCTACCCCTTATCCCTAATGGAAATTCGCTCCCTTGTTAAATAGTTTAGAACAACAGAGCTTAGTGTGTAAGGAGACAGGCTTTTGGGTAAAAATACTGGAGTTTGGGACCAGCAGATGGTATAGCAGTTACGTTGCTAGACTCCCACGAAATTGATCACAGTTTGAGTCCCTGACCTGGCAGCTCAAAACTCACACCGGGTGCGTGTGCGTGTGTGCCCAAAATACTGAGAGGAGAATGGAGGAGAAGAGATTGTGGTATGGTCATCTTCCCTAGGGGGTGATTCCTCGCTTTCTGACTCTCTGTCTCTTTTGCAAGCACATAGCACCCTATAGAAAAAAACTCTCTCTATGGGACCAGCAGTTGGCATAATGGCTATGTCGCTGGACTCCCATGTAGTCGACCGCAGTTTGAGTCCAAGACCCAGTGGCTTAAACTCACGCCGGGTGCATGTGTGTGCGTGCCCAAGATCCCAAAAGAAGAATGGAGAAGGGATTGCAGCGTGGACATTCCCTCTGCAGGATGATTTCTCACTTTCTGTCTCTCTGTCTCCCTGTCTGTCTGGCGAGCACACATGCCCTATAGCAAAAATCTCTCTCTCAAAAAAGAAAAAAAAAACTCTCTCTAAAAAGAAAAAATCACACACAGGAAGGCTACATCTCGCTGTTCGGAGTCTCAGCACAAATGTGACCCCCTCAGAAATGTCTTTGCTGACTTTCTCCTTCAACATAACCCCCGTCACATTCTACGACTTCTTCATATCATGTACCCCTGAAATTATTATTTTTTTATTTGGGACACTGTAATGTAGTGATAAAGCAAATAGACTCAGGAGTCAGGCTACCTGGCTTTAAATCCTGGCTCTACCTCTCATTGGCTAAGCAGTCTTGGACAAGGTAATTTCATTTCTTTTCCCTCAGTTTTCTTCTTTGTACAACGGGCCCAACAGTCTCCCAATATTATAGAAATTTGGTACAAATTGGATATATCCCAGGTTTTAAAACCTTACAACAGTCGGGCCAGCAGGGGGAGTGGTGGTTAAGGCACTCGACTTCTACATGGTTGACTACAGTTTGAGTCCCAGACCTGATGGCTTGAAAATCATGCTGGGCACTTGTGCATGCATGCCCAAAATCCTGACAGGAGAATGGAGGAGAAGCGATTGCAGTGTGGCCATCCCCCCCAGAGGATGACTTCTCATTTTCTCTTTCTGTCTCTGTCTCTCTCTGTCTCTGTCTCTCTATCTGGTGAGTACACATGCCCTATGACAAAAAACAATATCTTAAAAGAAAATAATAAAAACTTAGGACCAGCAGATGGCATAGTGGTTACGTCACTGAACTCCCACATGGCCGACTGCGGTTCGAGTCCTGGACCCGGTGGCTTGAATGTCGCACCAGGTGCATGGACATCCCTGGAAGAGAATGGAGACAGGATTCCAGGTTGGCCATCCTCCCGGAGCGTGACTTCTCACTTTCTCACCCTCTCACTGTCTGTCTCTCCAATGAGCACATGCACTCTAAAGCAAAAACCTCTAAAAAATAGTAATAACAATAAAGAAAAGAAAACTTAGAGCTTTTTATGGCTTCTTTTCTGTCTGAACCCACCCACGAGTCTGTCAGCCCCATGAGTGCGAGAACATTCTCATTGCTGTCTTTTCAATGGCTTTAATGGCACCTGATACACAGTCTGTGCTCAGGATATACGTGGCAAATGAATGACTATAAAGAAAATTTGCCCTGCTGGATGGGACTCCCTGCACTGAGGGGTGAAGGTCTCCCAGTGAAGGTACTTGCAGCAGGTAGTCTAGAATTACCTCTCCTAGCTGGACCACCCACGGCCCTCCCTGCTTTCTGCAGCCCCTTTGCAACCCCGACTTTCCCCAGCTCCCCCTTGAGCCTCACACTCACCCCAGAAGAGGAGCAAACTGAGGTCCCACATTGTGCTGTGGTTCCGCAGGTCAGAGAGCAGAACCTCGTCTTTTCGCCTCGGGTTTATAATAACGGAAGATACGGGAAGACAGGAAGGCGAGGCTCGACTTGCTCAATACCAGGGCATCACACTCTTCTTATGCTGAGTTGCTGCCCCTGAAGACGGACAGTGACCAACTCCGAATTTCCCCTTCCTGATAATGAAGGGGTTGCTGCATTCTCTTCTCTCTCTCTTGCTCTCTCCCTCCTCCTCTCCTTCTGCCCTTCCTCTTATTCTGTCCCTGTCTCCGTTTTGTTTTTTTCTAGTATAATATTTTTTTTTTATTTTTAAATTTTATTGTTTTTTAATCACTGTACATCTTTGCAGCATATAAAATGAATTTCCCCACCATGAATACACTGCGTAATAGTCCCGTCAAGGATATTACCAAACACATTATCGTCAGCAGATAATTTTCCACTTTTGTGTCCATTACATGTTTTGATTTTTTAAATCATTTTTTTAATTTTATTTACCTTTTTTTAAAAATTTTCTACAGGGCACATGCACTCACTAGAGAGAGAGACAGGGAGAGAGAAAGAGAAAGCAAGCAACCAGGCCCAGGACGCCAACCATAGTCGGCCTTGTGAGAGTCTAGCACCCCAAACATCTGCTGGTCCAATGTTTTGGGTTTTTTTCCCCTTGATTCCCGCTCTGCCATCCTCCCATCATTGCCCACCCTCCTCCCACAGTATCTCTAGTATCCACATTGAGCTCCATTGTTGTAACAGCCAGTCTTTCAGTTTCTGCCCTAGGGCTCAGACGTTGGGTATGTATTGAGTGGGGGCATACAATGCCACTCTTCCATAGTCTGCCTTGCTTCACTTAATGATAACTCTTACATTTTCATCCATTTTCCATCAAATGCCAGGATCTCACTGTGTCTCTGTTTCCTTTTCCCACCAATATCTATTTCCTGTCTCTCATCATCTTCTTTTTTTGCAGCCAATAAGTGAGCTTCTACCCTCACCCCAGTGAAGCAAGCACGGAACTTCAGGGTTTCTTCCCAGCCTACCCCCACCCCATACCAAATTCTGTGCTAGACTCATTAGCAAAATTTAATTTCAGAATTTAATTTCATCCCCCTGTCAAATTCATAAGTTGGATTTATCTACATTTCCCCAAGAGGAGATAATTCTTGTCCAAAATCACCCAGACTCAAAATAGAACATAGGCCTCGCTGTTTCTAAAGTCCAAATTCATCAGCAGAGTTTGTGCGTCTCAGGAAATGTACTCATGAGCTTTTTCCAAAAAACGTGGGAAGATGTTGTGTAATATCCTAAACTCTGAGTTTGTAAGACTGGCATTAAGAGCCTTTCAATGCATCATCCATTGGCTGTTCAGGACCCTCTGTTTCCCAAGCTTTAACCATTTTCTTCAGTTCTCAACTCTATATGACCACAGCAGAACTGCACTCCCACCCCTATAATTAAACATACACACAATTTCTCCCACTCCAGCTCCTTTTCTCATAAATATGGAGGTCCAGTAACATCTTAGTTAGGACCCACCAAATGCAGAGCCTAAGACCAGAACTCTAATGAAAGTAGTTCATCAGGGACGTGACCCTAAGGAAACCAGCTAGAAAGGGAAATAAGTGAAACAAATAAGGGAAGGAATCGATCTTGGGTGTGGTACCAAACAAGTTACATAGTGAGTAAGTAGAATTTAATCTCACCAGGGACTTCTGGGAGGAGGCATAAAACAGACTCCTCAGAGTTACCACAACCAATGGGTGAAAGAGAGAGAGTTGGGGTATTTATACACTGACTGCTACATTATGGGTTGAGGCTTGCTCCCAGAAGAGTTGATATATATGCCATGCCAGAACAGACTTTCACACAGAGAATGCTCTGAGCATGAACTACTGTGGTGATAGGAACTGAAACCACACAGATGTAGGACCAAATTCTGATCCTGCAAGGTATTTCCAAGTGACTATGAAGTGATGACTCCCCTCTCTGAACCTCAGTTTCTTACCTGGAGTGTAAGGATAATGATCAGCCCGTCCCAAAGGATCCCTATGGAAGGAATCTTCAACACATGACCCAGCAGATTGGCACAGAGTAAGTGTTCAATAAACACTGTGGGCTCTTAGACATAAATTAAAAAGTATCCCCCTGCCATTGCCCATGATTTCAATTTCCATGGTTAACCATGGTCCAAAAATACTAGATGAAAAATTCCACATACAAACAATCCATATGTTTTAAATACTTTTTTATTATAGTATATCATATAGTATATTGTTTCAATTGTTCTATTTTATTACTTATTGCTCTTAATCTCTTACTAGATCTAACTTAAATACATATAAATTATATAAAATCACACCATGAGCTCTTTTCCTCCATTCTCCTCTTGGAATTTTGGGCACACACCTAGCATAACTTTCTTTCTTTTTTTTAATGTATTGTTCTTCATTGAAAATAATGTATATAGTAAAATCTTTGACTTGCTTATTACACATCACATGCTTTAGAAAACCACCTTGTACCCTGCAAAGATGTACAACAATTAATTGTGAATAAGAAATAATAATTTTTAAAAAGTCAGCATCTCTTTGAAACTTTCGATTCTTAGAAATGTCTTCCTCCTCCCAGCGTGATTTTCAAGCCATGGTCCTGGGACTTGAACTGTGCAGTCAACCCTTTGGGATCCAGCATCTTACCTACACACCACCTACTGCCCCTGTAAGTAGCTTTTATACGTATTTTTAGGGAATAATGACAAGGAAACAGTTTGCACATACAGATTCAATCAATTAGTCTATGAATAGTTTCAGTCGGTGGCTGGTTGAATTTGCAGATACACAACCCTAAGATATAGAGGGCTGGCTCTACTTAATATTTGTTCTCTTAACAATTTACAGGAATAGGGGCTGGCAGGTGGCATGGTTGTTAAGGCACTGGACTCCCACATAGCTAACCATGGTTTGAGTCCCAGGCCTGGCAGCTTGCTCTCCCTCTCTCTCTCTCTCTCTCTCTCTCTGGTCAAGTTAGATAATGATGATGATGATGATGATGAAGAATAAAAATTAAATAAAATAATTCTTTTACAAAAATAATTTGCAGGAACATAGTGCATTGTTACTAACCACTGTCACCATGGTGTACAGTAGGTCTCTTGAACTTACTGCTCCTATTTAACTGAAATTCTGTCTCCTTTCCCAACCTCCCCCAAGTTAGTCCCTCCTGATCCATGTCTTCCTAAGACACTTCTGGTCATAGTACATTGAATATGGGGGAAACATTCCAGATTCCCAAATACCCACCTAGGATCTCATAGAAAATATAAAGAAGAGAGGGCTGGCAGGTGGCATGGTGGTTGAGATGCTGGACTCCCACATGGCTGACCATGGTTCAGATTCCAGACCTAGTGCCTTACTTTTTCACTGTCCCTATCTGCGTCTATCTCTGGTCAAATTAAAAATAATAATGATGATGATGAATAAAATTAAATAATTTTTTTAAAAAAGAAGAAAGAAGAGGATTTCACCAAACAAGAACCAGCTTTGCAGGGACCATGGATTTAACCTCTCCTCCTGTCTCCCATATCCTGGTAATAGTACCCCCAACTTCTTCAGCATTAATTCCCTGTCGGGTAATGTTGCCAACTTGCAGGGACCTGCACTTTCTCCTATAATCGTTTTTTAAGAATTATTTTATTTAACTTTTTTAATTTAAATTTATTTATTTACATTCATTCACTGTACATTATTACAACATACAAAATGAGATTTTCCATCCAGAATACACTGTGTATTGGCTCAATCAAGCACATCAACATACATGTAAGAATCATTTTATTTAACTCTATTTATTTGTTTGTTTATTTTCATTTGACCAGAGAGGGACAGAGCGAGAGCAAGAGAGCGAGAGAGAGAGAGAGAGAGAGAGAAAGTGAGAAAGCAAGCCACCAAGTCCAGGACTCAAACCGTGGTTGGCCATGTGGGAGTCAAGCACCTTTGACCACCATGCCACCTGCCCAGTCCCACTGTCTCCTATAATCTCTGTTTAGTGTATCCAGAAGCATGAACTCTAGAGGCAGACCAACCTATGTGGTCCACAAATCCATGGATAGTCCACCCTTCTAGCAGTGAAACCGAATTCATTTTTCCTGGAGTTTAATTCTAACCAAAAAAAGGAAGATGTATCATTGTGGGATGCCCAAGACTCGGTCATAAGAGGCATTACGGCGTCATCCTTGCTCTCTCTTTCCAGGATTCACTCTGGAAAAGCCAGTCGCCATGTTCTCAGGATGCTCAGGCATCACTGTGGAGACACCTACATGAGGAAACACCGAGACCTCCTGCCGACAGCCACGTGAGTGAACTACCTCGGAAGCAGATCGTCCAGCCCCAGCTGAGCTTTCAGATGATGCAGTCCTCCTCAACGGTTTCACTGTACCTTCATGAGAGATCCTCAGCCAGAACCACCCAGTTAAGCCACTCCTCGATTCCTGACCCTCGTAAAGTGTAAGTATATAAAAATGTGTTGTGTTGGGGCCAGCAGATGGCGGTTAAGGGCGCTGGACTCCCACATGGCAGATCACAGTTCGAGTCCCGGACTTGGCAGCTCTCTCTCTCTCTCTCTCTCTTCCTCTCTGGCCAAATTAAAATAAATAAATAAATTATTATTTAAAATAATTCTTTAAAAAGAAAGTTTGCTGTGTTAAGCTCCACAAATGTTGGAGTCATTTGTTACACAGCAAGAGATAACTAACACACCCAGCAGCAGTTTTCTATATCAGGAAAATGGTAACGGTGTGTCTGCTTCACAAAGTTTAAAGTTTACTATAGTAAAAGCACAAAATCCTACCTGGTACAGATTAAATATTCAAGAGTATTGTTACTGTGGACATAATTATCCTTCTACTGTGGTAAATGGTTCATCATAAAAGAAATTGTGGTACCAGAAAAAAAAAAATGGAGTTGAAGAAGTCAACAAGGTTGATATTGGGCAGGACCTTCTAACATGGATGAAAGAGTTTAGAATTTATCTTCAGAGCAGTAGAGGGGGTCCAGCAGGGGAGTCACAGAATCAGCTTGGTACTTTTATGACACTTGTGTTGTGTAGGGTGGGTATCAGTCTGGATGGCTTCTGAGTGGTCGGACAGGGAGGAGGGAGGAATTTAGAAGGCAGGAACAAAGGAGTGTCTGGATGTATGTAGGACATCAGGCAGAAAGAGAAGTTGAAATTGGGAGATTAGACTAAAGAATTCGTTTCAGATCGCTCTTGGAGATGGGGCTAGAAGAAGATAGTGTGTGAGTTTCCTGTAGCAGCTATAACAAATGTCCACAAACTTGGTGACTTGCAAATGAGTTCTCATATAGTTGGTCTAGAGATCAGAACCTCAATGAGTTTTATGGGGGGCTAAAAATCACGAAGTCCACAGGGCCATGTTCCTTCTGGAAGTTCTAGAGAAAATGGCATTCTGTATTTTTTTTTTTTTTACAGGTTCCTTGGCTCACAGACCCTTCCTCCATCTTCAAAGCCAGCAATGTCGCATCTTCGGTTCTCTCTCTCTCCAGATTGCTATAGTAAACTAACACAGACTAGATGGATTATAAGCAGAAATGTATTTACCCAGTTCTGGAAACTTCTCAGATCAAGGCACCACAAGGTTGGTATCTCAGGAGGGCATCCTGGTTTATAAATGGCCACCTTCTCACGGCGTCCTCACATAGCAGAAGGCAAATCTTCGAGATTTCTTTTATAAGGACACTAATCCCATTCACGAGTGCTCCATCTCCATAATTTAGTCACCTCCCAAAGACCCTAACTTCAGGGGCCAGAAAAGTAGTTAAAGTGCTGGACTCCCACATGGCCAACTGCAGTTTGAGTCCCGGATTTGGCAGCTTGCTTTCTCACTTTCCCTCTCTCTCGCTCTGTCACTCTCTGGTCAAAATTTTAAAACAATAATAATAATAATAATAATAATAATGAATAAAATTAAACTAAATAATTCTTAGAAAGAAAGAAAGAAAGAAAGAAAGAAAGAAAGAAAGAAAGAAAGAAAGAAAGAAAGAAAGAAAGAAAGAAAGGCCTGACCTCTTAACACCATCACATTTGGGGCTAGGTGTCAACACACGAATTGGATGGAGAACGTAGCATTAGTATTCAATCTCTCTCTCTTTCTCTCTCAATTTCTCTTCCCTTCTGTCTCCCTCTAATAAGGACCCTTGTGATGACATCAAGCCACTTGAATAATCCAAAATAATCTCCTTTTCTCAAGATCTTTAACTGATTCCTATCTGCAAACTCCTTCTTTCCATGGAAGGAAACATACACCCAGATTCCGGGGATTAGGACGGGGACAACGTGTGGAGGTGAAGGGAGTGCGTTATGCTGCCTGCCATAAACAGGCAGGTTGGTCATGGTGAGAACACAAGATCACAGACACGCTTTCACCCACAGTGACTAAGGCTGGTCAGTGTGAACCATAGCGATGTGTCAGGGATGAGGACAAGGGGACAAGAAGAGGAAGGACAGCAGAGGATACGAAGACTTCCAGCCACACAACTTGCAGAAGCCTAACCACTGACGATTTCCCAGCAAAGGGGAAAGGCAGGGTACACTTGAGATTGAAGAAGTCATCCTGGAGTAGCCCTGGGACTTCACCCTCTGTCACAATGAATTGGGGGAAGGGCAGAGAACTTGGGGAAATCCCAGGGACCTTCAGAACAGCCCTCCTAACCTGGCCTCTCCTGGACGCTAAAGCAGCAGTCCCCAACCTTTTGGGCCCCAAGGACTGGTTTCACGAAAGATATTTTTTTCCATGGACTGGGGGCGGGCAGTTTCAGGATGACTCGAGCACACTACATTTATTGCACATTTTTTTTATTATTGCATTGCATTGCAATATATAATGAAATATTATACAACAATAGGGTTTGTGCTCCTGTGCAAATCTAACGCAGCCACTCACCTGACAGGAGGTGGCATAGTAGTTAGGCACTTGACTCTTTCATGGTCAACTGTGGTTCAAGTCCCAGACCTGGTGACTTGAAACTCATCCTGGGTACATGTATGTGCATGCCCCAAATCCTGAGAGGAGAATGGGGGAGAATGGATTGCAGCATGGCCATCGCCCCTGGCAGGTGATTTCTCACTTTCTGTTCCTCTGTCTCTCTGGTGAGTATATGCACCCTATACTAAAAATCTCCTTTTTTAAGTTTTTTTTTTTAACCTTAGGCCATGTGTGCTCACCAGAGAGAGAACAAGAGACAGAGACAGTGAGAGAGAAAGTGATAAATCATCCCCCCCTCCAAGGGATATGGTCACTCCACAATCCCTTCTCCTCTATTCTCCTCCTAGGATCTTGGACATGGACACACATGTCTCCAGCATGATTTTTAAGCCACCAGGTCCAGGACCTGAACCACAGTTGGCCATGTGGGAGCCCAGTGATGTAACTGCTACACAATCCACTGGCCTTACATACAAATAATAAAATTAAAAAAAAAAAGAAAGAAAGCCGAGCTTAGGCAGTAATGTGAGCAATGGGGAGCGACTGTAAATACAGAGGAAGCTTCGTTCACTCACCTGCCGCTCACTTCCTGCTGCGTGGCCTGGTTCTGAACAGGCCACAGATCAGTCCATGGCCCAAGGGTTGGTGACCCCTGGTCTAACCTCTTCCATGGCTCCCTATTGCCATCAGCCTGAAGCTCGGTCTCATGAATATGACTCTCAAGACCCTCCTTCTTCTTTCTCCAATCTTCTCATCTTACTCCACGCCATCCCACTCCCTGCCCCAATCCTAGTTGTTCTGAACTAATTGAGGCCCCTGTAGCACCTCAGTGCTTCCCGATAGCCACCCCTTACCAGTGAGGGTGCCCATCCCCCAGCTGCCATTACTGTTACCTAATAGGTGAGAGCTCACAGCTTCCCCCTTTGTCAAAGAACTGCCCTCAAACAGCTGCAGAAACCCTCAGACCTGGCCCACAGCTCATAACCCACAGCTGCAGAGGTGCAAAGGCCCCCGAGGTGAGAGGTGAGATCGAGGAGGTGGCGCCATTCACACGTCAGAGCCCCCTGTCGGCTCGAGCAGAAACCTCTTTGCTTTGCTCCTCCCCCTGCCTTACCTTGCATCCTTCGCTTCTCTTCTGCTGAGAGTCCTCTCTCAACAGCCCCATGCCTAAGAATTATCACAATAGGTTCTCCTTCAAGCTGATTCTGGAACCCACGTCTGAAATGCCTGCTCACCCCAAATCCTATGTGTTCTTCTGGTGCCTCTGGGATGCCTGCCTTGTGACAGGTGCAAATCCAGAAACCATGGGGCAAGCCAACTGGTGGAGGCTCAGGTAAAAGTTGCTGCTGCTGGGGCCAGGCAGTGCCATGGGGTTAAGGTGCTGGACTTCTGTGTAACTGACTGCAGCTCAAGTCCTGAACCCAGCAGCTTGAAAAATCATGCCGGGCATGCGTGTGTGCATGCATGCCCAAAATCCTGGGAGGAGAAAGGAGAAGGGATTGTGGCATGGATATACCCCCTGGGGGATGGTTTCTCACTTTCCTTCTCATCATCTCTGTCTCTCTCCAGTAAGCACATACACCCTATGACAAAAACCTAAAAAAAAATTTTTTTTAATTTGTTAAAAGTTGGTGCTGCTGGGACCAGAAGTTGGCATAATGGTTATGTCGCTGAATTCCTATGTAGTTGACCATGGTTTGAGTCCTGGACTCGGTGGCTTAAACTCACGCCGGGCGAGTGTGCATGCATCCCCAAGATCCCTAGAGGAGAATGGAGGAGAAGGGATTGTGGTGTGGCTGTCCCCCCTGGGGGGTGATTTCTTGCTTTCTGTCTCTCTGTCTCTCTCTGTATTTTTGGCGAGTGCACGCGCCCTATAGCAAAAACCTCTCCCAATAAAAAACAAAACAAAAAACAAATTGGTGCTGCTGCCCTGAGTTTGAAAGCTTAAAACACAGGGGAAATTTCTATATTTTTATGTAAATTTCTATATCTTAGTCTAGAGGCGGAATTCTTTCTTCTTTGAGAGTCTTTCTCTTAAAGCCATCAACTGATTGGATAAGGCCCACCCACATTACAAAGGGCTACCTGCTTTACTTAAAGTCAGTGATGAGGGCTCAGCAGAAGGTGTAATGGCTGGACTCCTATGTCAACTGCAGTTTGAGTCCCTGACCAGGCAGCTTAAAACTCACACTGGGTGCATGAGCATATGTGCCCAAAATCTGGAGAGGAGAAATTGTGGTGTAGCCACCTTCCCTGGGAGTGATTTCTTGCTTTCTGTCTCTCTACCTTTATCTGTCTCTGGTGAGCACATGCACCCAATAGCAAAAAACCTCTCTTTTAAAAAAATGGTATTGGGACTGGCAGGTGGCGTGGTGGGTAAGGGCACTGGACTCCATGGCCAACCACGGTTTGAGTCTCAGACCTGGCAGCTTGCTTTCTCACATTCCCCCTCTCTCTCTCTCTGTCCCTCTCTGGTGAAAGAAAGAGAGAAGAAAGAGAAAAGAAATAAGAGAGACAGAGAGGAAAGAAAGAGAATGAAAGAGAAAGAAAGGAAAAAGAAAGAAAAAGAAAGAATTAAATACAATTCTTTAAAAAAAGGTATTGATTATTCTGTGCAGCTATTTTGGGCACATTCTATATAAAACTGCTAAACTATTTATGGTTTCATTCTATAAAGACGTGCATTTGGAGTTTCTCTGACAAAATCTGATCTCTTGTATTTGTTTTCATATAGAGTTGTTCTCATTGCACCACAAAAAGTACATTTGATCTTAGAAAGGTAAGCCTTAAAATCTGAAATCAAGGGTGTGCAGGTGTGGTGGTAGAGGTGCTGGATACCACATGGCTGACTCCACAGTTCAAATCCCAGACCCGGCAATTTGGTAAGTGTACTGGGCATGCGTGTGTGCATGCCCAAAATCCCAAGAGGACAATAGAGGAGAGGGGATTGCAGCATGGCCATCCCACCCAGGGGGTGACTTCTTGCTTTCCCTCTGTGTGTGTGTGTGTGTGTATGTGTGTCTGGCAAGTGTACACACCCTAAGTAAAAAAAAATCTTTATAAAAGAGACCAGCAGATGGCATAATGGTTACATCACTGGATTCTCATGTTGTCGACCACAGTGCAAGTCCCGGACCCAGTGGCTTAAAACTCACGTCAGGCATTTGTGCATGCATGCCCAAGATCCCAAGAAGAGACTGGAGAAGAAGGGATTGTGGTGTGGCCATCACACCTAGGTGTGGCCATTTTACCTAAGAAGTGACTTCTCTCTCTCTCTCTCTCTCTCTCTCTCTCTCCATCCCGTTTGTCTCTGGCGAGCATACATGCCCTATGGAAATAAGTCTTTAAAAAAAGGGACCAGCAGATGGTTATGTTACTGGACTTCCACATATTCGACCATGGTTTGAGTTCCAGACCCGGCAGCTTAAAATTCATGCTGGGTGCATGTGCATGCATGCCCAAGATCCTAAGAGGAGAATGGAGAAGAAGGGATTGTGGCATGGGAGTGATTTCTTCTTTTCTGTTTCTCTGTCTCTCTCTGTCTCTCTGTGAGTGTACGAGCGAACACGTCCTATAGCAAAAATCTCTCTCTCCAAAAAATTAAACAAAGTGTCAAAAGCTGTGCATTTTTTGTTCCCTAACTGCATCCTCACTGATAAGAAATCTATCTTGGGGCTCTGTCTCCGTAGCTATGTGGTGCTCAGTCACGTGCTGTGGAACCCCCACAGGGTCAGCCGTGAGGATGGGTCATAATTTGCCCACGCCCCTGACAGTGGTGCCCGGCGTGTGCAAGCATTTGCTGTATTCATGCTTTCACGCTGAGAGTTTCTGCAAAGGCTCCTGGCAGAGCGCCAGGCCAGTTCCTCACATGGTTTTACTTTCTCATTTCATCTCCAGAGAGGCAGAAAAAACAGTTACAAGAACTGCTACCCTCCACGCCCTTGGACAAAACCAGAAGTAGACCCAGGAGAAAATGTGGAACTGCAGAAAGAAGACAGAAGACAAAAGTAATAGCTCATCACATTCGCTCCCCTAAGACAGAGTGCCTACGCCCAGGCAGACGGGGGCTCGAGGGTGGGGGAAGCAGGGCTCCAAAGTTCAGAGAAAGTAAACAAAACAATGGACCTCCAGGGCAAAGGCTTGGAAAGGGAAGAAGTTTCCGGAAGAAGAGGGATTTTAAAAAGATGTAGCCCTGGGACTAGCAGATGGCATAATGGTTATGTCGCTGGACTCCCATATAGTTGACCATGGTTCGAGTCCCAGACCCGGTGGCTTAAACTCACGCCGGGCGCGTGTGCGTGCGTGCCCAAGATCCTGAGAGGAGAATGGAGGAGAAGGGATTGTGGCGTGGCCATCCCACCCGGGGGGTGATTTCTCGCTTTCTGTCTCTCTGTCTCTCTCTGTCTTTATGGCAAGCGCACGCGCCCTATAGCGAAAACCTCTCCAAAAAAAAAGTTATTACTTATTTCATTTATTGTTATCACTTTTAGATTTTCTATAGGGCACAAATGCTCACCAGAGAGACAGAGAGAGAGAAAATGACAAAGCAAGCCAGGACTCAAACCGCAGTCAGCCACATGGGAGTCCAGTGCCTTAGCCACCATGCCACCTGCTGGCCCCAAGCCGGATTCTTAAAGGAGATCCCTCTGCAGCCCCTCGAAGTGGATCTTTTCCCAGTTTTTTGGAGAATAGACGGGGGGTATAAGTGGGTGTTGATGCTGATCTCTGAAGCCAAAAATATCAGGAACCCCTTCTCATGGCCAGACCTAGGCTCATGTAGGTAGCCTTGTGCACACGCATGCACATACGTGCACACACACACACGTGTGCGCGCATACACACACACACACACACCTTTTCTCCTGATCTCTCTTCCCTCTTTCTTCCCCAAAGAGGTACCCAATTACGCACCAAAGATGGGTCACTACTGCTGCTGTCCACCAGGGGGCAAGCGTGTCTTTAATTTGGAGCTGTCTGTGAGTAGGACTGTCCGTCACCTACGATATTTATACATGTCCCTGTTTTGTTTTTTGTCTCATCATTTTTTAAATTCTTTTATCTTTTTAAAGAATTATTTATTTTAATTTTATTTGCTATTATTATTATTTAATTTGGCCAGAGAGAGAGAATGGGAAAGTGAGAAAGCAAGCCTCCAGGTCTGGGATTCAAACCACAGTCAGCCATGTGGGAGTCCAGCATCCTAACCACCACACCACCTGCTGGCCCTGTTGTAATTATTTTTTAAGCTTACAAATTCTTGATAAAACTGTTCCTTTGCATGGAACCAACAGATAGCATAATGGCTATGTCTCTGAACTCCCAGATAGTCGACCACGGTTCGAGTCCCAAACCTGATGACTTAAACTCATGTGGGGTGCGTGTGCGTGCGTGCTCAAGATCCCGAGAGGAGAATGGAGGAGAAGGGATTGCAGCGTGGCCATTCCCCCTGAGGATGATTTCTCATTTCCTATCTCTCTGTCTCTGTCTTTCCGGCAAGCTCATGCCCTATAGCAAAAATCTCTCAAAAAAAAAAAAAAAGACCTTGTGAGGGGGTGTTCTCTTTCTCTCAGAATAAACTCTTTTTATAAATGTTACAAAAAGAAGAGGAGAGGGAGTGGCACAGTATTCATGCACTGCTCAAGGGAAGCCAGATCCCTTGTGGCGATGACAGTTCAAATCCCCGGCATGCTCCTCCTAAGACACCCCAGGCACGCATGCGGAAGGCACTGCAGTGTGAGCAGACAGAGAGAGGGAGGGCGTGCCGCAACCCCTTCTCCACTTCTCCACCCTGTTGGGGTTCGGCGCACACCCGCACTCTCACTGGGCATGTTTTCCAAGCCACCAAGGCTGGGATTCCGGCAGCATGATCAGCCAAAGGAGACTGGCCTTGCTTAACCACCAGGCCGTGGGGCTGGCCCCAAATAGTAATTAAGCTCTTTTTTTTAGAGAGTTTGTTGTTGTTGTTGTTTTGCTATAGAGCACGTGCGCTCGCCAGAGAGACAGAGAGACAGAAAACGAGAAATCACCCCCCCCCCCCCCCGGCCCCGAGGATGACCTCACTGCAGTCCCTTCTCCATTCTACTCTGGGGATCTTGGGCACGCATGCACATGCGCCCAGTGTGAGTTTCAAGCTGCCAGGTTCAAGACTCAAACCGCAGTTGACTACATGGGAGTCCAGCAACATGACCATTACGCCATCTGCTGGTCCCGTAATTAAGTTCTATTATAGAAAATAAAAGGGAGGGGGAGCCAGCAGGTGACATGGGTTTAAGGCACTGGGTTCCCACATGGCCAACCTTGGCTGGAGTCCCGGATCTGGCGGCTTGCTTTCTCACTTCTTTCTCTCTCTCTCTCTTGCTCTCTCTGTCTCTCTCTCTCTGGCGAGTGCACATGCCCTACGGCAAATTTTAAAATAATAATAATAATTAATAAAATTAAATGAATAATTCTTGGGACCAACAGGTGGCATAATGGTTATGTCACTGGACTCCCATAGTCGACTGCAGTTGGAGTCCCAGACCTGCAACTTAAAAAAACTCACACTGGGCACATGTGTGTGCGTGCCCAAGATCCCAGGAGGAGAAGGGAGAAGGGATTGCAGCGTGGCCATCCCCCCTGGGGGATGACTTCTCACTCCTGCTGAAATCCCTTCTCCTCCATTCTCCCGGGGAGATGGCCACATCACAATCCCTTCTCCTCCATTCTCCTCCTGGGATCTTGGGCACACACACACATGTGGCCGGCATGAGTTTAAGCCACTGGGTCCAGGACCTGAACCATGGTTGGCTGCATGGGAGTCCAGTGACATAGCCATTATGCCAACTGCTGGTCTCAAATAAACAATTCTTAAATAGTAATAATAATAATAATAATAATAATAATAGTGGTACAATTCCGTGATCTTGACTGTGAGAGAAAGATGCCTGCCTGCTGCGTGGGAATCCCATTTCCCCACGAGATCTGGGTGGTAAATGAACAAACGTCGGTAACCCTGGGAGGGATAGGAGGTGGGGGGCGTCTGTCTGGGCCCCGGCGTATCTGCACCCCTTCCCCATCATTCCCTGAAGGACACCAGGCTCTCTATTCATCATTTTATTAAAAGAGGTGCCTTGGGCCCCACTGTCTCGAGGGCACCCAAGAGGAAATCAGTGTGTGATAAATTAACATCGTTCCGGGAGCCCCGCCGGCTGGACGCCGGCCCTCCGCAGTCCGTGCCAGGCTCTGCGGGCTGGGACCTGGCCAGGCGGCCCCTGATCTGTCCCGGTTCCTCCGGGCTGGAGCCTTGGTCCCACCTGGCTCTGCTAGTGCGCCAGGGCTCAGCAGTACTCGGAATAATCTTCCTCCACGTAGTTGGAAGGGAACCAGCCGACCTGGGGAGAGGTGAGGTGCCCATCAGGGTGGGGCTTCTCCCTGCTTCCTCCCACCTCAAAGTCTTTGCACCCCAGGAGCCATACCACCCACACCTACACGTACAAGGCTAACCACTGCCCCTCCCAAAGCCTCTGCTCACAGAGCCCGCGGTGGCGTGGTGGCTAAGGCACTGGACTCCTACATGGCTGACCACGGTCCAAGCCCTGGACCTGGTGGCTTTCTCGCTCTCTCGTGAGCGCATGTGCCTATAGCAAACTTAAAAATAATGATAATAAGTAAAAAAGAAACAATTGAAAAACAGAAGTCTCTGCTCATATGTCCCCTTATCAGTAAGGCCTCCCTAACCACCCTATGTTTAAATTGTAAGCCTGGGGCCAGCAGGTGGCAGGGTGGTTAAATGCTAGACTGTCACATGGCTGACTGCAGTTCAAGTCCCGGATCTGGCAGCTTGCTTTCTCACTTTTTCTCATCAAATTTTAAAAAATAATAATGATGGGGGGCCAGCACATACATAATGGCTATGTTGCTGGACTCCCATGTAGTCAACCATGGTTCAAGTCCCGGATCCAGTGGCTTAAAAATCACAGGTGCGTGTGCCGTGCCCAAGATCCCGCATGTGTGTGTGTGTGCCCAAAATAGCCCTCTACAAAAAAAGAGAATGGAGGAGAAGGGCTTGCAGCATGGCCATGCTCCCTAGGGGATGATTTCTCACTTTCTGTCTCTGTCTCTCCAGTGAATGCGTGTGCCCTATACCAAAAATCTCTCTAAATAATAACAATGATGATGAATAAAGTTAAATAAAATAATTATTTTTTAAAAAAATTGCAAGCCCCTGGGACCAGCAGGTGGTATCATGGTTAAGGCACTGGGCTCCCACATGGTCAACCGTGGTTCGAGTCCCAGACCTGGTGGCTTAAAAAATCACGTACAGGCACGTGTGCAAGCCATGCCCCTGCTCCGTCTCACGCTCCCAGTGCAGCGCCAGCACTAGCAGGTCACCTCGCCCCACCCGCCTGTCTCACCCGGCCGTAGATCTCCCCTCGCCACCAGCCTTGCTGCCCCTTCTTGTTGAGGATCTTGATGATGTCACCCTCCTTGAGGGACAGCTCTGACCGGTCCCGGGCACAGAAGTCGTAGCGGGCTTTGGCTGTTCCGAAGTACTTGGTGCTTCCTGCTGTGGAGTGAGAACAGAGGTGGAGAAAGGGCCGAGGCCCACCCACCGTCTGGGGGCAGTGGCAGGGACGTGCTCCCGGGTAACTCCAGATGAAGGCCTGTACAACGCTCCTCTGTACAGAGCACGGGGTGCCCTCCCTGCTGAAGGGACACAGCCATATCACCACGTCACCCCCTCAGCCCAAGCAGCATCCACATTTGGAAAATGGGACCACTTAAAATAAACTTCATGCTGGGACCAGCAGATGGCGTAATGGTGACCTCGCCGGACTCCCACGTAGTTGACTGTGGTTCAAGTCCCAGACCTGGTGGCTGACGGGCATCCTTGGCGTCCCTCCACTTCCCCCCAGGATGGGCAGGGGCTGGAGTCGCAGGTCCCCAGGGTGAGAGCCCTACCTGCTGGCTTGCAGACAGCTCTCCTCTCCGGCTCCTTGAAGGGGAACTGCAAGGTGGTATCCAGAGACTTGAAGCAGTCCTTTAGGGAGTTCTGCTGGTAAAATTCCACCAGCTCCTGCAAGGGGGAGAGCATGGCAGATGCTGTCCCAGAGGGGCAGCCCCCAAGGGAGCACAGCTGGGAAGAGGCCCAATGCCTCACACGAAGCAGATCCCCTTCTGGTCTCCCTGACAAGGGACTCCTTGATTGCTCTCCTTGGTGGCAGGCTCATGTCCTTCCTGGACCACTTCGTGGGGACAGGGGGTGCCTAAAACCAGCTCTCCTAACAGCCAATTAACTCACTTGAGGATAAATGGACCAAATAACCGCTCTATACATGCACATCCTTCTGTGGGTACCAAGTGCACTTTTAGATCGTTTTTGGTTTTGACAGAGGGAGCACGTGCATGCCAGAGACAGAGAGGGAGAAAGAGAGAAATCATCCTCCAGAAGGCATGGCCATGCCACAATCCCTTCTCTTCCATTCTCCTCTCAGGATTTTGGCCACATACGCACATGTGCCCAGGGTGTTTTTCAAGCCACGAGGTCCGGGACTTGAACCATGCAGTGGGGCACATAGGATTGAGCCACCTTAACCACCACACCACCTGGATGGCCCTCAAGTGCCTTATTAATAATCACCATCATTGGGGCTGGCAGGTGGCATGGTGGTTAGGGATGCTGAACTCCCACATGGTCGACCTCAGTTCAAGTCCTGAATCTGGCAGATCTTGTGAGAAGATACAAAGAATGTTCCGGCTCTTAGGCAATTCAAACTGCAGGTCCTGCTGCCTGCAATTTATTCTCCAACAGGGCAGAATAAATGTGTGACGGTGAGTGCATTTGTGTTTGGAGAGAGACCCCAAAGAGACAGAAAATGAGCACATCTAGATGACATGCATAGATGCTCATCACACAACTTTTCTGAAATTATTCAGAAATAAAGTATTGGCAAGGGTAGGGGGAGTCAAGCCATGGCATGGTGGTTAAGGTGACTGGATCCCCCATGGCTGATGGTGCAGTTCAAGTCCCAGACCCAGCAGCTTGAAAAACACACCAAGTGCATGTGCAAAATCCCAACAGGAAGGAGAAATGAAGAAAAGGGATTGCAGGCTGACCATTCCCCATGAGGGAGTGCTCTCCCTCTCTCCCTCTCTTTCTTTCCCTCTCCCCCCCCCCCCCTTGCATGTGAATGTGCTCTCTGGCAATTTTTTTTCATTGGGAAATGTTTCCAAATTACAAGTTTGGAGCTAACCCTGTAGCACAGCAGTTAGACACTGTGCATTGGGAGCCAGATCCCACGTGGTCAACCATGGTTCAAATCCAGGCCACAGGAGCTTGAAAAAAAATGCCAAGCACATGTGTGTGGGTGCCCAAAGTCCTGATAGGAAGGAGAAATGGAGAGGAGATTGCAGTGCAACCATAACTCACTGGGGGGGGGGGGGGGGGGCGGGGGTGCTCTCTCGCTCTCTCTCTCTCTCTCTCTCTCTCTCTCTGGCTATATTCCTACCTCTCTTTCTGGTGAGTGCATGCACTCTATAGCCAAAAAAAAAAAAAAAAAAAGTTTTTGGGAAAAAAAAATCGTGGAATCCCATATGGCCAATGGTGCCTTTCGAGTCCCTGATCCCGAGACTTGGAGGCAAAAAAAAAAAAGAAAAAGAAAAGATAAAAATAAAGGAAAAAGTAATCCCTTTGAATAGTGAGTGAAATTTAGAAAGCTTTCCCCCCAAAAAAATGCACATTATGTACAAAATTTTGAATCTTCTTTTAGAGGACTCACAGGTCCTCGAGGAACAACAGACTCATATAACTCATGTGCCTTAGACCAATAGGCTTAACGATGTCTAAAAGAAGACGAAAATTACAGCACACAGAAGCTAAAACACAAGGAAGGCATTTGAATTCTTAGAGAAGTGGTCATTTGGTAGATTAGGCAGAGCTAAGCGTGGGAGTCCAGAAGAATATAGGCTCTGCTATTCTGTCCACGAGGTGAAGACTAAACCTTAATGTCCTCCATCTTTGAAATGGGAATGCAGAGGGTGACTTGGGGGGATTAACTGGAGTCCTGTCTATAACGTGTCTAACACTTCATAGATGCCCGGGAGATACGCACTGCTGTTATTATTATTATTATTATTATTATTCTCACTGTTGGTCATTAAGGAAATAAGTTGACGGTCAACTGCTCCATGATACACTTGGAGTGCTCACTCTAACAGAAGGAAACAGTCTCAAGGTGGGAGATCCTGCCCGGGTTCTGGGAGGCCGGGGTTCGGGGGACATTGACCCTTACCGTAAGTCCCCGAAAAGCTTTCTTCTCTGTGATCCGGTATAGCCCTTCTGCTGTCATGATTTTAATGTGCTTGACCTCGACATTATACCTGGAATCAGGAAGAGAGAAGACCAGTTGCTCATCGTGTCCTGAGTCTGGGGTTCAGGTCCATCCTCTACCAAGTCTCAGCTCCGGGCTACACTCCCGGCCATGGAAGAAGCCATCTTGGTTCCTTCAGGGAGGAGTGACCACTGGAGCCCAAAGACTGAAACTATCCCAACAGAATGTTTGGGGCATTTACCACTCAAACGTTAACTTCTTCTCATATCAAAGGGATCATCTGGGGCTGGCAGGTGACATGGTGGTTAAGGCACTGAACTCTCACATGGCTAACTGTGGTTCATGTCCTGGACCTGGCAGCTCTCTCTCTCTCTCTCTTTCTCTCTCTCTCTTCAAATGAAGAAATAATAATAATAAATTAAATTAAATAATTATTTTAAAATTTTTTACATAAAAGGAATCATCTTCCCTGACTCACAGGTTTGTTGTGAAGTCAATAAGACTTTGTAAAGAAAAGAATGTTCAGGACCAGCAGTTGGCGTAATGCCTATGTTGCTGGACTCCCATGTAGTCAACTGCTGTTCAAGTCCTGGGCCCGGTGGTTTAAACTCATGCCGGGCACGTGTGCGTGCGTGCCCAAGATCCTGAGAAGAGAATGGAGGAGAAGGGACTGCAGCATGGCCATCCCCCCTGGGGGTGATTTCTCGCTTTCTGTCTCTCTGTCTTTCTGGTGAGCACATGTGCTCTATAACAAAAACTTCTCAAAAAAAAAGGAAAGAAAGAAAAGGATGTTCTAGAGAGACATAGAAAGATATCGCTGCTTTTTCTAGTATGAAGGACCATAGAATATAAAGGACATGAGAGGAGGGATCCATTTTGGTCAATATGTTGAACCATGGAACTGCAAAAAACATGGAAGGTAATGCCCACTAGTTTGGTTATCCAATATGGTAGGCCATAGACTAGACAAAGAAAGAGACATTCATTCCCACAACATTGGATAATGAATAAGTCACCAAAAAAGGAGAAAAAAAAAAAAACCTTCTATTACAAAACCCCTAGAAATACTGAGGGGAAAAAAAATGATGCCAAGCTCCCAGAAAACCTAAGAGAAATTGCCAGAGGCCAAAACTAAGATGAAACTAAAATCTAAGCAATAGGCATGAATCGATGCTTTTCTGAACTTGGTAACCACGGATAATTCTGCTGTCACGATTTTCACTTACTTGACCTAAACATTATACCTGGAACCGTGAAGACAGAGGACCAGATGTCTTGATGATCATGTGGAAACATGAAATCAATTATTGGGCCCCTATAGGGTGACACCTGCCCATACCCTCACAACACTAAAATTTAAAAACAGTAAGGAAATAAGTAACCATGAGCGAGAAGCAGCGTACAACACACAGAAAGGCTTAAGAGCCAGATCCGTGGGAACCAGCAGTTAGCGTAATGGCTATGTCGCTGGACTCCCACGTAGTCGACCGCGGTTCGCGTCTCGGACCCGGTGGCTTACAACTCACGCCGGGCGCGTGTGCGTGCGTGCCCAAGATCCCGAGAGGAGAATGGAGGAGAAGGGATTGCGGCGTGACCATCCCCCCTGGGGGGTGATTTCTCGCTTTCTGTCTCTCTGTCTCTCTCTGTCTATCTGGCGAGCGCACGCGCCCTATAGCAAAAAAACTCTCAAAAAAAAAAAAAAAAAAAAGAGCCAGATCCATGACCTCTTTGGTTCAAATTGTGCTTCTGCCTCTTTCTAGAGTATATTAAAGACCTATCTGAGCTTCTGGAGCAATTGTATCTTTTTCCTATGGGTTGTCAGTCAATTAAAATAAATAAGAAAAGTAGAAGTGGGCCAGCTGGTGGCGTGGTGGTTAAGGTGGCTGGATCCCGCACGGCCACTGACCAGTTCAAGTCCTGGACCTGGCAGTTTGAGAAACATGCTGGGTGCAACGTACACGCATGCCCCAAATCCCAGAGGATAACGGAAACGGGATTGTGGTGTGGCCAGCCCCTCTTAGGGGGTGACTTCTCACTTTCTCTGTCTCCCTCTTTCTCTGTCTCTCTCTGGAAAGCACCGGTGTCATTACTGTATACTTGTATCACGTAAAAACCCTTCCTCGGCACCTGCAGGACACAGGACCAGGACAGAGGGATCAGGGAGGGAGGAATTACTTAATGCTGATGGCAAATTCGGCTGCATCCTTCACCCTCTGCCGCACCAAGAACGTCCCGTCCGAGCGGTTGGTGAGAATGCTCTCTGCCCCTGCGCGCTCCATGGGACCGGCGTACCTGTGAAGATCACCAAAGAGAGAAGTTTGCACAGGCCCTGTATGGGCCCCCATATTGCCACGTTGAAACGTTTTTTTCCCCAACTCTTGTGATTGTTTTTTAAGTTTATTTTTATTTTATTGTGCCTTCAATAGGGTCTCATCATGCTATAGGCCCCACGCCTGCCCCATCTTTCCAGTCAGCCAGGATCATGGGTGCACATTCCACCTGGAGTGTTTTAGGTTGACCAGACATCCAAGTCACAGTCTCCCATACGTCTCCAGCATTGCAGAGTGTTACCCTACTGTTTCCACTAATATAGCTGGGCCCTTTGATTTCCTAGGTCTAACAACCTTTAAACACCAAGGGAAGGGGCCAGCAGGTGCTGTGGTGGTTAAGGCGCTGGACATCTACATGACAGACACCTGTTCAAGTCCTGGACCTGGAGGCTTGCTTTCTCACTTTCTCTCTCTCTCACTCTCTCTCATGAGCACATGTGCCCTACAGCAAAAATTTAGTAAATAAAATTAAATAATTCTTAAAAAAAAAAATTAGGAGGCCAGCAAGTAGTGTGGTGGTTAAGGTGCTGGATTCCCACATGGCCAACAGCAGTTCAAGTCCTAGACTTGAATACTCTCCCTCTCTGTCTCTCTCTGGTCATTCAAATAAATAAATAAACATTTTAAAAGATCGACCATTAGGCAGTGGCCATTGAGTCCCAGCCCTGGCAGCTTGCTTTCTCACTTTCTCTCTCTCTTCTGTGATCTCAGGGTGGTGAGGCACCAGCACAAGATCATCACAATAAATAATGCCAGGGCTGGATAATAACAATAATGCAAACATAATTGAATAAGTAGTTACTTGGATCAAAACATAATAAGAAAATTGTAGCAGTTTTAAGGTGACCGTTTTTAAATATCAAAATGAATGGAGAAAAATCAGCTATTACTGTCTCTCTGTCTCTCTCTGTCTTTCTGGCGAAAAGCAAAAGAGTGAAGTACTGACGCATGGTACGATGTGGATAAAGTTCCTCGAAAAAAAATCAGCTGCCGCATGGTACGATGTGGAAAAGTTGCCAAACCCATAAGGCCACGTGCTGTGTGGTTCCACTCACATGAAATACCTGGAACAGGGCAATGCATAGACACAGAAAGCAGATTGGGGACTGCCTGGGCTGGAGAGGAACACAGAGAGTGGCTGCTAATGGGGACAGGGAGATATTTTGGGACCAGATGGCGGTGATGGCTGTACGTTGTAAATGCACTGAAGACCACTGTAGGTGGAAGTATGGGGCCGGCTGGTGGCAGAGAGGTTAAGGCAGCTGCGTTGACATAGCCCACTGCACACTCCGAGTCCCAGGCTGGGCACGTGCGTGTGCGTGCCCAAAATCCAGGAAGGAGAATGGAGAAGGATTGCGGCCTGGCCATATCCCTTGGAGCATGGGGAGTGGATAATTGCTCACTTTCCTTCTCTCTGTCTCTGTCTCTCTCTCTGGCGAATACACACACCCTATGGCAAAAACTCTAAAAAAATAAAAATGCCACCGTGCAGCACGTCGCTGGTGCCAACAATCGTAAAATGCCCATTTGCGTGGGTGCTCTTACAACAGAAAAATCCCTGCCTGTAAAATTCAGCAGAAAATGGAGACTTTGTTGACTGGAAGACTCATTCCAATGTCAGAGATGCTGAGATGTGTGTGGGGGCGAGGAATAAATTGTGCAGCACGGAATGGACAGCGTGTGCTAATAACGGCTAGGCTGTGTGAAGTGCTTCCAGGAGGCCAGCACGCGGCACTTCGCAGGCTCAGTTAAGTCTCCTAACAAGGCTGGGAGGTGGACACTGTTCTTCAGCTATTTTCCAGAGAGGAAAACCGGTGCACAGAGAACTTAAGTTACTGACCCAACGTCACACAGTTAACCGTGTTGGGGTCAGGATTTGAACCTGGTTCAGCAGGCTTCAGAAACCACACTGTAAACTTTCACCCCTTCCTGATCAACATGCAACAGGAGCTTCAAAAAATGGAGTTTGTGCTTGCCATCACACCATCATTGTCATCACCACCACCATCGTTATCACCACCATCTTTGTCGTTATCACCATCACGTCACCACCATCACTGTTATCACCATCACTGTCATCTTCACCATCACTGTCATCACCACCATCTTCACCACTGTCTTTGTTATCACCATCATTGTCATCACCATCACCATTGGCATCACCACCATTGGCATCACTATCTTTGTTATCACCACCAACATTGTAATCACCACCATCATTGTCATCCTCACCATCATGGTCATCACCACCATCACTGTTATCACCACCATCATTGTCATCACAATCACCATTGTCATTATCACCATCATTATGATCATCATCATCATGGTCATCACCATCACCATGGTCATCACCACCATCACTGTCATCACCATCATCTTTGTCATCACCACCCTCATTGTCATCACAATCACCATTGTCATTATCGCCGTCATTGTCATCCTCATCACCATGGTCATCACCATCACCATGGTCATCACCACCATCATTGTCATCACCACCATCACTGTCATCACTACCATCACTGTCATCACCACCATCACTGTCATCACTACCATCACTGTTATCACCACCATCACTGTCATCACCATCATCTTTGTCATCACCACCCTCATTGTCATCACAATCACCATTGTCATTATCACGATCATTGTCATCCTCATCATCATGGTCATCACCATCACCATGGTCATCACCATCACCATGGTCATCACCACCATCATTGTCATCACCACCATCACTGTCATCACCACCATCTTTGTCATCACCACCATCATTGTCATCACAATCACCATTGTCATTATCACTATCATTGTCATCCTCACCATCATGGTCATCACCATCACCATTGTCATCACCACCGTCACTGTTATCACCACCATCAATCACTGTCATTACCATCATCACTGTCATCACCATCATCTTTGTCATCACCACCCTCATTATCATCACAATCTCCATTGTCATTGTCACCATCTTTGTCATCCTAACCATCATAGTCATCACCATGACCACTGTCATCACCACCATCTTTGTCATCACCACCATCATTGTCATCACAATCACTGTTGTCATCCTCACCATCATGGTCATCACCATCACCATTGTCATCACCACCATCTTTGTCATCACCACCACCAATCACTGTCATCACCACCATCACTGTCATCACCACATCTTTGTCATCACCACTATCTTTGCCATCACAATCACCATTTGTCATTATCACCATATTTGTCATCATCACCATCAATGTCATCACCACCACCATTATCACCACCACCATTGTCATCATCACTGTCCCCACCACTATTACCATCACTGTGACCACATTCCTGCTAGTAAGACCATAACTTCCCAAGTTCAGGGCCCTTTTTTGTTTATCACTTTTCCAGGGACCTAAGAAGCCAATTTCAAGGTTCAAAGAAGGGATCATTGATTGGTCTGGAGGCCATTCCTATGACAAGCCTGAGGACCCCCCTAGAAACCACCATTGAAAACCAGGAGAGATGAGGTTCTACTCACCAGAGATGAACAGACAGGTCCTGGGGAGGGCCCTGCAGACATAGAGACCCAGATTCAGAGGAACGGTTCCAGCTCCGGCAGGGTACTTCACTCACTCACTCACTCATTCATTCCACTAGTATTAATTGAATGTCTATTAGGTGCCAAGCTCTGAGCACAGAATCTACTGGGAAAAACTGTCCTGATGTCATATAAGTCAGAGGGTGTCCTCCCACCTGTTTCAGAAGAACCCTCAAATTAGAATGGTTTTCACATTGTTAAATGGTTGACAAAAATCAAAAGAAAAAGTCTCCAGGGTATGTTTGGCTTACCCGAAAGTCATATGTCAGTATTCATAAATTAATTTTATAGAGACATGGCCAGGCCCTCTCATTTACAGGTCATCTGCAGCTCCCTTTGCACCACAGGGGCAGGGCTGGGGACTCGTAAAACAGAACAGGTGGGGCCGGCAGTGGCATGGTGGTTAGGGTGCTGGGCTCCCACATGGCCCACCACGGCAGGGGGATTTCTGATTTGCCCTCTCACTGTCTCTCTGGCGAGCAGGTGTGCCCTATGGCAAAAACCTTTAACAATATAAATAAATAACAAGTTCCCCTCTGCAGCCTCCTGTCTGGGCTGTGGAGTGAACAGTGAGTAATTTGCTGTGCATGAGGAAGAATGAGGTGTCTAAGGCTGGGAGAGTGGGAAAGATTTGAAGACGTGGGAGAGGAACTGACTAAGCAGGGAAGAGTGGAAGATGATAGAAGTTGGAGTGGACGGGTCTGGTCTTCGGAAGCTGGGCAAGGAGGTTGGGCAGGGCTGGGGGCGGGCATGATGCCTTACAGGATTCAGTTCAGGGTCTCTGAAGGAAGCCTGAGGCCAGCCCACCACCTGGCCACTTTGCCCCTCCCCTGTGAAGGAGAGATCCTTCCTACAAAGCGCTTCAGGTAGGAGAGGGAGGAGATCATTCCATGATGGCTCCTCTCTGGGCTCAGGTGACAGGACACATAGCACCTTGAATCGGAGGGATGACCCACCATCACGGGCAGCCCCTTCCCCATTTCCGGGAGTGTCTTCCCAAGGCTGTCCGCCTTTCCAGGACCCTGTCTGGACCCCCTGCCTTCACTCATCCCGACTGAGCACTCACATGGACGTAGGGCTTCACCCTGTTACAGGGAAACCAGCCAACTTCATTGGTAGCCGTATTCCTGCCCTAAAACCCAGGAGACAAAAACATGGACAGAGAGGTTAGAAGCATGCACGCATGTGCATGTGTGTGTGTGTGCGTGTGTGTGTGCATCTCTCTGCTCAGTGGACACTCTGCTTGTCCATCAATCTCGGGATGGCCTGGATGGCCAATCAGCATCAACCTCCTCTGAAGATGGGCAGCTCAGAGGGGTCAAGTCAAGGGCCCGGGGGGTGTAGCAGTGATGCAATCAGACCCACATGGGAGTGGTCCGGCTCTGGTTCCCAGGCTCCCTGAGCACGCCGGGTGCACACGCTCCTGCCTGTGATCCAGGTGGATGAGACTGTGGTGGATCGTGGCACAAAGACGCCCTGGGGAGGCCTGGCTCTCTGCCTCCCCCTCTCTCTGCCTCTCTCCTTCTCTCTTATGGGATCAATGAATCAATCAATCACTAAATAAATAAATAAATATTGGGGCCAGCAGGTGGCTTAGTGGTTGAGGCACTAGACTCCCACATGGCTGACCGTGGTTCGAGTCCCGGACCTGGAGGCTTGAAAGTGACACCAGACACATGGATGCGTGCATGCCCCAAATCCTAAGGGGAGAATGGAGAAGGGATTGCGGCGTGGCCATCCCCCTTGGAGAGTGACTTTTTACTTTCCCTCTCTGGCTCTTTCTGTTTGTTTCTCCAGTGAGCAAGACAGTGAGAAATCACCCCCAGGGGAGATGGCCATGCTGCAATCCCTTCTCCTTCATTCTCCTTCTGGGATATTGGGCATACATGCACACATGCCCAGTATGATTTCCAAGCCACCAGATCCGGGACTTGAACCATGGTCAGTCATGTGGGAGTCTAGTGCCTTAACCGTCACGCCACCTGATGGCCCCTAAAAATGTTTTGTAAAGAAGTAACAATAATAAGGGCCAACCCAAGCCCAGAAATCCATGTCCACATCACCTGTCTCAGGCAGCCCCTGCAGAGCCCAAGGGCACCTGCGCCCAGGACCCCACCCTTGGGTCCCGCCCCTCCGTGGCCTCCGCCTGTACCTCCCACCAGTTCTGTTCGGCCTCAGCCTTGGTGAGCTCCACAATGTCTCCGTGGTTGAGCCGTAGAAAAGGCCCAAAGGCTCCAGGGGGCGGAGGAAGTCCATAGTATTCCTGAAACACCTCCATCTTGGGTAGACCTAGAAGACGGGGGTGCAGGGTGGTCGGCAGTCCAGGACTTTCAAACCTGAATCACGCTCCCACCAGCATGGCTCAAATGAAGAAGACTGCAAGAATCCCCCAGAGGGGTCTCCAGGGCAACCAGGGCTTTCATACATGGTTGGTGGGGACCCATCTGAGGAAACCTTTGGGCGATATCTGCTGAATAAGCATCTAGTCACGTGGTGGTTAAGGCAGCTGGACTCCGCCTGACTGGCTGCACAGTTCGAGTCTCAGACCTGGTGGCTTGAAAAACACACCAGGCACATGTGCATGCACACGCGAAATCCTGAAAGGAAAGAGAGATGGAAAAGAAGCACCCTCCATGGTGTGCTCCCCACCCCTGCTTCTCTGTCTCTGTCCAGAACGCACTCTCTAGCAAATGAAAAATAATACTGGACCAGCAGGTGGTGTGGTGGTTGAGGGTGCGGGACTCCCACATGGCCAACTGTGGTTTGAGTCCCAGATCTGGCGGCTTGCTTTCTCACTTTCCCTCTGTTTCTCTGTCTCTCTCTGGTCAAATTTTAAAAATAATAAGAATAGGGACCAGCAGATGGCATAAGTTATGTTGCTAGATTCCCACATAGTTGACCACGGTCCAAGTCCCAGACCTGGCAGCTTAAAACTCACACCAGGTGCATGTGCGTGCGTGCCCGAGATCCCGAGAGGAGAACGGAGGAGAAGGGATTGCGGCGTGGCCATCCTCCCTGGAGGGGAGTGGTCATTTCTCACTTTCTGTCTCTCTCTTTCACTCTGGCAAGCACACATGCCCTATAGCAAAAAGCTCTCTAAAAATAATAATAATAAATACAATTAAATAAATAATAATAAGCTAAACAAATATCTACTATAATCTAGTAATCCCGTGCCAGTGTATATCCAGGAGAAATGAAAACATATGGTCACTGACATGTCTCCTCTTCCGAGAAGCCTTCCCTGAATGTTCTGATTCACCAGGTCCCCCCGTGTCATGCTCTGAAGCCCCCTGTACTCCCACCACAACCAAAATAACTTCAACCAAAGTCTACCTCCCTGCCGGCCTGGGAGCTCCAGGAGGGTGTGGAGCATACCTGTTCAAGTCCTCATTTGCCTCAAATAATACACGCAGCAGGTGCTGAATAAAAGCACCTATTGGGACCAGCAGGTGGCATGGTGGTTAAGGTACTGGACACCCACATGGCTGACCACAGTTCAATTCTCGGACTTGGTGACTTGCTTTCTCCCTTTCCCTCTCTCTGTCTCTGTCTCTGTCTCTCTCTCTCTCTCTGGTCAAATTAAAATAAATGAATGAATGAATGAATGAATGAATAAATAAGTAAAACTTTTTCAAGAAAAATGTCACCCATCACTATCAGAAATGCCAAAACTCATGAGGATGTTTCCCTCTGCCACTGAGTTTAAAAAGTTCTGCATTGTCTTCTGCCCCTCAGTCTCCAGGTAGGGGAAAACTTGCTGAAATCTTATCTTTTTTTTTTTTTTTTAACTTGCCAGAGGACATTTGCACTCGCTGGAGAGAGACAGAGAGAGAGAGAGGGAGAATAGAGACCCTCCCTTAGGGGCAATGGTGACACTGCAATCCCTTCTCTACTCTCCTTTTAACTTTATTTATTTTAAATTTATTATTATTATTTTAATTGACCAGAGAGAGATGGAGAGAAAGAGAGGGGAGAAAAGCAAAAAATCAAAGCCCCAGGTGCAGGACTTGAACTGTAGGCAGCCATGTGGGAGTCTAGCACCTTAACCACCACGCCCCTTGCTGGCCTCTAGATTTATATTTTTAAATTGCTATGGAGCACACATACCCGCCGCGGAGAAAGAGGGAACTACTTCTCCACGGGGTGTGGTCGCTCTACAATCCCATCTCCTCCATTCTCCTTCTGTCCGGATTTGGGGCACACACACGCACCTGGCATGTTTTCCAAGCCACTGGGGCTGAGGTTTGAGCTGCAGTTGGCCACGTGGGATCCAGCTCAGATCAGAGCTGGTCTCAGGGATAGACAGATTTTAAAAAACGTTTATTGGGACCAGCAGTTGGCGTAATGGCTATGTCACTGGACTCCCGTGTAGTTGACAGCGGTTCAAGTCCTGGACCCGGTGGCTTTAAAATCACGCCGGGCGCGTGTGCGTGCGTGCCCAAGATCCCAAGAGGAGAATGGAGGAGAAGGAACTGTGGCGTGGCCATCCCCCCTGGTGGGTGATTTCTCACTTTTCGTCTCTGTGTTTCTCTCTGCCTTTCTGGTGAGTGCACATGCCCTATAGCAAAAACCTCTCCAAAAAATAAAAAGTTTATTTATTTATGAAGGAAGAGAGAGAGGGAGATTCCATGGAATCCTGTGCTCCCAGTGGTCCCCTCCCCCTAGCCTTCTAGCTTGTCAGGCTCTTGGGTGAGACCGGGAGGGGGTGGCTCCCAGCACGGCGCCCAGTTCTGGACTGACTGCTCTATGAGGACCCAGGGATGGAGCTTGATATCGTGTTAATAGTCAGGCAATGTCCTGCTGATAATGCGGTGATCCACGTGTTCCTGTCCCAGAGATTCCGAAGGAATTTAAAAATAACTCATTCAAATCCATTACTTTTCTCAGTCACTGTGGATGGGATACTTTTCTATTTTTTAAATTCTCTGCCTGTTTCTTTTTTCCCCTCTCATCTGTGGTTTTTTTTAATTCTAGTTTTTCTCTTTCTTTTCTTTTTTTCTTTCCTTTTTATCTTTTTTTTTTTTAAAGGGGGGAGGCAGCAGGTGGCATGGTGGTTAAGGGCACTGGACTACCACATGGCCAACCATGGTTCAAGTCCCGGATCTGGCAGCTTGCTTTCTCTCTTTCTCACTCTACCCTCTCTGATCAAATTTAAATAAATAAATAAACAAATAAAGTTAAATAAAATAGTTCTTTAAAATAAGCATAATAAATAAATAACCCTTTTCACGCCGGGCGCGTGTGCGTGCGTGCCCAAGATCCCGAGAGGAGAATGGAGGAGAAGGGATTGCGGCGTGGCCATCCCCCTGGGGGGTGATTTCCTGCTTTCTATCTCTCTGTCTCTCTCTGTCTGTCTGGCGAGCGCACGCGCCCTATAGCAAAAACCTCTCCAAAAAAAAAAAAAAAAAAGCATAATAAATAAATAACCCTTTTTAAAAATATATATATGTGAACAAATTTTAAAAAATCTGCCCCTGGGTCAGTATCGCCAAGGAAGAATTTTCCTCCCGTCCCCCACAGCGCCCCCTGCTGACTCACCCAGCTCGTTCCTCTTTTTCTCCTGAGCCCTGCGGTGTAGTCTGTCCTGGAAGGAGAGACCAAGAACCTTAGCTTGGCTACCCCCTTCTGCCCCTGTCACAGGTGTCACCCCATGCCCACTGCTGGGGTCTCCTGGGGTGTCTCCTGATCGCCCCCCCAACATTGGCCACCCACCGAAAGCAGCATGGGAGGGTGGGAGGGGGTCTTACCTTCTTCAGAGTCCCTGTGAGATCTGTGGGAGGGGGGAGGGAAGGGTGAGGCTGGAAACTCCCCCAGGGAAAACCAAGCTCCCCTCCACCCTCGCTCCCCCGTACCTTGTCCATGCCGGCCACACGGAGGGACCCTCCCCAGGCACTCCTTGTGCGCGGGTGCCCTGCAGCGGTGGCAGCGGTAGCCCTGATAGAAGGTCCCCCTGGATTGCAGGGGAAGAGAGGGGAGAGTCAGGGGTCCTGTCGGCACGGCCCTTCTGCTGACAACGGGGGAGCCTCCTTGGGTTCTCCCAGCTCCGCGCAGTGGAAGATCCGGTAGGGCCTCCAACTCCTGATGTCAAGGGCTGATCCCTGGGGGAGCCCTGGCGGCCATGGAAGGCCAGCCAAGCCCCTGGACCACCCTCCAGGACACCGACCTCAACAGCATCTGGCAAGCTTTGCAGGACGTGGTCTCCTCGAAGGAGAACATCTGGAAGTCGTGCCCGTTGGCGGCAGCGTTCTCGGGGTAGATGTTGGAGCTAGAGAGAGAACAGAAAGTCAGGGGCAATGTTCGGGCTGATGCCCACCCTTTGTCTATCATCAAGAATGGGGCTACATGGGGCCTGCAGGTGGCGTGGTAGGTAAGGCACTGGACTCCCACATGGCCGACCACAGTTCAAGTCCGGACCTGGTGGCTTGCTTTCTCACTTTCCTTTTCTCTCTCTCTCTGGTTGAATTAAAACATAATAATAAGGGCCAGCAGGTGGCGTGGTGGTTAAAGTACTAGACTCCTCATGACTGACTGTGGTTCGAGTCCCAGACCTGGTGGCTTTATGCTCTCACTTTCCCTTTCTCTCTGTCTCTCTCTGATCAAATGAGAAAATAATAATGACAAATAGAATTAAATATTTTTAAAAAGTAATAATAATAATAAGTAAAATTAGGGACCAGCAGGTGGTGTGGTGGTTAAGGTGCTGGACACTCCCACATGGGCAACTGTGGTTCAAGTCCCAGAGCAGGTGGCTTGCTTTCTCGCTCTGTGTGTGTGTGTCTGATCAAATTAAAATAAATGATAAATAAATTAAATACTTTTTAAAAACCAGGTGCCCAGTTTAATTTGAATTTCAGATGAATAATAAATTCTTAAAAATAAATAAATACAATTAAATAAAAATAATTCTTTTTAAAAAAGATCTTGTGGCTATGACATTGGTTGAGAGCAGATTATTAGCTGTGAGGGGCTGGGGGAGGCGGGTGTTAATAGCTATGGGACCGCCCTGGGAGGTGATGAGGTTTGGGGCTACATGGAGGTGACGGTTGCTCACTGTGAATGTATGTTGTGCACTGATGTGGCTCGTTTTTTTTTTTTTTTTAGTTTGACCAGAGAGAGACAGAGGGTGAGAGTGAGAGAGAGAGAGGAATTGAGAAAGCAAGCCACCAGATTCAGCACTTGGCCATGTGGGAGTGTCTCGCCACCTGCTTTTGGCTCGTTTTTTGTTGTGTGAATGGCACCTTAACAGGAAGAGGAGGAGGGAGGAGGGAAAGAAGGGAGGGAGGAGGACAAGGGGGAGGAAGAGGAGGGAAAGAGGCAGCCTGGAAGTTGCCCCTTCCAGTACCCGGAGGAGGAGACTGAGGTTCAGAGTGGTTCCAGGGAGCAGGGGAGCAGAGACTAGAGCCGTCCAGTCCCTGGACCCAGAAGACGGAACCCCAGCACAGGAAGAGGGAGGGGAAGGGGACTCACAGCGCCATCTCGAACTGCTCCAGCCACTTCTTCTTCAGCTCCCGCGTCTTGAAGAACAGCTCGTAGCCCTGGCCACCTTGGTCCTCGATCAGGAGGAACATGTGACTCCACTGCAGCGGAGGAGAGCACAGTCTGAAGCCCCTCCCCCGGGGCGGGGCCACACTCCCCGACTCCGCCCCCTGCCTGGATCAAAGCGCCAGGCTGACCACAGTCTCTGCCCCTAGCATCATGCCTGGGTGCCCTTGTAAACGGTTCCTCAAGATAGTCAGGAGAGGGGCTGGCAGGGGGCATGGTGGTTAAGTGTTCTGGACTCCCACATGGCTGACCATGGTTCGAGTCCTGGACCTGGTGGCTTGCTTTCTCACTATCCCTCTCTCTCTCTCTCTCACTCTGTCCATCTCTGGTCAAATTAAAATAAATAAAATAAAGTTAAATAAAATATTAAATAAAATATTTCACATGTATACACACACACACACACATATATATATGAAATATATTTATGTGTGTGTGTGTGTGTATATATATATATATATATATATATGTTCAGGGGAAGGGGCCAGCAGGTTATGTGGTGGTTAAGGTACTGAACTCCCACATTAGCAATGGGTTCAAGTCTCAGACCTGATGGCTTGCTTTCTCTCTCTCTCTGCCTCTCTCTGGTGACCATAAATGCCCTACAACAAATTTAAATTATGATAACAATAATGATGATAAAGAAGAAAGAAAGTTAAAAAATTATTTTTTAAAAATTAGGGCCAGCAAGGGTCGTGGTTAAGGAGCTGGACTCTCACATGGCTAGCCATGGTTCGAATCCCGGACCTGGCAGCTCGAAAATCATGCTCAGCATCTATGTATGTGTGCCCAAAATCCCAGAAGGAGAATGGAAGAGAAGGGATTGCACCATGGCCATCCCGACCTTAGGGGGGCTATTTCTCACTTTCCCTCTCACGGTCTCTCTCTGTCTCTCTCCAGTGAGTGCGCATGCACTATGGCAAAAACCTTTAAAAATTAAAGAGCAATTAGCACGTCAGCGAAACAGAAGAATTACAACCCAGGAGACAGGACTTCCAAGTGGAAGGGTAAAGAGAAGGAAGAGGGACCAGCAGTTAGCGTAATGGCTATGTTGCTGGACTCCCACGTAGTCGACCACGGTTCGCGTCCCAGACCCGGTGGCTTGAAACTCACGCCGGGCGTGTGTGCGTGCGTGCCCAAGATCCCGAGAGGAGAATGGAGGAGAAGGGATTGCGGTGTGGCCATTCCCCCTGGGGGGTGATTTCTCGCTTTCTGTCTCTCTGTCTCTCTCTGCCTCGCGAGCGCACACACCCTATAGCAAAAACCTCTCCAAAAAAAAAAGAGAGAGAGAGAGAAAGGAAGAGCTAGCCAGAGGAGAGATGGAAGGAAGTGAGGGGAAGGCGAGCTCAGCTTAAATGTCACCTCTGCAGCAAACGTCCGACCAATACGGACGTCCCGTAAGACAGCCCCCCACCCTCACTCTGCACCCTCGCTGCCCTGTTTTATTTTCCTGAAGAATGCCACACCATCGGTTTTCTGCTTCCCACAAGAATACAAAGACCACGTCTGTTTGTCTCCAGTTTTAGACCTAGTGCTTAGAAGCATGCCAGGTTGCAGTAGGTGCTCAATTAAAAAGCTCTTTGGTGGATCGATTAACACACGCGCGTGCGCGAGAGGAGACGGCCCAGGGCTGGCGTCAGAGCCCCACCTTCTTATTGTCTCGCTCTCCGGAGGAGTCGTCCCGAACCTGGAAGCTATGCAGGTTCACGAAGTCCTTGAGGTCGTAGGAGTCCCCCCGGCGCTTACAGATGAGCAGAGCTTTGTCCAGCAGGAAGGCGTACCTGGAAGCGGCCCGGTCAGTACTCCTGTCCGGCTCCTCTTTATAGGGCTCCCTCCAGCTTCCTGGGCCCACCTGGTGTCCATCTAAGACTCCTACCTGCTTTCTCCTGGGCCAACTCGGCCACACCCTAGCCCTAACCCACGCCCACCGGTGCATTCTGAACTCTCCCGGCTTCCCGCGGGTCTGTCTCCACCCACACATTCTCGCTGGCCAGTCCCTTGGGAAGTGGGCCCTCACACCTGTCTGTCTAGAAATCTGGCCCTTCCCCTACCTAGACGTCTCCCCAAATTCATGTGGACTGCCTGCCTGTCTATCTAGGATCCTGGCCCCGCCCATGCTCTGCCTTGACCAGTGTTGGCTCCGCCCATCTGTCATCCAGGATCCTGGCCCCGCCCAGGTTCCACCCTGATCTGCGTTGGGTCCGCCCACCTGTCTATCCAGGATGCTGGCCACGCCCAGATTCCACCCTGATCTGTTGGGTCCGTCCATCGGTCTATCCAGAGTCCTGGCCCCGCCCAGGTTCCTGATTTGCGTTGGTCCACCTACATGTCTATCTAGGACCCTGGCCCCGCCCAGGCTCCACCCTAACCTATGTGGGCTCTACCCCGGCTGTCTGTGAACCTGGCCCCGCCCAGGCTCCGCCCTGATCTGTGTTGGGGCCGCCCACCTGTCTATCCAGGATCCTGGCCCCGCCCAGGCTCCGCCCTGATCTGTGTTGGCTCTACCCCATCTGCCTGGGAACCTGGCCCCGCCTTCCTGTCTATCTGGGAACCTGGTCCGCCCTTGCCAGACTCTCCCCAAGATCTGGGTCAGTTCTGCCCTCCTGTCTGTCTAGGAGCCAGGCCTGACTCCCACGCTCCGCCCTAGACCCGTGCTGGCTCCGCCCACCTGCCTATCTAGGATCCTGGCCCCGCCCCCGCCCGGGCTTCCCCAGGTCTGACTGCGCACCTGTCCATCTTGGAACGCCGTTCCACCGACGTGATCTTGAGCTCCCCGTCGATCTTGGGCCGGCCGTAGTGGGCCAGAGACTGGTCCTACGCAGCAGGCAGGGGACCTGACAAGGGGCCACCAAGGAGAGGACCCGGCACCCTTCCCACGCAGCCACACCCTGGCCCGCCGAGTCCCCTGCCTCACCAGGTTCTCGATGGACAGCTGGAAGTTAGTGATCTGCCGCAGTGTCTCGTTGTCCCGCTTCACCTCGTTCACGCACTGTGCCAGGTCCTGGGGAAGGAGCAGAGGTGAGCCCGGCCTCCAGGTCACCTGGCGCGGGAGGCGTGGAGAGAGTGTCTGCCGGCCCCTCCAAGCCCACTCACCCTCATGGCATCGAGGGCCAACCGTAGGTTCTCCTTCTCCATCGCGTCCGGCGTGTGCTTCACCAGCTCCTGCACAAACAGTCAGACATCACCCGGGTCTGTCCCCTCCTCCTGGGAGCCCACCAGCCCCACCCTCGCCATTTCCCTGGAGGCTGAGACAGAACACAAACGACCCACCCCAGAAGGCCCTAGAGCCCTGACCGCCAGGAGCCAGCCCTGCCCCTGTCTTTGGACACGGAGGTTAGAGGGCACGCATTCAAGCCCATGGCTAGGGGACCTGCTCACGCCAGGCACCTGGAGGAGGAGGTGGTACTTGAGAACCCGCTGCATGGGCACCATCAGTAGATCCCGCAAGGTGAACCTTCCATTGTTCGCACGCTGAGAACATTCCTGGGGATCAGGCGACAATGGGTGAGTGAGACCAGGTGGAGGCAGGTGCCCAGGAGTAGCCAGACGCAGGGGCGAGGGGGTGCGGGCAGATCTGAATAAATACATGGGTATTTACAGCTCTCCACCCCAGAGCTGGGCGGCTGTTTCTAGAGCTCAAAGCTTTATTTATTTATTTATTTATTTATTTATTTATTTATTTATTTATTTTTGGATGTTGTTATAGGGTGCATGGAGTCGCCAGAAAGAGATAGACAGAAAGACAGCAAATGTGAGAAACCACCCCCCAGGAGGAATGGGAAGGGCTGACAGAGCCCCCAGTTGTGGCCCGGCCCCCACCTCCAGTTTCATCTGCACGTCCTCCCGGGCTGTGGCCACCTGGTCCAGGTGCTTGCTGGCTGATTCCACCTGGCTGCAGTAGCGACCGTAGACAAGGAACCTGCAGGAAGAGGACAGGTCGCTGGGTCGGAGGGGCCAGAGAGTGGTCAGGCAGATCTGAGCATTGGCCCTGACCTCGCCCTTCCCAACCGAATGACCCTGAGCCTCAGTTTCCCTAGCTGCAAAATGGGCGTAGCAGTAGCACCCTCCACCTGGAGTTATCGTAGCATTAAAAGCGATCACGCATGAGTCTTACCACGGCACCTGCTGCATCCCCTCTGCCCAACCCTCATTCATGTAACAGACTTATGAAGCACCTACTGCGTGCCAGGCCCCATCCGAGCACTTTACAAATCCATATTCAACCCTCACCACAAGCGCAGAGGTGTGTTCCTATCCCACACTGATTTATAGATGACAAAGCAACACAGAGAGGGCAAGTGCCTCCCCAGTGCCACACAGCACGGCTGGAAAATGAACCAGAAAGGAGCAGCCCCTTCCCGTGAGCACACAGTAAAAAGTCCTCCCTGTTCACTGGTCTCCGAGGGTAAGGTCTCCCAAAGGCATGGACAGGGACCCCGGGCAGGGACCAAGCAGCTAGGTCTCACCTCTCCTTGTATTTGATGAAGACCTGGTACAGAGCCGGTGCACCGGAGGCAGCCAGGGCTTCCCTCATCTCCTTTAGAAAGTGCGTGTGCACCCGGAGCAGGTCCTGCACACAGGGAGGGGTGAGCCGGGGCCGGAGCCCAGGGCTCAGAGGTCTGGCAGGAAGGGTGTCCAGCCTCCACACTGCAGAGACAGGACAGCCGGAAGGCTATCCCCACCGGCCAGAGGCCCGAGAAGGCTGGAGACCAGCTCACCTCGATGTTGATGAAGATGATTTCGATGTCCTGAGGTTTGAGGAACCGCTGCAGGGGCTTCATGAAATGCTGCGGAGAGGGGAGAGAGGAAGGAGGAAGGTGAGACAACCCCCCTTCCCTCCAGCTCAGTCCCAGGGAGACAGGGACAAGGAGAGAGACAGAAAGAGGCAGAGGTAAAGACAGGGATGCACCCACACAAAAGCATGTACATGCATATTCATTGCAGAATGATGTACACTAGCTCAGGGCCAGCTTTGTGGTCTGGCTCCTTTAACTGCCAGACCCCATATGGCCGACTGCACAGTTTGAACCCTGGACCCAGCACCTCGAAAAACATGTCTGGTGCACGTGTGAGCGTGCCCCCAAATTCTGGCAGGATGGAGAAACGGAGGATTGCAGCATAGCCATGCACCTCAGGGGCTGTTTCCTCCCTTTCTCGCCCTCTCGCTCTCTCTCCCTCTTGCTCTCTCTCTCTCACCCTCCCCTCCAGTAAGGGCAGACACCCTCTAGCAAATTTTTTCTTTTAAAGAAAGAGACATGGGGCCAGCAGGTGGCATGGTGGTTGATGTGCTGGTCTCTCACATAGTCAACCACAGTTCAAGTCCCAGACCCAGAAAGCGGCTTCCTTTCCTTTCTCACTTCTCTCTCTCTCTCTCTCTCTCTCTCTCTCTCTCTCTCTCTCTCTCTCTTTCTCTCTCTCTCTTCTCTCTCTCTCTCTCTCTCTCTCTCTCTCTCTCTCTCTCTGGCTGCACATGACCTATAGCAAAACTTAAATAAATACATAATTCTTGATAAGGGGGGATCAGCAGTTGGTGTGATGGTTAAGGTGCTAGACACTCCCACATGGGTGACCACGGTTCGAGTCCCAGACCTGTGGCTTGCTTTCTCACTTTCCCTCTGTGTCTCTCTCTGTGTCTCTCTTTGGTCCCATTTAAGTAAATGAATGAACGAATAAAATGAAATAATTTTGAAATAAATAAAACTTAATAAATAATTATGTTTAAAAAGAGACGTAGAGAGACATACAGGGGTGCGGAACCAGTAAAGGTCTTAGGTAGGGATAGAGACACACAGAGGAAAGATAAACGAAGGAAGAAGTAGGGCGAGACCTAGAAGGAAAAAAGAAAAAAAGACAGAGAGAGAAAGAGAGAGAGAGACGGGGGAGAGAAGACACACAGCTAAGGGCGGAGAGGCCCCTGGGGCGGCCGGACAGGTGCGCCGCACCTGCCAACCCAGCTCTGCGCATGCGCCTGGCCGGGGCGGGCGCGCAGGTCCCCACCTGCTGGATGGAGCCGAGCGTGTCCGTGTACTTCTCCTCCGTCTGCTGGATCTCGCGCAGACAGCAGCAGCGCTTGTCATACTCCGTCATCTTGGGCTGAGAGTGGAGGACAGAGGCTGCGGTTGGGGGCCGGGAGCTGCCCGCCCCACCGCCCTGCCCGGCCGAGCCCTCCACCCCACGCACCGGCATGGGCCCGGGCTCCGAGCGCATGAGGTCCTCGTAGATCTCGTCACCCTCGGCCTCCTCGTTCTCCACGCAGTCGTACAAGTCTTCATCCTCCTCCACGGTGTCGCTGCGGGCGGTGGTGTCAGCCAGGGCCACCCGCGTCCCCAGACCAAGGTTGTGCCCCACCCCCCGACCCTGGCAGGGCCCTGTCCCCTCCAAGCCCCAGGACCGGGGCTCCTTATGAACCCTGCACGACACTCACTCGATCTGGTCCGACAAGCCATTGTAGACGTCCTCGTCGGCCACGCTGTCCTCCTCGGTGGGGAAGGGCCTGAGGGCCGGGAAGGTGTGAGCCAGAGGGGGGGGCTTCGCGAAGGGTCGCGCTGGGGTGGGGTGGCCCAGAGAGTTACTCACATGATCCCCTTATTCTGCGCAATCGGGGTCCAGGACAGGGCGGACAGGGTGTAGATGACCTGAACGAGAACGGGCATGCTCAGCCAGCCCCCTGCCCACGCTCCTTGAGAGGTCAGCCCAAGTCCAAGCAGCTGAGGAGAGACCTCGACCCTAGACCCCACGCCTCGTGCGGCCTGATGCAGGATTTTCTCTACCTTTCCATCGCCCGAGTCGCCCTTCCCTTAACGGAGTCCCACTGTCCTATTTAATCTCCGATTATTAGCACTGGTTCTCCCATCAGCATACCAGAGAGAACCCCCAGGGAGGTCTTCATGCCCAGTCCAGCCCGGCCTCAGTCAGCCCTCGATGGTAGGCATGCACATGCCTGCATGCTCGGGAGGGCTCTGGACGCGAACCTGGAACCTTCCCGCGTGCATCAGCCTCGGAGCATCATCCTTTACTGCTATGCCCCTGTCTGGCCTGTCCCGACCCCTTTCTTTTTTATAGCCACTCGGACAGGGCAGGATGCTACTACTCCCAGGTGACAGAGGAGGGACCTAGGCTCAGAGAAGTACAGCCACCTGTCCGAAGTCACACAGCAAGGGCTGGAGCAAGAACCTGAACCATGTTCTATGTGTCCCAAGTAGCGCTTTTTGTAACTTGTATTACCTGCCCCTGCCCTGACAGTAGCTTGCCCAGTGTAGACATTAATGGAAGTGAATTGAGACCAATCCTTGGGCACTAGGTGCCCAGCTCACCTTCCCAAAATCCTGCACATCGAAGAGGTCGAAGGCCTCGAAGAGCTCACTCCGCTTGAGGCCAAACTTCTCACAGCAGGTGGACAGGAAGGTGCGGATGTTCTTAAGGCACAAGAACTGTGGGGGAGAGACGGTGGTGAGAGCTGGAGGGAAACGGAGGGGCGGGGGAGAAACTGGGTCCCAAGCAGCCTGCCTTGCAGATTGACGGAGAAAAAAACGAAGACGTGGACCTCTTTCACGAAAGCACACGCTCTTCTGATAAGGATCGAGCTGGACCGAAAGTCAGACCTACCCCTGAACTTTTTTACGGAGGTAAACTTCTCAAACTATCATTTTAATCACTAACAGGTTCACAAAATGTGGTATATCCATTCAATGGAATATTATATGGTCATGAAAAATAATGATAATAAATAAAATTAAATATTATTATTTTTTTTAAAGAGAGAGAGAACTTGGGCCAGGCTGTTTAGCACAGAGGTTAAGCAGTGTGTATTGGGAGCTGGAGTCCACGTGGCTGACTGTAGTTTGAATCCTGGCCACAGCAGCTCAAAATATATGCATGTGTGTGTGTGTGTGTGTGTGTGTGTGTGGTGTGTGCCTAAAATCATTATGGGATGGAGAAATGGAGGAAAAAGAATTGCAGTGTGACCATGCCCCATTGAGGAGTTCTCTCTCTTTCTCTCGCTCTCTCTCTCTCTCTCTCTCTCCTCTCTCTCCCTCTCTCTGACCAAATTTAAATACATAAAAAAACATTAAATAAATTCTTTAAAATAAATAAATTAAATAACTTGTCAATTGGCAATGTTGCTAATACGAAAGCATTATACAAAGCCCCCCATCTGTCAGTGTATCTGCAACAGTCAGTCAGAAATGTTATTTAACAAATAAATAACTGTAGGTGGCAGGAAGGTTAAGACACTGCACTCCTACAAGGCCATCTCTCTGTAGTTCGAGTTCCAGACTCAGCGACTCAAAACTCACACTGGGAAGCACCCAGGGGGCATAGTGGCTAAGGCACTGGACTCCCACATGGCCAACCACAGTTCGAGTCCCAGAACTGGAGGCTTGAAACACGTCAGGTGAGTGCGTGCATGCCCAAAATCCCAAGGGGAGAATGGAAAAGAAGAGATGGTGGCATGGCCATGCCCCTCACAGGGGTGTGGTTTCTCACCTTCCTCTCTCTACCCAGCATGCACACCTTATAGCAAAAGAAAAAAATTGTGAAATCTTAGAGCATGCAAAACTAACCTATGGTGATAGGAATCAGATTGGTGGTTGCTTCTGGGGCAGGAGGGAAGGCAGAGATTTGCTCAGAAAGGGCCACAAGTGGTAGAAATATTCTATGCACTGATAAGGGTGTGGATTGCACAAGCGAACCCAGGCGTTGCTAGGACTGACTGCACGGGAAACAAGAATTTAGCGTTTCGCTGTAGGGAAATCAGACTTTGCCTTAAAAATGATAGTAGTTCCCATAGCTTAAAAGATTTAAAACAGGGACCAGCACGTGGCATGGGGGTTAAGGCGCTGGACACTCCCAAACCAACCATGGTTTGAGTCCGAGACCTGGTGGCTTGCTTTCTCTCTCTCTCTCTCTCTCTCTCTCTCTCTCTCTCTCTCTCTGTCTTTCTCAAATTAAAGGGTAAAAAAGAATGAATAAACAAATAAATATTTTTTAAAAAAGATTTAAAGCAAACATAAAAAGTAATATCTAACAAAAAGAAGTGTAGATTCTTGATGGAGAAAATGATAACATTTTATGGGAAGATCTCAAAGGAGACCTAAACGAAGCAGTATATATATATATATATATATATATATATCAGAATGTTTGCTTTGTTTTTAAAGATTGATTTCTTTACTTTATTTTATTTGTTATTACGATTTTTTAGTTGGACCAGAGAGAGAAAGAGAAAGTGAGAAAGTGAGAAAGCAAGTCTCCAGGTCTGGGACTTGAACCATGATTGGTCATGTAGGAGTCCAGCACCTTAACCATCACACCACCTGCTAGCCTGTATATACCAGTTTTTATCTAGGAAGTCTCTCTCTGCCTCTCTCTCTCTCTCTCTCTCTCTCTCTCTCTCTCTCTCTCTCTCTCTGTCTCTCTCTCTCTATAGATAGATAGATGATAGATAGATAGATAGATAGATAGATAGATAGATAGATAGATAGATATAGTTTTCTCTCCAAAGTTATTGCCATAGGGTGTGTGTACTCGTTGGAGAGAGACAAAGAGAAGAAAAGTGAGATATCACCCCCCACAAGGGGAATGGCCACACCGCAGTCCCCTCTCCTCCATTCTATTCCCGGGATCTGGGACACGCGTGCACACGCTCCTGGCATGATTTTCAAGCTGCTAGGTCCAGTACTCGAACAGCGGTCAGCCATATGGGAATCCAGAGCCTTCATCGCTAAGTCCCCTGCTGGACCCTAGACTTTGATTTTAAAAGGATACTTTTTTTTTTTTTTTTTTTTTTGGAGAGGTTTTTGCTATAGGGCACTTGTGCTCGCCAGACAGACAGAGAGAGACAGAGAGACAGAAAGCGAGAAATCACCCCCCAGGGGGGATGGTCATGCCGCAATTCCTTCTCCTCCATTCTCCTCCCGGGATCTTGGGCACGCACGCACACGCGCCCGGTGTGAGTTTTAAGCCACCAGGTCCAGGACACGCACCACGGTCAACTACGTGGGAGTCCAGCGACATAGCCATTATGCTAACTGCTGGTCCCAAAAGGATACTATTTACCATAGCTTAAAAGGTAACAAAAAAGAAAAGAAAAAGTTAGTACTATCTAACAAAAAGAAGCACAAATTCCTTCTCAAGAAAATTACAAAATGTTATGAAAAGACATAAAAAGGACACCTAAATAACAGAGTGGAGATCAGCACTGGACTCCCACATGGCCAACTGCGGTTCGAGTCCCGGACCTGGCAGCTTGCTTTCTCTTTCCTTCTGTCTCTCTCTGGCGAGCACACATACCCTATAGCAAATTAAGAAAATAATAATAAATAAAATTAAATACTTCTGGAAAAGTAAATGAACAAAGAGTAGAATATATACCAGGTCTTATCTAGGAAGACTTAATATTTTTTATATTTTCAATATATATTTATATATTTTCAATTCTCTTTTGAGCTATTGGGGGGTGGCAGGTGGCGTGGTGGTTAGGGCCCTAGACACCCACATGGACCACGGCGGTTCTGGATCTGGACTAGAAGCTTGCTTCCTCACTTCCCCTCTCTGTCTCTTGGTCTCTCTCTCTCTCTCCCCCTCTCTCTCTTTCTCTCTGTGTGTCACTCTCTGGTGAGTGTGTGTGTCCTATAGCAAATTTTGAAATAACAATTAATAAAATTAAATAAACAAAAAAAATGTTTAAATATATTGCACTATAGGGGGGCCAGCAGGTGGCAGGGTGATTAAGATGCTGGACACCCAGATAGCCAACTATGGTTCGAGTCCCAGACCTGGCAGCTTGCTTTCTCACTCACTCTCTTTCTCTCTCTCTGTCTCTCTCTGGTCAAACTGAATAATAATAATTAATTAATTTAATTAATTATTTTTAAAAGAATATTGAGCTTTAGCTTCCATGCAATTTCCATTAAAATCCCAAAATGGATTCTCACTAAATTTAGCACACAACTCCAAGATTTAAGTGGGAAAACCACAGAGTTAAGAATAGCCAAGACGGTCCTACAGAGGGAAAATAAAGTGGGAGGAGCCGTCCAACCAGAAGAGGACTGATCGTAAACCTACAGGAATTAAGACAGCCAGCTCCGGGATGGCCCCCACAGTCCATAGTTGCCGGTAGCCAGGCAGAAGATCAGATATGTTTTTGTAATCCTCTCCGACATTAAATCAAGACTGGCTCTGGGCGACTAATAGAATATGCTCGAAGCAAGAAAATGTGACTTTTATTTTTATTTACTTAGTTAGTTTTTCCTAGAGGGTCCATGAACTCACCAGAGAAAAACAGAAATAGAGGGGCTGGCAGGTGGCGTGGTGGTTAAGGGTGCGGGACTCCCACATGGCTGACCACGGTTCGAGTCCTGGACCTGGTGGCTTGCTTTCTCACTTTGCTTCTCTTACTCTGTCTCTCTCTGATCAAATTTAAATAAGTAAATAAAGTTGAATAAAATGATTCTTTTAAAAAAAGAATTATTGGGACCAGCAGATGGCATAATGGCTATGTCGCTGGACTCTCATGTAGTCGACTGTGGTTCAAGTCCCGGACCCAGTGGCTTAAACTCAACCAGGCACGTGTGCGTGCGTGCCCAAGATCCCGAGAGGAGAATGGAGGAGAAGGGAGTGTGGCATGGCCATCTCCCCCGGGGAATGATTTCTCACTTTCTGTCTCTCTCTGTCTTTCTGGCGAGTGCAAGCACCCTATAGCAAAAACTTCAATAAAAAAAAAAAAATTCTTTTTTTAAAAAGACAGAAATAGAGGGGGAGAGGGAGAAATCACCCCCAGAGGGTTGTCCATGCTGCAGTCCCTTCTCTTCTGTACTCCCCTTGGGGTTTTGGGCAGGCACGCACACCCATCGGTGTGTTTTTCAAGCTTCCAGGTCTGGGACTCGAACTGCACAGCCAGCCAAGTGGCGTCCAGTGTGCCTTAACCTCCATGCCACTTGCAAGCCCCCAAATGTGATTTCTGAAGACTAGACAAGAAAAAGCACTGCCACTTCCCGTTGGCTCCCTCGCCAGCTGCCGAGCTGCGAAGCCACGCCATCAACCCTGTGGAAAAGCCCGTGGGGCGAGAAACTGAGGCCCAAGGGACTGAGCCACTTGAGAAATGGATCTTCCAGTCAACCGTCAGATGACTGCAGCCCCGGCCGGCATCTGACTGCAACCCCATGAAAAGCCCCAAATGGGAACCGTCTAGCTGAAGTGTTTTGTAATTACTGACCCAAGTAGTCCATGAGCATCATGAAAGATCAGTCCATCCTGCTTTGGGGTAGTTTGGGGTAACCACAGATCTAATTTCAGCCATCAAGATTAGGATAACTGTCCCTAAACAATCTCTACCGTCGTCATTCTTATCTGCAGGGGATGCCAGCAGCTAAGGATGGCATCACACCCTAGACATACCAGGACTTTTCTCAATCTGATAACCAAGACAGCTATCGCGAGACTAAGGGCAGGCAGGGCACCCGATGTGGGTATGCTAGATAAAGAGATCCTTCGTGTCCCCCGTAAGATGGAACAGGACGGGACAAGACTTCCTGATGCTACGCAGAATGGCACGCAGTTTAAAAACATACAAGTCGTTCGTTTCTAGAATTTTCTATTTGGTATTTTCAGACTGCAGTTGACCAGGGGTAACTGAAACCGTGTGAAGCAAAACCACGGATAAGGAGACAATACCACAGACATCAGCTGACAAGAGTGTCCTCTTGGTGTATGGCTTCTGTCATGCGACGTTATGTCTTTGAAATTCACACATGATGGGGCCGGCAGATGGCGTAATGGTTAAGGTGCTGGACTCCCACAATGGCCGACCCCAGTTCAAGTCCCCGGATCCAGCAGTTTAAAACTCATGCTGGGTGCATGTGCGTGCATGCCCAAAATCCCAAGAGGAGACTGGAGGAGAAGGGATTGTGGTGTGGCCATCACCCCAAGGTGTGATTTCTTGCTTTCTGTCTCTCTGTCTCTCTGGCAAGCACACATGCCCTATAGCAAAAATCTCTTAAAAAAGAGAAATAAAAAGAAATTCACCCATGATGTTAGAAGTCCAGTAATTGGTTCTTTTCTATTGCTGAGTGTGATGGTTAATTTTATTTGTCAACATGACTGGGCTATGGGGTGCCCAGATAGTTGGTCACAATTTATTCTGGGTGTTTCTGGGAGGGTGTTTTGAGAAGAGGTTGGCATTTAACTCAATAAATAGACAGTGTAAAGCAGATGGTCTTCCCTAATGTGGGTGGGTTTCGTCCAATAGGTTGAAGGTCTAAATAGAACAAAAGGGAGACCTTTGAGCCCGTGCTGTGGCTGAATGGTTAAGGGAGCCAGATCCCGCATGGCTGACCACAGTTCAAATCCCAACCCTGGCAGCTTGAAAAACACACCAAGCACATGTGTGTGCATGTCCCAAATCCCAAAGGGTTGACAAGATGGAGGAGAAGGGATTTCAGTATGACCACACTCCACTGGGAGGGGCTTCTCCCTTTCCTCCTCCTGCCCCATGTCTCTCTGTCTCTGGCAAATTAAATAAGTAAAAAATAAAGTGGAGGTACCCATTTTCTCTCCCACCAGTATTGTAGGATTCTAGTTACTCCACATGCCCCCCAGGAGTAAAATTTTATTTATTTTTATAATTTTAGGTTTTAGCCATATGATGCATGCACTCACCGGAGAGAGACAGAGAGAAAGAGAAACCACCCCCACCCGCCCCTGGGGGATGGCCAAGCCACAGTCCTTTCTCCTCCATTCTCCTCTTTCAACTTTGGGCATGCACACACGTGCACCTGGTGTAATTTTCAAGCCTCCAGGGCCAGGGCTCGAACAGTGGTTGGGCATGTGGGAGTCTAGCACCTTAGCCAATACACCACCTGGTGCCCCCAGTAAATGTTATTTTTAAAACTTCATTTACAGGGATCAGCAGATGGCATAATAGTTACGTCGCTGGACTCCCACGTAGTCGACTGCAGTTTGAGTCCTGCACCTGGTGGCTTAAAACTCATGCCGGCGCGTGTGCATGTGTGCCCAAAATCCCGAAAGGAGAAGGAAAGAGAAGGGATGGTCGTGTGGCCATCTCTCCCTGGGGTGGTGGTGGTGGTGATTTCTCGTTTTCTGTCTCTGTCTCTCCGGTGGGCGCGCATGCCCTATAGTAAAAATCTCTCTTTAAAAATAAACAAAACAAAACTTCATTTACAAAAACAGGTGGCAGGCTAGATTCAGCTCTGGGTCGTGGTGTGCTGACCCCTGACTTAGGTGTTCTGTCATTTGCAAAGTCATCAGGATGTGCCCACGCCTTGGCAAAATGCTGGACAAATCGGGCTGAAGGGAGGTGGGGCATCTCACGAGTCCTTCATGGCATCCCTAATGCCCTGGTAGGTGCAACTGGGAGGGTCTTCTGTCTTTCCTTTCTTTCTGTGGTATATTTTCTTTATTTAAAATAAGAGAGGGGCTTTTTGTTTTAGGGCATTTCTAGGTTCACAGCACAATTGAGTGGAAGGTACAGAGAGTTTCCACATAGCCCCCACACCCGCCAACACACACACACAGCCTCCTCCTCCATCATCCTTCCCCACAGGGTGGTACATTTGCTGCGATCAACAAACTTCCGTTCACCCCTCGTGGTCACCCAGAATACACAAGAGAATTTTAACAAGTTCCTGGAGAAATGGAATTAAACAGAACACTCCGTTCTGAATATTCTGTGGGTCTGGACACCTGTCCAGTGACGTGCACCCCCATCACGGTATCACACAGAGGAGTTTCGGTGCCCTAAAGAGCTCCTGAGGCTCGGGACCAGCAGTTGGTGCAATGGCTATGCCCCTGGACTCCCATGTAGTCAACCACGGTTCAAGTCCTGGACCCGGTGGCTTAAACTCACGCCGGGCGCGTGTGCGTGCGTGCCCAAGATCCCGAGAGGAGAATGGAGGAGAAGGGATTGCGGCGTGGCCATCCCCCCTGGGGGGTGACTTCTCGCTTTCTGTCTCTCTGTCTCTCTCTGTCTTTTTGGCGAGCTCATGCGCCCTACAGCAAAAAACTCTCAAAAAAAAAAAAAAAATCCCTTGAGCCCCGCCCACTCATCCCCTCCCCCCAGTCTGCTACACACTGGTCTCCACTGTCTTCCTAGTCTTGCCTTTTCCAAAATGTCACAGAGCTGGAATCCCTGGGCAGCTTGTCAGCCTTCTTTCTCTTAGTGACCTGCATTTAAGGTGCCTCCTTGTGGGACCAGCAGATGGCGTCACGGTTACATTGCTGAACTCTCACATGGCTGAAAGCGGTTCAAATCCCAGACCTCGCAGCTTGAAACATGCCAGGCACGTGCGTGCATGCCCAAAATCCCTAGAAGAGGAAGGAGAAGGAATTGCAGCATGGCCATCCCTGTTTGGGGGGTGGGAAGGGAGGGTGATTTCTCACTTTCTGTTGCTCTCTGTCTCTCTGGTGAGCACACTCGTCTTATGCCAAAAATATCTTTTTAAAAAAGAAAGTCCCCCCCTTGTAGATGCATCTCTTTATTTCACTTTATTTATTTATTTTTAATATTTTTAGGTTTTTGCTATAAGGTGCGTGCACTGGCCGGAGAGAGACAGAGACAGAGAGAGAGAGAAAGTGAGAAATCATGCCCTAGTGGGGGATGGCCATGCCACAGTCCCTTCTCCTCCTCTTCTCCATCCTGTCAGGAATGGGGCACACACTCGCATGTACCTGGTGGGTTTTTCTAATTTCTCTGTCTCTGTTTTTCTGGCGAGCACATGCGCCCTATAGCAAAAACCTCTCTTAAAAACAAAAAAAAAGCGACAAGAAATCACCCCCCAGGGGGATGGCCACGCCACAATCCCTTCTCCTCCATTCTCCTCTTGGTATCTTGGGCATGCACGCACACGCACCTGGCGTGAGTTTAAGCCACCGGGTCTGGGACTTGAACCGCTATTCGGTTGACTACATGGGAGTCCAGTGACATAGCCATTGCGCCAACTACTGGTCCCTCTTTTTAACGAAATATCACAGTGACACATCAAACCCATGTGCTGCATTCTCTACTCCCATCCCTGCCTCTTGGACCCACACGAAGCTCCTCACGGTGCTCCTAGGAAGGGGTCGGAGGGGGTGGGAAGGCTAACAGGAATCCCATGTACCAGCCCGCAGCCTTTGCCAATCTGGGGCTGGCCCCATACAGGGCTGGCAGGTCACTGGCGGTGACAAAAGGACAGATGTGTCTATGGGCCCCGGGAGGAAGTTCCCTCCTGACCTCAGGGAGGTCAGCTGAGCTTTGACTCTGCTTCCCTGCAGTCATGTGATACCTCAAAGGGGAAAGGGGGTGTGATTCATCACCCCCCCTTAGGCTGGGGTTCGGGGAGCAGCTCGCATCAGGGGCTCCCTCGGCCAGCAGCAGCCACTGTGGTTAGACCACCAGAAAGGCTTCCCGGCCACCTGAAACCTGCAAGAAGGCCAGGAAGCCCTCGACAACACGGAGGAGAGGCCCAGGAGGAAGGTTCCTCCCTGTTGGGGGGCAACCTCCTCCTCTGTGCCCTCCTCTTCCTCCACGACCTCAGAGGAGGCTGGCACCTCACCACATGCAAATCAGCAACCAGGCAAGCTTCCCCTTCTGCCTGGCTGTCCCTGTCAGCACGACCCCTGCTCCAGACAGAGGAGGAGCTGGCTCGCCGCCGCCACCCTCAGCTTCGTGGGGAGGCTCCACGGGGGATGGAGAGCACCAGAGCTGTGCGCCCCACAGCGCTCGGCTCCCCACCCCCACCCCAGCCTCGAGGAGCTGGCCGGAAACAGGAAATGCCTGGTTGGGGGAGACAGAAAAAGGGTGGGTGGGTGGAGCTCTGCATTTAACCCTCAGCCCTTTAATCGTGTGGGCTCAGGCTCCCCGAGGGACCCACGTGCTGCCCAGAGAGGGTGGGTGTGCTGTGCAGCGGGATCAAAGCCTCAAGGCAGAGGTGCTGTCCTGCTCTTCCCAGTCCCTGCAAGCCAGCCTGCTCCCCTCCCACCTCGGGGCACGTCTCTGCCCCAGGGAGGGGCACGCAGGGACCTGGTTCCCCTCTCAGCCCAGCTCAGCAAGCTGAAGGGTCTTAACCGGTTGGTTCACCGTACCTTCCGTGCCTCCGTTTGCTCATCTGCACACAGAACCCGTCACGCTAGCACCTGGCACGAAGCTTGGCCACCAGGCTTGGCCACGCATTGATTCAGCATGCATTAAGGCAAGCAGAGCCACAGCCCACAGCGTGTATACAGCGGAGTGTGTGGAGGGGGTGGTCTTCAAAGATTCAAGGAAAATACATACTATGAAAAAACTGTGCATAGATATTTTAAATCTTTGCACCAAAATAGGCTTGCACTTTAAAAAAAAAAAAAAAAACAAACAAATTATTTATTGGGCCAGTGGGTGGGTGGTGAAGATTTAAACAGTTGGAGTCCTGGACCCAGTAGCTTGCAAAACACTCTAGGCAATTGTGCATACGTGTCCAAGATCCTGAGAGGAGAATGGAGGAGAAGGGATTGTGGCCTGGCCACCTCCCCGGGGAGTGCTTTCTCTTTCTCTAGCAAGTGCATGCTCCCTAATGCAATTTTTATCTCATTTTATTTGTTTATTTACGAATGCCAGGAGAAAGGAAGATGAGCCGTGTGCTGGTGGCCCATGTCAGGGAGAGTCATAAGAGGAACAATCTGACTTGATCTCAAAGTGGACGAATCCCCCAAACCAGCAGGGTCAGTTGAGCTAAAGAGCGCCATTTCCCAGGAGATAGCGAACCATGGCATGTCATCAATTCTCAAGCAAATAGAGAAAACAGCTACTCCTGTTCTCGGGGCACCAAACACCAGGTAAACAGTTCATGAACAGCTCGGCTGGTTCCTTTTGGGCCTCAGAATGCCCCTGGAATAAGGAGGAGCCACTTGTTCAAGGTCTGTGCGGGTCGTCCATCAGCTTGGGTTTAGATCCACGCTTTGTCCATGCTTTGCATTAGTCTGTGCCATGGGGAACTACATTTCCCAGGCTCCTTTGCACCTTGGCCTCCTGGGGAGTTCAGCCAATGGGAGGCCTTTGTGTGCAAAGGATCCTGAGAAGCGTAGTTCGCTTTCTCACATTTTTTTTTTTTCAGCAGCAAATAAGTTTCCTCCAGGGCCTCAACAACCGGAAGGTAACTCTTCTTCTTCTTTTTTTTTTTTTTTTTTTTTTTTAAGAATTATTTTATTTAAATCTTTATTTACTTATTTATTTTAATTTGACCAGCGAGTGACAGAGAGAGAAAGTGAGAAAGCAAGCTGCCAGGTCCAGGACTGGAACCATGCCCTTAACCACCACACCACCTGCCGGGCCCCCTGAAGATAGTTCTTGTCTGAGGTTCAAGCTTCACCGGATGGCCCTGGGCCCTGGCCAAACCACCTCGTCTGATGGTTTCTCCAGCCTCGAATTGGTAGCTTCCTGCCGCTCTGGGCTGCTTCGTGGTCCCCTGCCTGTCTTCTCAGCTCTCTCACACCCATTAGTCAATTCCCTGGATTAAATTCTGTCTGTGTGGAAGACCTAAGGTGACTTCTGCTTTCCCAGCTGAACCCTTGACTGGGAGAACCAGAAATCTAAATCCAGAACTGTCTTCATGCTCAAACACCTTGAACAGCTCGCGGGCATCAATACAACCACCTCTCCAAAGAAGTAACACGGCAGGACCAGCAGTTGGTGTAATGGCTATGTTGCTAGACTCCCATGTAGTTGACCATGGTTCGAGTCCCAAACCTGGTGGCTTAAACTCACACTGGGCGCGTGTGCATGTGTGCCCAAGATCCCAAGAGGAGAATGAAGGAGAAGGGATTGCGGCGTGGCCATCCCCCCTGGGGGGTGATTTCTCACTTTCTGTCTCTCTGTCTCTCTCTGTTTTTCTGGCAAGTGCATGTGCCCTATAGCAAAAACCTCTCAAAAAAGAAAAAGAAAAAAGAAGTAATACTGGCTGGGAATCCTTTACCCGAAATGCTTGAGATCACAAGTGTTTTCCGATGGCAGATTTATTTTTTTCGTTTTGAATTTTGGAACCGTTGCATAGAGATAAGGAGATATCTCAGGGATAGAACCCGGGTCTAAACAGGGAATGTATTTCTGTTTACATGCACACCTTATACACACAGCCTGAAGGTAATCCGCTACGATCGTTCTGCATCGCAGCGTTTTCACGCCTACCCATCCTAGGCACTGGGGTGTGGCATTTTCTACTGTCCGACCACATTTCGTTGGTGCTCTAAGAGCTCCAGAGTTTGGAGAAGTTCAGAATTCCAGGTGAGGGATACTCGACATGGCCGAGTCAGAACCCCCCAGGACTTATCCCGCCCCCAGTCTTTGCGTCATAATAAATGATACCCTAACTCACACAAGTCTCTAATCTACAAGCTTAGACATCATCCTGCCTTAATCCCCCCCCCCCATCCAAGCCCTCCAAGAGACTGGACGACCCTGCTACCAAAATGTGCATCAGACTCACAACTCAGAGCTCCCCGTCCAGACCACAATCACTCCTTACTGGGGTGCCTTCAACAACCTCCTCCACCTAGTCCCCTGGCTGACACTTCTACCACCCCACAGAGAAGCTAGAGGGATCTTTAAACCACCGATCTGCTTAAACTCTCAGAGAACACACCATCACATTGAAATTCTGTGCACACACACAGACACACACACACATTCCACGCCAATTACCCCAGCAACCTCCCTCCTTCAGTGGCTCACTTTCCTCCAACAGATTCTTTTTTATTTTTAAGAATTATGTATTGGGAGCCAGCAGGTGGCATGGTGGTTAAGACGTTGGACACTCCCACATGGCTGACCACAGTTCGAGTCCCAGATCTGGTGGCTTGCTTTCTCACTTTCCCTCTGTCTCTCTCTCTCTGTGTCTCTCTTTAGTCAAATTAAAATAAATGACCTAATAAATCATTATTTTTTAAAAGATGTGTTTATTGGGACCAGCAGTTAGCGTAATGGCTATGTTGCTGGACTCCCACGTAGTTGACCGCGGTTCGAGTTCCGGAGCCGGTGGCTTAAACTCACGCCGGGCGCGTGTGCGTGCGTGCCCAAGATCCCGAGAGGAGAATGGAGGAGAAGGGATTGCGGCGTGGCCATACCCCCTGGGGGGTGATTTCTTGCTTTCTGTCTCTCTGTCTCTCTCTGTCTTTATGGCAAGCACACGCGCCCTATAGCAAAAACCTCTCCAAAAAAAATTTTTTTTTAAAAAAAAGATGTGTTTATTTAATTGTGTTTATTATCATTATTTAAGTTGCTGTACTTAAGTAATACGTGGCATACGTGCTCACGAGAGAGAGAGAGGGAAAGTGCGAAAGTGAGCCGCCAGGTTTGGGACTCAGACCGCAGTCAGCCATGCAGGAGTCCAGCACCGTAACCACCACGCCACCTGCCGGCCCCTTCCCGCAGATCCTTCATCCAGAGTCTTTCCACACCAGGACCTTTGCACAACTTCTGTCCTCCGTCATAGTTAGTCCTGAGTGTCAACTTGATCGGGAACCTGACAAAGTGTTATTCTGGGCACATCTGTAGAGATGTTCCCAGAAGAAATGAACATGCAAGTCTCAGCAGAGAAGGCTCTCCCTCCATGTGGGTGAATAGGACCCAACCAACAAGGGCCCAGAGAGAAGAAATACAGAAGATGGGTGGGTCTTCTTTATTTAATTTACTTTGCACACACCCGAGAGAAAAAATGAGAAATCACCCCCAGAAGGGATGGTCATGCCACAATCTCCTCTTCTCCATTCTCCTCTTGGAATTTTGGGCACGCACACACAGTCATCTGGCGTGATTTTTCAAGCCACCGGGTCTAGGATTTGAACCACACAGTCATCCAGTACCTTAACCTCCATGCTACCTGCTGGCTCACAAGTCTCCTTTGTGAGATGAAGGTGGACCTCTGCTGCCTTGGACATCAGCACTCCAGGCTCTTGTGCCCTCGGACTCAGCGTTCTCTCTAGCAGCTCCCTGGGTTCTTAGCCTTCCAACCTCAGGCTGTGAGTTAACCATGGGCTGCCCTGCCTCCAGGCCTCTGGGCTTGGGCTAAGCCACGCCACCGGCATCTAGGTTCTCCAGCTTATGGGAGGGCTATTGTGGGACTTAGGAGCCGCCATGATTGCGTGGGTCAGTCCTCCCATAACTCTTCGCTTAGACAGCTGTGCATATACTATTGTCTCTGTCTCCCTAGCAAACCCGGACTAACACCCCTTCTGCACTGCTCCCAGAACTGGCTCCTCCTTCTCCAAGTCTCAGATACCCTTGGCCTCCCTACATAACACACACCCCTTCCGTTTTCTCCACCGTGACCCCTCTTGTGTTTCATCTGTGGCATTTCTCTCTTTTCTTTTCTTTTTCAATTATTTATTTTATTTATTTATTTTTTAAAATTTTGCTCTAGAGCACAAGCACTCACTAGAGAGAGAAGAGAGAAGGTGAGAAAGCAAGCTGCGGGAACCAGCAGTTAGCGTAATGGCTATGTCGCTGGACTCCCATGTAGTCGACCGCGGTTCGCGTCCTGGACCCGGTGGCTTAAACTCACGCTGGGCACATGTGCGTGCGTGCCCAAGATCCTGAGAGGAGAATGGAGGAGAAGGGATTGCTGCATGGCCATCCCCTCTGGGGGGTGATTTCTCGCTTTCTGTTTCTCTGTCTCTGTCTGTCTGGAGAGCGCACGCGCCCTATAGTGAAAAACCTCTAGGAAGGTAGGAAGGAAGGAAGGAAGGAAGGAAGGAAGGAAGGAAGGAAGGAAGGAAGGAAGGAAGGAGAAAGAAAGAAAGCTAGCTGCCAGGTCTAGGACTCAAGCCACGGTCAGCCATGTAGGAGTCTAGCACCCCAACCACCACACCACCTGCTGGCCCCAGCACTGGTTTCAGTGCACCAATGTTCTGGTGACATGCCTGGGGACTTGAACATGGTCTGGAGTGGGCTGAGTGGTGGTCCCCCAAAAAGATGTGTCCATGCCAAACACCTAGAACCTGGGAACGTAATGTTGATTTGGAAAAAATAAAGGACTTCACAGGAGGTAAGAAAATTAAGGATCATGAGATGAGATTACCCTGGATTATTTAAGGTGTCACTAAATCTAATGACAAGTGTCTTTGTAAGAGCCAGGCAATAGCAACACAACTAGTCTACCCAAGAGGGGTCCTGGGTTCTCATCTGGGACCACCCTCCTCACCACTCTATCTACCACCCAAGGTGTGGGCACGGGATCTTGGCCTAGCGGATCAGCACGTCATATTCTCCTGGTACTTGGCTCAGGAACGGACTTGAGACTCACTCCAGGAAATCATCTCTAGTGAGAGATGATCCTAGGATGTGGGTTTGAATGGCCACAAAATCAACCTTCCCATTTTCCACTGAACAAAGCTGTGGGAATATAAATTTGGAGTAGTAGGGCCAGCAGGTGGCATGGTGGGTAGGGTGCTGAACTCCCACAGGATTGACTGCAGTTTGAGTCCCGGACCTGGTGGCTTGCTTTCTCACCTTCTCTCTATATATCTCTTTCTCTCTGTCTCTCTCTGGTGAGTGCATATGCCCTATAGCAGATTTTTCAAGTTAAAATAAGTCATTTGTTTTTTAAAAAGACTTATTCAATTTAATTTATTGTTATTGTTATTATTATTATTATTATTATTGACCGGGTAGAGAGAGAGAGGGAAAGTGAAAAAGCAAGCCACCAGGTCCGGGAACTCAAACAACAGTCAGCCATGTGGGAGTCAAGCACCTTAACCACCAAGCCACTTGCTGGCCACCCTCTTACTTAATGAAAATAAATTTTAAAAAAGAAAACCAAAAGCAAGGAGATTTAGACACTTGCCCAAAGTCACATAACCAAGAAGTAGTAGAGTCAAGATTAATCCAAAATAACCCATACTCAAGCATCCCGAACCAACGATGAGTAAGTACACAACAAACACCGACCACACCAGAGATCCACACATTCTTTCTGTAAATAACTGGCTGTGGAGGTCGTAGGGCCCCTGTTTCCCCACTCAGCTCTGCCACTGTGCTTGAAACCAGCCATAGACGGCATGTCAAGTGGGCGTGGTGGTGTTTCAGTTCAATTTTGTTTATCAAACGAAGCAGCTTGGGCCCAAGAGTCATAGTTCGCTGGTCCTCGCATTAAGAGAATGAAAGAAGTATTCATAGGAGTCATTCATCTGGTCAATAATTCACTGAACACCTACTACACGCCAGGTGCTATTCTATGGCAGTAGAGGCACAGCTGTGAACACAGTTAGAGGAATCTTCATCCCGATGTACCCGCGGAGGCAGATAATAAGCAAATAAGAAAACTCTACAGTGGGCCAGAGGGCAGTGAGTGCTATGATGGAAAATGAAACAAGGAAGGGGATGGGACGTTGGGGAGAGCTATAATTTTATGTATGCAAATCATGGACAATCTCTCTGATAAGACCCCTAAAGGGGGGGACCAGCAGATAGTGTAATAGTTACATCGCTGGATTCCCACAGGGCTGACCGTGATTCAAGTCCCAGACCCGGTGGCATTAAACCCACACCAGGCGTGTGTGTGCGTGCCTAAAATCCCAAGAGAACGGAGAAGGGATTGTGGTGTGGCCATTCCCTCTGGAGGGTGATTACTTGCTTTCTGTCTCTGGCTCTCTGTCGAGCACATGCGCCCTGTAGCAAACATCTCTCTAAATAAATAAATAAATAAAGAACCCCGAAGGCCCGGGCTAACAGGTGTGGTGGTGGTTAGGGTGTTGGACTCCCACATGGCTGACCACAGTTCAGCTTGCTTTCTCTCTCTGTGTGTCTCTCTCTGGTCAAATTAAAACCTAACAGTTAGATAAATAATTCTAAAAAAAATAAAAATAAAAAAATAAAAATTAAATAAAAAACTGAAGGACAAAACAATTACACCATATCTGGAGAAAGAGAGATTCGTAAGGGCAAAAACAGCAAGTGCAAAGCGAGCTGAGGCTGGGCGGAGCTTGCAGGGCTCTAGGAAGGCCCGGAGGCTGGTGCAGCCCAGCAGAGAAAGCGAGGTCGGGAGACGAGGCAGGTGAGAGCCATGAGCAGTGTGCGAGTCGGGGAGGGACAGGGATTCCCAGATTCCCCTGGGGCTGTCATGAAGGTGGTGTTTCCCAGCCCTGGGCCCAGGGAGGTCGTGGTCAGTGAACGTAACGGAACGGAACAGGCTTCCAGCCTCCTGGGCCTCAGTAGGAAAGGAGGGCACAGAGACCAATATTGACCCTCCCCGGCTTCCGTCCCGATTAGTCCTACAGGAAAGAAACCAGGATTGACCCTCCCCGGCTTCCGTCCCGATTAGTCCTACAGGAAAGGAGGACACAGAGACCAATATTGACCCTCCCCGGCTTCCGTCCCGATTAGTCCTACAGGAAAGGAAACCAGGATTGACCCTCCCCGGCTTCCGTCCCGATTAGTCCAACAGGAAAGGAGAGCACAGAGACAAGTGTTGACCCTTCCTGGCTTCCGTCCCTGTTAGTCCTAACAGGAAAGGAAGGCACAGAGACTAATATGGACCCTCCCCAGGTTCCATCCCTATTAGTCCTGGCAGGAAATGAAGGCACAGAGACTAGGATTGACCCTCCCCGGCTTTCTTCCCTATTGGCCAGCGCAGAAAAGGCAGGCATGGTGATGAATATTGATCCTCCCAGATTTCTGTTCCTATTGAGCACAGAAGAAAAGGAAGGCAGAGTGATGAATATTGACCCTCCCAGGATTCCGTCCCCATTGGCCGCAGTGGGGGAGAGAGGGCGCAGAGACTAAGATTGACCCACTCAGGCTTCCGTCCTGGTTGGCCAATAGCGGGAAAGGAAAGCACACTGATTAATATCGATCCTCCCAGGGACCAGAGGCGGTGTGGTGGTTAAGGCGCTGGACATTCCACATGGGTGATAAGGGTTCAAGTCCCAGACCTAGCAGCTTTCTCACTTTCCCTCTCTTTCTGGGTCAAATTAAAATAAATGAATGAATAAATTAAATAATTCCTTTTAAAAAAATATATTGATCCTCCCAGGCCTTCTGTCCCTATTAGAGTGACCATAGCAGCCTTCTGTCCCTAAATAGCAGATGGAACAGAGACTAATATTGATCCTCCCAGGTTTCTGTCCCTATCGGCCGATAGCAGGAAAAGAAGCTGTTGATTAGTATCGACCTTCCCAGGCTGCTGTGCCTGTTGGTCCTACCAGGCATATAGGGATGACCTGTTCCAAACAACCCAGCCTGCGCCCCGCAATCTGCTGGCTCCCAGGCCCGTCGTCCCTTGATAACTCCTCTGCTGTGGTCTCTTGGCACAAGTCCTCTGCCTTCCTCGTTGCCCTGGGATGTCCACCAAACCAGCCCATCCCGGCCCGGCCTTGCGCTGAGGGTCTAGGGCATCCCTCCTCTGAGTCCACCCAGCCAGTCTCCTTTCCCTGCCCGGCTCCCGGCTTCACCACAGTCACAGTCACTCCTGCCATTGGATGGGGCCACACGGCGAGCTCTGGCCAATGGAGCAAGAATGGAGGTGATGACGCCTCCAGCGATGACCTGGACCCACCTCTGTCTACACTGAGAGGACTCCAGAGGCATTCACGAGGGTGGGCCTATGAGATGAAAGGAGCCTAGGTCCTGGAGGGGCTTTATTTTAAAAATAAGAAAAAGGGCCGGCAGGTGGCATGGTGGTTGGGTTGACCAAGGATCAGGTCCCAGACCTGGCAGATTGCTTTCTCACTTTCCTGCTGTCTCTCTCCAAATTTTAAAAAATAATAATAATACAAGGGCTAGCAGGTGGCATGGTGGTTAAGGTGCTGGATTCCCATATGGCCGACCATGTGGACCAGTTTGAGTTTCAGACCTGGTGGTTTGCTTTCTCACATTCCCTCCCTCTCTCTCTGGTGAGCACACTATCCTATAGTAAACTTAAAATGTAATAATAACGCATACCATTAAATAAATACTCTTTAAAACTATAATAAGAAAAAGCAATGGCCATCTCCTCTATATCCCACTAGTTGATCCAAACTGAATGGTGATGTGAACAAGAAGAAAACTCGTCATCACTGACCTGATGCAACTGCTGTTACAGCAGCTGACGCTACATGTACTGACTAGTAGACTGTGGCCTCCATGGACTCAAATTCACAAAAGCAGGAATCAGCAGATGGCGTAGTGGTTTTGTCACTGGACTCTCACATGGCTGACTGCGGTTCAAGTCTTGGACCCAGTGGTTTGAAAATAACCCTGGGCACATGTGCTTGTGTGCCTAAGATCCTGGGAGGGCACATGTGCTTGTGTGCCCAAGGTCCTGGGAGGAGAATGGAGAAGGGATTGCAACATGGCCATCCCCCCCGCCCCGGAGGGGACGATTTCTTACTTTCCCTCTCACAGTCTCTATCTCTCTCTCTCTCGCAACTGCACATGGCCTGTTAGAGGCAAAAACCTTTAAAATAATTTCACAAAGATAATGACTGAATTAGTGACTTAGCCATGGCTCTAAGTCAATCACTATGCTAGGAATATAATTTGCCTTGTCACGTCTCACCTCACGCAGCTCTGAGAGAGAGGCGCTGTCAACATCCTTGCTGTATAGATATGATGATCAGGGACCAGATAGGTTAAGTCGTTTTTTTTTCTTTTCTCCAAGATCACAAAGCTAGTGCATACCTGACTTAAAATTCCAGCTAGCTTCGGGCTGGCAGGTGGCGTGGCAGTTAAGGCGCTGGACTCCCATGTGGTCAACCACAGTTTGAGTCCCAGATGTAGTAGCTTGGGTTCTCAGTTTTTCCCTCTCTCTCTCTCTCTCTGGTCAAATTAAAAATTAATAATAGGGACCAGCAGTTGGCGTAATGGCGATGTCACTGGATTCCCATGTAGTCGACTGTAGTTTGAGTCCCGGACCCGGTGGCTTAAGCTCACGCCGGGTGTGTGTGCGTGCGTGCCCAAGATCCCAAGAGGAGAATGGAGGAGAAGGGATTGCGGCGTGGCCATCCCCCCAGCGGGGTGATTTCTCGCTTTCTGTTTTCTCTGTCTCTGTCTTTTCTGGTGAGCACACATGCCCTATAGCAAAAACATCTCCAAAAAAAAAAAATCATTTTATTTAACTTAATTTTATTTATTTATTTTAATTTGACCAAAGAGGGAGAGAGAGAGAGAGAGAGAGGATAGATAGATAGATAGATAGATAGACACACAACTAAAAAAAAAAAAACCTAGTAGAACAGAAATTGAAGGTGAATGACGTAATGTGATTGTCTTTGTTGAAAATGAAGACCATGGGACTGGCGAGTGGTGTGGTGGCTAAAGGCACTGGACTCCCACATGGCCAACTGTGGTTCAAGTCCCAGACATGGCAACTTGCTTTTTCACTTTCTCTCTCTCTCTCTCTGTCTCTTTCTGGTCAGATTAAAATAAACACATAACGTGAAATAAAATAATTATTAAAAAATGGAAAATGATGAACATAATAATAACCTTGATTTGATTATCACACACTACATTCATGGTTTGAAAAACCGTATCATACACCACAACATACAACAATTAAATGAGATAGTAAAAAACAAGTAGACACATAAATACGTAATATAAAAAACGATTGCTGGGAACCAGCAGTTAGTTGGCTATGTCGCTGGAAAGTCGACCGCGGTACCCGGTTTACAACTCACGCCGGGCGCGTGTGCGTGCGTGCCCAAAAGAGGATTTGCTATTGGGGGGTGATTTCTCGCTTTCTGTCTCTATGTCTCCCTGTCTGTCTGGCGAGCTATAGCTCTAGGAAAAATTTTTTGTTCTATTGGGCTCTCTGACTTTTAGGGTTTTTTTTTTTTTTTTTTTTTTTTTTTTTTTTAATTTGCCAGAGGGTGTGTGCACTTACGAGAAGGAGACAGAGAGACAGAGACAGAGAGAAAGCGCCCCCAGTGGGCGTGGCTGGGCTGCCAGCCTTTCTCCCCCATCTCTCCTTCCCTTCAGGATTTCAGCATGGACACAGGCACCCAGCATGTTTTTCAAGCTTCCGTGGCCCCTGTTCAAACCGTGCAGGTAGCACGTGGGATCCGGCCCCCTTAACCACCAGACCATGGGGCCGGCCCTAGCCCCAGGTCTTTCAGCCTTGGCACGGCTGACATTGGGGCTGGGTCGTTCTCTGCAGTGGGGGTGAACAGCACCGGGGCCCCACCCACTAGGTGCCAGTGGCAGGCCGTGTCCCCGCCGTAACAACCAAAACTGTCTCCAAATGTTGCCAAACACTGTTACTCGGCACCCGCTCAGCATCCCACATCCTTCCTAAAAAGACTTTTTAAGTGAAGGTTTAGCAGGTACCGTTCACTGTCCTACTCAGAATTAAAATACCACAGCAGTCCTCCAAAAAAGGCAGTGTTTTTAACTATTTCAGAAGTGAGGGAACTGAGGCCCAGCGACGGGGAGTCAGGAGGTATTAGTGTCGGGATTTGAACCCAGGTCCGGCTCCTTCATGCCAGTGCCAAGGCCAGCCTTCTCCCTTTCTGCCTGCCGGGGCTGGAGAGCCTTAATACACTCTTGGCCCCACCCAAGTCTAATGAGCGTCACATCCTGGTGGGTCTCCCCCACACACTGCCCTCCCTCTCTATCCCATCACCTTTCACGTTCCATTATTTTAAAGAGTTATTTTATTTAACTTTATTATTTATTTTAATTTGACCAGAGAGGGACAGAGTGAGAGAGAGGGAAAGTGAGAAAGCAAGCTGCTGGTTCCGGGACTCGAACCACAGTAGGCCATGTGGGAGTCCAGTGCCCTTAACCACCACACCACCTGCTGGCCCCCAGTTTCCATTTCTACAGCCCTCATTTTCATTGCCAAAGAGCAGTGCAAAAGAGCTGGGGAGTCTGGTGTCCCTGGGGTGTCCACGATGGGAGACTCGCTCAGGATCCCTAGCTGACCGCTCACGTCTGCCGGGCCAGTCCCGTGCAGGCCCCAGCCAGCAGCGACCTCAGGGCCTTTGCACCAGCGGTAACCCCTGCCCAGAAGGCTGATTCCTCAGGTCCACACGGCTCAGCTCTGCATTTTCCCAGGTTTCTGCTCCAATGTCACCTTAGCAGTGAAGGCTCCTGGACTCTCTACCCAAAAGTGCCACCCGCCCTCTTGACCCCCTTTCCCACTCTGTTTTCTCCAGAGCATGAACCACTTCCTGGCAATGTACACGTCTGCTTTGCTCACTGCGGGCCCCTGCCACGAGAATGCGGGCTCCTCCTCCACAGCAGGGGTGTGGGCATGTCCTCTTCCCAGGGTCCCGGCACAAGGAAGGGGACTGCCAGATGTGGTCATGCTGGTGGGTAGATGGGAGGTGGATGGGTCGGTGAGTGGATGGATGGGTGGATGAGTGGGTGGGTAGGTGGTTGGATGGATGGATGGGTGGGTGGGTGGGTTGGTGGATGGATGGATAAGTGGTGGATGGATGGATGGATGGGTGGGTGAGTGGAGGTGGAGTGGGTCAGTGGATGGATGGATGGATGGATGTGGGTGGATGGGTGGGTGAGTGGGTAGGTGGGTCAGTGGGTCAGTGGATGGATGGATGGATGGATGGATGGGTGGGTGGGTGGGTCGGTGGATGGATGGATAAGTGGATGGGTGGGTAGATGGATGGATGGGTGGGTGGGTGGGTGGGTAGGTGGGTCAGTGGGTCAGTGGATGGATGGATGAGTGGATGGGTGGGTGGAAGGATGGGTTGGGTGGGTGCATGGATGGATGGATGGATGGATGCACAGGTAGATGGACAGACAGACAGATAATGGATGAGTTAGTGGGCAAGGTGAGTAGGTGGATGGATGAATGGTGGGTAGATGGATAGATGAATGAGTGAATGGATGAACGGGTGGATAGGTGGATGGATGGATGGATGGCTAGATGGACAGGTAGGTGGGTGGATGGACAGACAGGTGGACAGATAATGGATGAATTAGTAAGGGGTGGGTAGGTGGATGGATGGATGGTGAGTGGGTGGATGGATGGATGGATGGTGAGTGGGTGGATGGGTGGATGGATGGTGAGTGGGTGGATGGGTGGATGGATGGTGAGTGGGTGGATGGGTGGATGAATGGCAGATAGGTGGATGGATGGATGGCGGATAGGTGGATGGACAGACAGACAATGGATGAGTTAGTGAGCGGTGGGTACGTGGATGAATGGATGGCAGATAGGTGGATGGATGAATGGACAGATGGGTGAACAGATGGACGAACAGACGGACAGATAACGGGTGAGTTGGTGGGGGTAGGTAGGAGGATAGGTGGGTGATGCGTGGATAGACGGCTGGATGGACAGACAATGGGTGAGTTGGTGGGGGTGGGTGGGTGGATAGGTGGGTGATGCGTGGATAGACGGCTGGATAGACAGACAATGGGTGAGTTGGTAGGGGGGGGGTGGACAGGTGGTGATGCGTGGATAGACGGCTGGATGGACAGATGAGCGGATGGACAGACAATGGGTGAGCTGGTGGGCGCAGGTGGGTGACAATGGATGGATGCCCCTTCCATCCTCTTCCTTGGAAACAACCGAGCAAAGGTTGAGAGACTAGGAAGAGGAAACAGAGAAACGGGGCCTCCCCGTCCCAGCCCCACACCTTTACCAGCGCCATCTTCCCTGCTCTCTCTCTGCCCGTCCACACCCCACCTGCTGGCAGACGGGCTCCCAGAACAGCGAGAGGCAGCTGCGGCAGGACCTCCCTCTGGCCGACTGTGGGGATTCTACCTTCCCACTCACATCCCGCACATGGACCCCACTATGTACCAGGCGACCGGGCTGAGCTTCCAAGGGAGGCAAAACCGGCAGGACAGGAAGGCAGAGAGCCCCCAGGTGGAGAGAGTCAGGTTACAGCCTTGCCCAGCCTGGGACCGGGCACAGGCAGCCCAAGCAATCAGAAAACTCCTGCTTACTCTGCAAAACCCAACACAAATGTCCCCTCTTGCATAAAGCCTGACTCCACCCGGCAGCGTCCTGCCCTCACCCCGGGGCCTCCAGCCCAGATCGTGCATGGCTTTGAGGGGGTTCTTTTTCTGTCTTGCCTAGTCCAGAAGCCCGTTGAGGACCAGGCCTCGCGTCGCAGCAATGCCTGGGGTGGAAGATTAGGACTGCCTTTGGAGTTCAGAGCCAGGCACCCTCACTCTAAATCAGCTTGGGCACACGGGAGTGGAAGTTCACTCAGCTCTACCCACTTTCCCATGGGTAGCACAAAGCACGCCAGGGCACCTCGCCTCCCGGCCGGGTCTGGAGCCTGACCGCTCTGTGCCACTTCCTCGGGCCCTAGAGGGCAGAAGGAAGGCCATGCAAATGTAGGCAAATCGGGGTGGCCCACGGCCAGTGGGGCTGGAGGGGGACCTGGGGCTCGCTCCTCCCTGTGGGAAGCAGACCGGCCTTGGCTGGGGAGGGCATAATCCCCTACTCAGAGGAATAAAGGGCCACCCGCCTCCCACCAATGACGCTGCCCTGGCAACCCCCCCTGGGACCCTCAGGGCCCCAACCCCTGGGCAATTACTTCCCCTTCACAGATACACGTGCAGGTGGGACCAGAGAGAAGGCCGTGCCCAGAGAGGCCCCTCAACCAGGGCTGAGGGCCACACGGCAGCCGTCCCCTCAGAGCCCAGGCCAACTCGGGCCCCAGCAGTCCACCCCTGTCCTGCCCAGCCGCCCTGGGGAGCCAGAGAAGGTGCTACAGAGACAGAGACGGGACCTGGCTCAGGTACCACCCCCACCCCACCCCCACGCTCGCCCACACCGCATTCAAATAGGAATTTGAATATATTTCCTGAGTCCGCTGGTAGCCACAGGCAAATCCACCTCCCCTGAAGCCTGGTTTCTTGCAAAAAATCCCTGCAGAGAAAATGCAGCTCTTCGAGGCTCCACAATCCAGGCCCCGCTGTCTGCACCCGGCCACCAGGCCCTGCCTCGATGTCCCCAGAAATGGATGCAGAGAGGAGGGCAGGGGTTTCAGCCCCCCCGCCAGCCTCCACACTGCCCCAGGCCCAGGCAGGAAGCTAAGGGGAAGCAAGAGGAGGGAAGGAAGGGGCCCAGGGCCTGGAGGAGGGGACGCCTGTGGGGGAAGAACTCAGGGAGGCTCCTCCTTCCAGCCAGAATCTGGGGGTCCAACCTCAAGCACCCTGTGGAACCCCTAGAAGATTCCCAGGACCCCCAGATACTTGAAAGGCAGTAGAGTAGGCCTAGGGCTTGGGAGTATTAACTCCTGGATTGCCAGTGCTCAGCTCAGATGTGGGCCAACCAGGCCCGTTAAGCCATTTGGGGGGCTAAGGTTGGGTGGGCCCCGCGACACCCAGAGCGTTACCCCCAGGACTAGCGCCCCCTGCAGGCAGTCCCCGTACCGTGTGGCCCAGAAGTGGAACACCCCCACTCCCACCCCTCCTGTGTCGCCAGGACGGCTCCCACCTCCAAGGCTGGGCTCACCTGGGACATCTGGGGGCGCAGGTTGACCTCACGCAGGTTGATGGCGTGGGGCAGCAGGTTGTTAAGCAGCTGACACAGAAGGACGCCATCGCGCAGGGCCTGAGCCAGCTCGCACACCTGAGCCCCATCCCAGGTCACCCGGTGGCTGGGCGGCAGCACGCGGCACTGGATCAGCCAGTGGGTACACTGGCGCCACAGCTCCATGGCTGCGGCCTGGCCGGGGCGCCGTGCACCGTCGCGGCCTCCACCACCCTCCCACCCGCCTGCCTGGGGACGACAGCTCTCCCTACCACTTCCTCTTCTCTGTCTGTAACTGTCGCCCTGAGAGGGGGTGGAGGAGGAGGAGCCTTGGGCAGGGGGGGGATGGAGGGGGGGCACCTGCAGCCCAGCCCCGCCCCCGCCGTCCACGCAGAGCTGGCCTGTCCTTCCTCCACCTGCTCCACCCAGGTCTGGGCACTGCGGGCTGGGGCGGGCTGGGGAGAGCCGGGCTAGCTGACGGGGTGGCCGACTGGCTGGTCCCACTTGCAAAGCTGCAGGCAGAAAGAGCAGTTTCGCTGCTGAAACCCGCTCTGCATCCGCCCACTTGTCGCTCCCCTCCTCTGCCTCCACCCGGCCCAGCCCCATCACCGCTGGACCAGCGCAGTCATCTGCGACCTTGGTCCCTGGACTCCTGTCTTTGCGCTCTACAGCCTGTTCTCCCTGTAGCAGCCAGAGGGCGCTTGTGAGCACCAGAGTCAGGGCGGGTCTCTCCTCTGCCCACAGCCCTCCATGGCTCCTAGTGTCCTGGGGTGAAGCCTAAGTCCTCCCCAAAGACCACAATGCCCTACACGACTCGCCTTTTCACCTCCTCTCTCTCCCCCTCTCTCGCACAGTCCTGCCCCAGGGGCTTTGCACAGCCTGTGCCAGGCACCTTGAGCAACTTCCTGGATAATTCAATAATTCCTTCACTTCCTATAGGTCTTTGCTCAAATGTGACTTTTTTTTTTTTTTTGTAGTTTTTGCTATAGGGTATGTGCGCTCGCGAGACAGAGAGATAGAAAGCGAGAAATCACCCCCCCCAGGGGGGATGGCCACGCCACAATTCCTTCTCCTCCATTCTTCTCTCAGGATCTTGAGCACACACGCACACGCGCCCGGCGTGAGTTTAAGCCGCCGGGTCCGAGACTCAAACCACTGTCACCTACGTGCTAGTCCAGCGACTTAGTCATTACGCCAACTGCTGGTCCCTCTTGGGGGTTTTTAATTCTCGTAGCCACTAGGAGGCGCTAGAACCCTTCGCTGGACCTTGTCCTCATTTGATATCAAAACCAATCCAGCGGGGGGTCGAGCATTCTGCCCCCTGAACCTGAAGGCTCTTCCACGTGGCAGGGAGGTGGAGGATTGATGGGGGAGCGCCTAGAAACTCCCTGCGACATCAAAACTTGTCGTGGTCCCCAAACCTCCTTAGTTCGCGGCTCCTCAATTTGCTCATCTGTCAAACGTTTGACGATTACTCTCACCGCACAGAATTACGATGGGGATCCGAGTTAACGGGGCTGTGACGATGGAAGCAAGGCAGATGGGATAGCGCTGCAGGGCTCTGGGTTCGAATCCCATCTCCGCCACTCACAAATGAGGTTAACATAGCTGCCCCGTGCCTCCATTTCTGCATCGGGAAAACGGGGTGGAGAAAATCACCTTCCTCCCTAAAAGGGGGGACGATCTGAGAATTAAATGGGTCGAGGCAGGTCGAGCAAGCAGCCCCGTCCAGGTACGAAGTAAGCGCTTGATAAACGGCACTGCTTTCGAGACTTGGTATTGTGACAAGGCTTTTATAAACGCGGCCAGAGCGGCCTCTCTCTTGCACCAGGCCGCCTCCCCCACTTTCTCCGTGCATCTGCAGCACCGCGGTGGAAGCCCCCCACCTCCTCCTTCCCACCCAGGAAACCACCTGAAGGCTTTGCCCTCGTCTTCCCCAAAGTCCGGCCCAGCTCCATCCTGCTGTCATGGGACAGGCTGCTGGGCCTTCCTGCTTCGCTCGCCACGACACCCGCCACCCAACTGCGGCTCCTTTCTGGGAAACCCAAGGGGGCGGTCAGAAGGAAGCGCACCCCTCTCCACGTCACGGGCACCGCCATCCCTGGCCCAGCGTGAGAGTCCTCCTGGGCGGATCCGCCCCTGCCCGCAACTCTGCGGAGCGGGGAGAGCAACACCCCCCATCCCGCCGGGGTCCCGAAGGGCCTGGGGTGCTTAAGAGCAGCGTGGGAAGCGAGAGCCGGGCTTCCCGAGGCCGAAGTTCGGGGTCGTTTCTTTGGGGGCGGAGCTAAGTCAGCCGGGCCCAGGGACAGTGGGCGTGGCCAGCCCGAGACAGGACACTATTCTAAGAGGGCGGGGCCACTCGGAAGAATGCACGGAGTTTCCCAAGGGGGCGGGGCTTGTGGGGAAAGAGGTAAGACCTAAAGGGGCGTGGCTAGCGGTAAAAGAACGTTCTAAGGGGGCGGGGCGAGAACGAGGGGCGGAGTGGGAGCCTAGGAATTTCTAGCAGGGGCGGGGCCTTCGTGGGGCGTGGTCTGAAGAGGGCGTGGTTTGGTTTCCGCTAGGTGCGGCCTGGAGAGGCTGGTCCTGGCACCGGCGGGAAGGGAGGGGTCGGCGCTGCACAGCCTCAGGCTTCTACCTGGTGTCAACCCTTAGACGCCCCGCGGGTCCGGTCCAGGTGAGTGGGGAGGGGCCCCGGGCAGATCTGCAGTAGGAAGGGGGTCCTCTCTTTCCAGGTGGGGCTACCGGCTCGCAGGTGGGACCCAGGGGTCTGTCTATGCGCGTTCGCGGACACGGAAGCGGTTGCGAGTGAGTGAGTGAGTGGGTCGCTGTGCGTCACGCGTGTCCGTGTCCCTGGACATACCTGGGCGTGCTCCTCCACGTGTGTATCCTGTGAAACACAGAAAACCTCTCTGCTTCCGTTTTTGCCCGAACCAGCTTTTAAAACCACAAATCCGATCGTGCCCTCCCCTCGCTTAAAACCCTTTAAAGGCTGTCATCTCATCCTGCGGAGATTCAAATTCCAGGTCCACCCGTGGGGTGGCGTGGTTGACCTCACTGTCCTCACCTCTGCTCCTGCCGGTTGCATTCCAGCCACACTGGCCTCCAACAAGCCATGATAGAACCTGTAAAAAGCAAGCTTGACCTCACCTCCAGGCCTTTGCATAGGCGGTACCTGCAACCCGAACTACAAATCTTAGCCTGCCTGCCTGTGTAGCTAGGTCTCCGCATCTGGGGAGGGACCTCGCTGTCTATGCATTCTTTGTCCCCTCTCCCTGTTTTATCACTTTCTTCGGTTACTGAGAAATAGTGTTCATTCATTGTGTGCGTGGGACCTCACCAGATTGGCGCTCTGGAGGGTGGGGCAGTCCCTGTATCTCTCAGGTCTAGAATCTGGTACGTAAGTGCCCAACCAATCACTGTTTGCCCAATGTCAGGGTGAGTCCTGGCGTCCATCTGTGTCCACGCTGTCCGTGTGCTGGTGGCTGTGTGTGTGCACATGTGCACAGGTATGAAAGGTTCATGGGAAAGGCATATGATGAAAAAAGCATAGATTGCAAAATAGTTTGCACCAAAATAAACTCATACGTCCATTCTATTTTCTCATGATTTTTTTTTTTTTTTGAGAGGTTTTTGCTAAAGGGTGCATGCACTCACTTTCCAGAAAGACAGAGAGACAGAGAGACAGAAAGCGAGAAACCAGCCCCCCCCGGGGGGGATGGCCACACCGCAATCCCTTCTCCTCCATTCTCCCCTTGGGATCTTGGGCACACATGCACACACGCCCGGCGTGAGTTTAAGCCACCGGGTCTGGGACTCGAACTGTGGTCAGCTACATGGGATTCCAGCGACATAGCCATTACATCTACTGCTGGTCTCATCTTATCAACTTTTTGAAACTGTGTTTAAATAATTATCTTATTTGTTTTATTTTAATTTAGCCAGAGAGAGAGAGACAGAGAGAGAAAGGGACAGTGAGAAAGCAAGCTGCCAGGAATGGGACTTGAACCATGGTCAGCCATGTAGGAATCCAGTACAAGGGTCTTTAACCACCATGCTTACCTGCCGGCCCACTCTCATGAACTTTTCAAAGTCCCCTGGCTACGCTGGAACGGAAGCATGAACCATCCCCTCTCTTTCCCCCACCGGTGGCCCGATCCCATTCTCTGTTCTAATTCTGTCTCCTTCCTCTTTCCCTTGCCCACAAAAATTATTCCAAAGGACTCAGAGACGGTAGGGTGACGTGGCTGGGCTTTGGTTCACCTGAGCCCACCCCTGAGTTCCTTGAACCAACCAGAAGGTTGCTGTGCCCACACACCCCCCCACTAAAGGGCATGAGGATCTCGGGGCTAGCAGACTCTAAGACCCAGGCAGGGCCGGCTGAGCTGACAAACAGGAAGTGCACGGCCTTTGGCCTTCAGCCTGGCCTTCTGAAGACACACCTGGGTTCAGGTATGCGGTGCCCAGAGCCAGCTTCCCCGCCCAGCTCCCCGCCCCTGTGGCTGCCTCGGGCCTCCCTGGGAACTAACTTCCTGCTAGGCACTCAGCCTGGCTGACTCAGGGGGAAGGGATCCCTGGTGCACTTCCCAGCAGGCTTCCCTCCAGGTCCAGAAAACTGGAGGAACGAACGGGGTGGGGTAGGACGCAGGGCCCTCCCTCCCTCTGGTCGGTAGAACTTTGCTCCAGCAGAGGACACCTGAGACGCCCTGGCCCTGAGGCCTATTGGGTGATCAAAATGTCTAAGACGGAAGCCCAGCCACAGTGTCCCTGCTGCTAAGACTCCGTGCTCCCCAGGCTGGGGCTACATAGAAGGTCCATAGTCGATTCTGGTCCCACCTGAAGGCTGGACATCCTGGCACACATCAGCAAGCCCAGTGACTCAGGCAGCGGAAGCAGGAAAGTCGTGAGTTCGAGGCTGGCCCGGGCAACAGTGAGACCATGTCTAAAAAAGAGTGGGCAAGGAGGTGCTTCTGTAGTCCCAGCTGGGAGGTGAGGTGAGGCAAGAAGATAGCAACAGGGAAAGATGCGGTTAAAAAAGAGACAAGAGTCAGCTGCGTGACTCAGGGCGCTGCGGCCATTGCTGAGGCCAGAAGGAAGGGCCGAGACGCAGTTCCCTGGGCAACCTGACCGATACCGCGGGCAGGTGTAGGGGTGATCCTGGCTGGCTAGACAGCTCGGGGCAGATAGCACCTTGGCAGGGGTCTCTCTCTCTCTCTCAACAGGTAGATAAACTGTTTTTTAAAAATGTTCTTTGCTGACATTTCTACAAAATATGACCTTTTAACAACCTTAAAAATGGCATTACAGGGACCAGCAGTTAGCATAATGGCTATATCACTGGACTCCCATGTAGTCGACCGGGTAGGATGCAGGGCCCTCCCTCCCTCTGGTCAGGTAGGACTTTGTTCGCGTCCCAGACCCGGTGGCTTAAAACTCACACTGGGCGCATATGAATGTGTGCCCAAGATCCCGAGAGGAGAATGGAGGAGAAGGGATTGTGGCGTGACCATCCCCCCTAGGAGGTGATTTCTCGCTGTCTCTAATGTCTCTCTCTGTCTGTCTGGCGAGCACACGCACCCTATAGGGAAAATCTCTCCAAATAAATAAATAAATAAATAGTGGCTGGCAGGTAGTGTTGTGGTTAAGGTCACTGGACTCCCACATGGCTGACCACAGTTCACATCCCACACCTGGCAGCTTGCTTTCTCACTTTCCTTCTCTCTGTCTGTCTCTGGTCAAACTAAAATAAATGAATAAATACAGTTAAATAAAATAATTCTTTGAAAAAATTAATGAATTAAAATAATAAAGTTTGATAGAATGTGGACTTCTGGGGACCAGCAGATGGTGCAATGGCTCTGTTGCTGGACTCCACATAGTTGACTGTGGTTCGAGTCCCAGACCTGGCAGCTTAAAATACACCAGGCACATGTGCGTGGGTGCCCAAAATCCCGAGAGGAGACTGGAGGAGAAGGGATTGTGTCATAGCCATCCTCCTTGGGGGTAGGGTGATGTCTCACTTTTTGTCTCTGTGTCTCCCTCTGACTCTCCAGCGAGTGTATGCATCCTACTGCAAAAATCTCTCTTAGAAAAACAAAACAAAACAAAACAAGAATGTGGGCTTCTCTCTCCAAAACTAAGAGCGTGGAAGAAGCTGACCAGTCACTCAGGAAGAGAGACTAACTCTTCCCATTTTGCAGACCTGGAAGACTGAGGCCTGTCGAAAGCTCAGAGCTCAGCCCCGGTCCCCTCTGCCTCCAGAAACTCCATGCAGGTGCCACCAGATGGCGAAGACCTTGCCAGCCAACCCTGGTACCACGGCCCCCTGTCCCGTCAGGTACTGCATACATCCTGCAGGTCCCGGCACCACATGGTGGGGGGCCTTTCCCACTCTCGACCAGCAGGGGGCTCCTGGGTCCTGGCAAGAGGGACTTAGATTTCAACAGACCAAGGTCTACTGGGGTAAGGGGAACTGGGCATTGTTACTTCTTATATTTAAACTATTGCTTTCTTCGGGGTGACACTGAGGATAGTGACAGAGATTGAAGTGGTCCCGTTGGCCCCCCAGGCCACCTCCTGGCCCTCCCTGTCGCTCTCTCTTTCTCTCTCTCCCCCCGAGTCCCACCTCCCTCCTGTAATCTCCTTCTCAATCTCTTTTGCACCCCTATCTCCAACCTAGATATCCTCCCCAAAGGTCCTGGAACCTTGAGCATCCAATGAGATCATGAGAGAGAGTTTAGCTTATCCATATCCTGGATCCAGACAGCCTGGGTTCAAACCCTGGCCCTCCAACTTACATTCTATGTGGTCTTGGACAAGGTATTTGACTTTTCTGGGCCTGTTTCTCTGCATTGAAAGTGGAAACCATTGGGGCCAGCAGGTGGTGTGGTGGTTGAGGGCACTGGACTCCCACATGGCTGACTGCAGTTCGAGTCTCGGACCTGGCAGCTTGCTTTCTCTCTCTCTTTCTCACTGTGTCCCTCTCTGGTCAAATAAATAAATCAATAAATAATAAATAAAATAATTATTAAAAAAATAAAGTAGAAACAGTAATACTTGCCACGTAACCTTGTCACAAGGATTAGACGAGTGAAGGCCTTTTACATTTCAAGCAGGGCCTGACGTCTAGTAAGGGCTGTGCGTGCGTCTGCTCCATCTCTCGTTCCCTCTCTGTTGTGATAGCAGCCACACAGATGGCCTAAGCCTGCTTGGAAATTTTTATGAAGGAGGGGTTTGGAGGCCATAGACCACTTAGAAGTTTTCAGAAAAATGGCTTGTTTTGTTTTGTTGTTTTTAAAGAATTTATATAATATTATTGTCATTTTCTTCCTTCCTTCCTTCCTTCCTTCCTTCCTTCCTTCCTTCCTTCCTACCTTTCTTTCTTTCTTTCTTTCTTTCTTTCTTTCTTTCTTTCTTTCTTTCTTTCTTTCTTTCTTTCTTTTTTTTTCTTGAAGTGGACCACAGAGAGAGAAGGAAAATGAGAAAGCAAGCTGCCAGGTCCGGGTCTTGAACTGTGGTCAGCTATGTGGGAGTCCAGCCGCCTTAACCACAGTGGCACCTGCTGGCCCTAAAAGTGGTTTTTTGTTTGTTTGTTTTGTTTTTTTTTAATTTGCCAGAGAGCGCATGTGCTTTCCAGAGACAGAGAGAGGGAGGGGGCATGGTCACACAGACATCTGTTATCCATTTCTGCATCCCGTGAGGATTTAGGGCACACACCTAGTGTGGTTTTCAAACTGGTAGGGCCAGGACTCAAACCAAGCCATCAGCCCTGTGAGATCTAGCACCCTTAACCACTAGACCACAGGGCTAGCCCTAATGGCTTTTCTTTTCTTTTTTTACTATAGTGAGTGTGTGCTCACTAGAGAGAGAGAGAGAGGTAAAGTGAGAAAGCACCCTCCAGAGGGGGATGGCCACACTGCAATCCCTTCTCCTCCATTCTCCTCTTCTGGGCATGCATGCACACCAAGGACTCAAACCACACAATTAAACATGTAAGATCCAGCCACCTTAACCATCACACCACCTATCTGGCCTTGAAATATGGCTTTTCTTGAAGCCATATTTACATAGAGAGCCCAAAGCACTTACTCCGGTTGGGAGTTGTATCAGTCAGCATCTGTTAGCAGCTGAAACAAACATTCCCAAGATGTCTCAGTAAATACAGTCAATTCCTTGGACTTGTTCTCAGCAGAGTACCAGGTGGTTGAAGAGTGGGGGTGTGATTTCTATACATCAGTCACGACCCAAGTCCATCCGTGACTGCCGTCCCCCAGGGCTTAGGGATTGTCTAGCTGACAGAGGACATACCGGTAGGATTGTGAAGGAAGGTTTCATGGACCAGGTCTGCACGTTTCCCACCTCATTTCTGCCCTATATCCCATTGGCCAGATCTTGTCATGTGATAACCCTAACTGCAAGGGAGCATGGGAAGTGTAGTCCTGATGCATACCCACAGGAAAAGGAAACAGTTTGATTCAAAACTACCCAGTGGCTTCCTGCCACAGAGTTAGCTGGGTTGGCTTTCTTTCTTTTTTCTTTTTTTTTTTTTTTTAAGAATTCTTCTATTTAACTTTGTTTATTAATTTATTTACTTATTTTGATTTGACCAGAGAGAGAGAGAAAGAGAGGGAAATGAGAAAGCAAGCCACCAGGTCCAGGACTTGAACTGCAGTTGGCCATGTGGGAGTCCAGCGCACTTAACCACCCCGCTGCCTGCTGACCCCTGGGTTGGCTTTCTTGGGTGGGGGGTGATGGAGAGGGAGTTGCTTTTAACTACCAGTTTGGGTGTCTTCCCATACTCTGTTTTCCATCTTCAGAAGGCTGAAGCTCTTCTGCAGCAAGACGGTGACTTTCTGGTTCGTGCCTCTGGGTCCCGTGGGGGCCGCCCTGTGATTTCCTGCCGTTGGAGGGGCTCAGCCCTACATTTCGAGGTGTTCCGTGTGGTCCTGCGTCCCCGGCCAGGCCGACCTCCCGCCGTCTTTCAGCTGGAGGATGAGCAATTTCCCAGTATGCCTGCCCTGATTCACAGCTACGTGAATGGCCGGCGGCCACTGTCCCAGGCCACCGGCGCTGTGGCCTCCAGGCCCGTGACTCGGCAGGGCGCTCTGAGACGTAGCTTCAGCGAGGACGCCCTCACGGACAGCCCACCTCAGACCGAGCCTCTCAGGTACTCACGGCCTCTCTGCCTTGGCGCCACAGACGTTTGACAAGCCCTGTAACCTTGGGTCACGGGGGAGTTACAGCAATATACAGTCATAGTTTATTCTCGCATTGCAACACTGAAATACCCAAGTGTGGGTGATTTATCAAGAATAAAAGTTTTGTTTATAAAGAATAGAGGTTTGGGACCAGCAGTTAGCGTAATGGCTATGTCGTTGGACTCCCACGTAGTCGACCGCGGTTCGAGTCCCGGACCCGGTGGCTTAAAACTCACGCCGGGCGCGTGTGCGTGCGTGCCCAAGATCCCGAGAGGAGAATGGAGGAGAAGGGATTGCGGCGTGGCCATCCCCCCTGGAGGGTGATTTCTCGCTTTCTATCTCTCTGTCTCTGTCTGTCTGTCTGTCTGGCGAGCGCACGCGCCCTATAGCAAAAACCTCTCCAAAAAAAAAAGAATAGAGGTTTATTTGGTTCATGATTCTGGCAGCTGGAAGGTGCAAAGGCACCAATCAGGCTAGCCTCCAGTGCTACGTCACAGCTCAGCCATAGGAGGCAGAAGAGAAGGCGGTGGGGTGCAGAGGGGAGGCAGAATTCTCCACTTCCTCTGCTGTCCCTCCCATGCCCCCAGCCAGTTGGGCGCTACCTTCCAATGAAGCCCCGCCTTTTAAAGATCTCACTGCTTTCCAAAGCCATTACACTGGGGACCAAGCTGCCAGAACATGACCAAGCTGCCAAACCATGATCCAAACCATAGACGATACTGAGCAATGCCCCTGGCCTGTGCCTACTAGATACTCCTAGAAGCCTGCCCTCTCTCCCTAGTAGTTGTGACAATTCGAGATGTCTCTGTACCTTGCTACTTGTCCCCTGGAAGTAGATCACCTCGATTAGTTGGAATTCACTGGCACAGAATGATGGCAGACAGGATTTTCTGGGCAGTGGTGGGAGCCACTCTGATATGTCTCTGCCGTGTCTGTCCCCCAGGGCTAGGAAGTGGAGTAACAGTCACCCTGCAGATTTGGAGCACATGGGACAGTCAAGAGAATACTGCTCTGGACCAGGTGAGGTCTACCAGGATTGTGTGGTGGGACTGGCTTGCCACCACTGCCTGGGTGATCCTGAGCATGGGACTGAACCTCTGGGTGCTTTGATTCTTGCTCTGGAAGATGGGACGATAGAGCTCCCCATGTCATCACGGTGATTTAAAACACACATGGAAGGGGCCAGCAAATGACATGGTGGGTAAAGCACTGGATTCCCACATAGCTGACTGCAGTTCAAGTCCTAGACCTGGTGACTTGCTTTCGTTCTTTCCCTCTGTGTGTGTGTGTGTGTGTGTGTGTGTGTGTGTGTCTTTCTGGAGAGTGCATGTACCTTATAGAAAATTTTTAAAATAATAATAATAAATACTGAAAAAATAAATAATTCTTTAAAATAAATAAGATAAAAACACACAGAAAGGGGCCAGAAGGTGGCATGGTGGTTAAGGCGCTGGACCCTGCATGGCTGACTCTGCAGTTCAAATCCCAAACCTGGTGGCTTAAAAATCACAGGCACGGGACCAGCAGTTAGCGTAATGGCTATGTCGCTGGACTCCCACGTAGTCGACCGCGGTTCGAGTCCCGGACCCGGCGGCTTAAACTCACGCCGGGCGCGTGTGCGTGCGTGCCCAAGATCCCGAGAGGAGAATGGAGGAGAAGGGATTGCGGCGTGGCCATCCCCCCCTGGGGGGTGATTTCCTGCTTTCTATCTCTCTGTCTCTCTCTGTCTGTTTGGCGAGCGCACGCGCCCTATAGCAAAAACCTCTCCAAAAAAAAAAGAAAAAAAAAAAAAAATCACAGGCACATGTACATGAATGCCCACAATCCCGAGAGGAGAGCGGAGAAGAAGGGATTGTGGCATGGCCATCCTCCTGGGATATGAGGGTGATTCCTCACTTCTTTCTCCCTCCCTCTCTCTGGTGAGTGCATGCACCCTACAGCAGCAAAACAAAACAAAACAAACAAACAAAACAGGAAGTCTGTAGCGCTTTAAAGTGCGTGTTTACAATTGTTCCAAGAAGCCCTATGAGCTGCTCCGACTCTGAACACATACCCCTCTGTGATTTGCACAGTCCCACGGTCCTCCTTTTAGTTGCTAGACTCTTCTAGATGTATTCCTGCCTCAGGACCTTGGCACTTGCCGTTCTCACGGTTAATGGGAGTATCCTCATTTCCCTAATCATTTCCTCACTGGCTTCTTCTCATCCAATGTGAGTTCCCCAAAGCAATTGACCCTGACCATCGTACCTATGCCCTGTTTGCCCGACCCTCCCAGCATCCCACACTGCAGCCAGGCTCTGTGGTAAGGGCTGGGGTACATCAGAGAACAGAACACAGAAAAGGCCGGCCCTGGAGCCGCGTGGTTAAGGGAGCCGCCAGACCCCACATGGCTGACCATGCAGTTCAAGTCCTGGCTCTGGTGGGGCCCAGGCACTGTGTGCATAAACTCCCTACAGGAGGGAGAAATGGAGGAGAATGGATTGTGATGTGGTCGTGCCCCACCGGGGGGTGCTTTCTCCCTCTGCCTCCCTCTCTGGTGAGCACATGTATCCTCTGGCAAAAAAAAAAAAAAAAAGAAAAAGAAAGAAAGAATAAAAGAAGGAAGGAGACAAAGATCCCTGCCCTACCAGAGGTAACATTCTATTAGAAGACAGTGACCATGTGGGACCAGCAGATGGGATAATGGTTACATCACTGGACTCCCATGTAGTCAACAGCTGTTCGAGTCCCAGATCCAGTGGCTTAAACTCACACCGGGCGCGTGTGCGTGTGTGCCCAAGATCCCGAGAAGAGAATGAGGAGAGGGGATTGCGGCGTGACCATCCTCCCTGGGGGGTGGTTTCTCGCTTTCTGTCTCTCTGGCGAGCACAAGTGCCCTATAGCAAAAATCTCTCTCTCTAAAAAAAAAAAAAGAAGAAGAAGACAATGACCACGAACCACAAAAGTAAATCCATTGTGTGTGTTTGGGGATAAAAATTAAAGTAGAACAGAGTAAAAGAGATTGGGAGTAGAAGGCTGGAGATGGATTTTGCAATGTTTTCTTTAAAAATTATATTTATTATGTGTTTACTTTTTGCCAAGGAGTGGATGCACTCTCAAGAGAGAGAGAGAGAGAAGGAAAGTGGAAAAGTACCCCCTGGGGGGATGGTCACAGCACAATCCCTTCTCCATTTCTTCTCTTGGGATTTTGAGCATGCACAAGCACACACACACACACACACACACATGCACGCACACACACATTCCTGGTGTGTTTTTCAAGTCTCCGGTCTGGGATTCGAACCACATGATCGGCCATGTGGGATCCAGCGCTTTCCCCATGCCACCTGCTGGCCCTGTGACTTTAAACAGTAGTCAGGAAGGGCGCCACTGAGAAAGTTTAAAGCGGGGAGGGAGGGGACAGTGCCGCTCAGCGGTGTGAGCGGCCCAGGCTGAGGGGGCAGCCAGTGCTAAGGTCCTGAGGTTGGAATAGGGGCTTGAACTGTTCATTCGGCCGAAGAGAGATGAGTGTCGGTGTGTCCTTGAGAAGGGGAGAGGACGAGAGGGAACTTGGGCTCCAATGGCAAGGGGCTTTTCTGCTGCCACGAGGAGCCAAAAAAAAGTCTGATTTTATTTTTTAAATATTTTTACAATAATTTAATTTAATTTATTGTAATTCGACCAGAGAAGGGCCAGAGAGGGAAAGAGTGAGGAAAAGCAATAAAGCAAGCCGCCGAGTCCAGGACTCGAGCCTGTCGCCCATGTGGGAGTCCAGTACCCTTAACCACCATGCCACCTGCCAGTCCCCAAAAGTCAGATTTTCAAACGCAATGTTGAGCATTCACAAAGTTACGCCAGTGTCGGGAACCAGCAGTTAGCGTAATGGCTATGTCGCTGGACTCCCACGTAGTCGACCGCGGTTCGCGTCTCGGACCCGGTGGCTTACAACTCACGCCGGGCGCGTGTGCGTGCGTGCCCAAGATCCCGAGAGGAGAATGGAGGAGAAGGGATTGCGGCGTGACCATCCCCCCTGGGGGGTGATTTCTCGCTTTCTGTCTCTAATGTCTCTCTCTGTCTGTCTGGCGAGCGCACGCGCCCTATAGCGAAAATCTCTCAAAAAAAAAAAAAAAAAAAAAGTAAAAAAAAAAAAAAAAAAAAAAAAAAAGTTACGCCAGTGTCCACGAAAGGCCCTTTTCAGCTCACTGGCAAACACGTAGCCTTTCCGTGGTGAAGTCGACGTTCCGAGCTGCACTGGGGTGGGTGGGGATGCCCTGGGCCTGGCGGAACGAGCAGATGGATTGGGGAGGGTGGGCGCCCCGGAAGTCCCAGCTCTCTCCTCCGTGCACCCCACCGCCCCCTCTCCTGTGATTCTCCAGGACCCTCCACTGTGCCCGTGTCTGACCTGCCCCGGACGGGCAGCGAGCCCGTGTTGCTGAAGCCCCTACCTGCCCTGGGGGCCGCTGCCGAAGGTCTCAGGGCCTCTGATGGACAGCTGCATGCCAAGGCGCCAACTAAACCCCCCCGGACACCCTCGCTGACCCTGCCCGATGTCTCTGCATGCTCCCCAACATACTGTGAGCTGGTGCCCCGAGTGCCCGGTGCCCGGGGAACACCCACCGCCCAAAGGTGCTCAGAGCCACAGGGCCAGTGGTGGGAGGTCGAGGAGGAGGAGGAGGAGGAGGAGGACGGATGTTTTGCAAGGCCGCAGGCGGAGGTCTCTTTCTGCCCCCCTTTTACCCCCTCCCGTCTGCTGGGGCCCCAGAATCGGCCCCTGGAGCCCGAAGTGCTGAGTGCCCTCCGCGGTCTGTTTTTGGAGCACCATCCCAGGAGCACCGCCTTCCACCTGCTACTGGCAGACTGCCAGGTGGGTCTCCTGCCAGGTCCCTTGCTCCCAGCAGGAGGCTCAGGCCTCCTTGCACCTGTAGCCCTCACTCTGCTCCCCTCCCGCAGGCTGCAGGCCTTCTGGGGGTGACCAAGGCTCAGAGGGGTGCCATGGGGGTCGCCTCTGGCCTGGAGCTGCTCACACTTCCCCACGGGCATCGCTTGAGACTGGAGCTGCTGGAGAGGTGAGCGAGCCGCCGGAAACCTGGGCTGGGGGCCGATCCCCCTGCTCCCCTGATCTGCAAACATCTCCCCTTCCCAGCCCTCACTCCGCGTTACCAACCTCCCCACCGCCCGCAGCCCCTTGCCCTCCGCCTCTGCAGGCACGAGACTCTGGCGCTAGCGGGCGCGCTGGCGGTGCTGGGCTGCTCCGGGCCGCTGGAGGAGCGCGCGGCCGCGCTGAGGGGCTTGGTGGAGCTGGCGCTGGCGCTGCGGCCAGGGGCGGTGGGCGACCTGCCGGGACTGGCCGCGGTCATGAGCGCCCTGCTCATGCCCCAGGTGCGTGGGGAGCAGGGATGGAGAGGAAGCCAGAGAGACGGGGGGCTGGGAAGAGGAGAGGCAGGCGCAGGTCTCTGCCCCCAGGTGTCCCGGTTGGAGCACACGTGGCGCCACCTCCGGCGGAGCCACACGGAGGCTGCACTGGCCTTCGAGCAGGAGCTGAAGCCGCTGATGCGGGCTCTGGATGAGGGGACCGGTGAGTGAGGGTCTGGGACTTGGCACCGCACGAAGACCCAGGCCAATTTTAGTAGGAATCTTAACACGGTCCTAGTCTGCCCGCCCCCTCGCCCCGCACCTGGCTCCTTATAGTCCCTAGGCCCCGCCCCATACCCTGTGAGCCATCCATATCCTATGCCACGCCTCGCGCCTGCCGTCCCAAGCTCCACTCCTGGTCTAAGCTCCGCCCCTTCATAGGCCCCGCCCCTCTGTACCAAGCTTGGCCTAATCCTTAGGTTCTGCCCTCTATTGTACGCCCCGCCTCTCACTCGCTGTCCTAAGCCCACCCCTAACCTAGGCTCCGCCCCGCCCTAGGCTCCGCCCCTATACTACGTCCTAACCATAGTCTATGCCACACCTGTCTCCCGCTGTCCTAAGCTCCACCCCTAACCTAGGCCCCTCCCCTATGTACCAGACTTGGACTATCCTTAGGCTCCGCCCCCTATGCCGTGTCCTAACATATTCTAGCCTCGCCTCTAGCCCGCTGTCCTAAGCCCCACCCCTGCCCTAGGCTCCGCCTCCTACACCATGTCCTAACCATATTCTATGCCGCGCCTCTATCCCGCTGTCCTAAGCTCCCTGCCCTAGGCCCCGCCATCCGCACAGACCCCGCCCTCGACCTGGCTTAGGCCCCGCCCCCTACGCTGTGTCCTAATTTATCCGAAGCCTCTCCCCCTTGCGCTAGCTTTTCGAAGGTCTACCCCCGCCCTATACCCAGTGTGCTGGGCTCAGCCCTGGGTCTGTCCCAAGCTTATACCCTAGCCCCACCTTTGCCTTTTGCGGCATCTGCCGTCTGTACTAGGCCTCGCCTCCTTCACTGTAGGCCCCACCCCCATGTTGAACCATGCGGGGCTCCACCTAAGGCCGGCCCTAGGTCCTTGGCCCCTCAGATCGGCCCTAGGCCCTACCCCCTCCCTGTGCCCGATCCACTGCCCCAGCCCCACATCAGATCCTCCCCTCCGCAGGACCCCGTGACCCCAGCGAGGTGGCGCTCCCGCACGTGGTACCCGCGGTGCGCCTGCTGGAGGGCGAGGAACTCTCTGGGCCTCTGGACGAGAGCTGTGAGCGGCTGCTGCGCACCCTGCACGGGGCGCGGTGCCTGGCCCGAGACGCCCCCAAATTCCGCCAGGCGGCCGCCCGGCGCCTGCGAGGTGAGCGCCCCCTCGACGCCAGGCTGCCAAACAGTCCCGATTTCAGGCGTCCCCACATGCCCTTACCTTGTCATGGGAAGGAACCCTGCGGCCTCCCTCCCCAGAGTCCCACCTAAACTGGGGCGACCCCACCCTCTGGCCTCTCACCCCAAACACGTGCCTGCAACCTGCGGCATGGACCAGAGCAGGGCCTCCCACTCTGAAAAGAGTGACTGGCACCCCAGAGTCACTCTCACGGGGGTTCCACCCCACCCCTCCACCTGGGACGACCCCATTTCCAGAAGACCCCAATCTCCAAGATGCTCAGCTCCCTCCAGAATAACTCAGTCCTTCAACAGCGCCCCCACTGCGGCTCAAAGCCTCACCTCCCGCCTCTCCTGGGGCTGCCCAGTCCCCTCCTGGATGAGGCCCGAGTCCTCGGCAGTGCCTCCGTCTTCCGTAGTCCAACCCAGCCCAGTCCTGAGGGCGGCCCTGATCTCAACGTCCCGCCCACCTCCAGGCCAGCCCCTTAGTTGGAGCCCCGGGAATCTTGCACCAGCAACAAGCCACCCCCATGCATCCGGAGAGCCCGCTTCCAAAGATCCCCTCCTGAGCCACCACACCCCCACTCCTGCAATGCAGGAGGAGCCTCCCTCCATTAACCCCGCCCAGTCATCCCCCTACTCGGTACTCGGGCAGAGTCCCTCTGGTCGGAGGGACCAAAGTCCCTTGGGGAAGAAAGGCAGGTGCTGTAGGGGGAGGCAGGTGCCTAGGCCCCGCCCCCAGCCTGTCTGACGCTGTCCCCAGGATTCCGCCCAAACCCGGAGCTGAAGGAGGCCCTGACCACCAGCTTCATGCGGAGGCTGCTCTGGGGGAGCCGGGGCGCGGGGGCACCACTAGCCGACCGTCTGGAGAAGTTCCAGCGTGTCCTCAGCATCCTGTCGCAGCGCCTAGAGCCGGACCAGTGAGAGCACAGGGCCCCTTCTTCACACTCAGGCTCCCAGGGACCCCCCACGGGGACCCAAGACTTCACCCCAGGATCCTGGCGCAGCCACACAGGAAGAAGCACTTACCTGGAGGGAGGGCCAGGTTTGCAAGAATGCACCTTGCCCCGCCCATGCACCTGGAGGGGTGGGGCCGGCAGCAGCCTCCTCCCTCCCCCTAGCAGGCTGGACTTTGTCTGGCGGAAACATACAGAGGCCCCTAAAGCCGCAGACGCGTGGTCAACCTGTGGCTTTTAATCAGATGGCCAGGGTCAACCTGTGGCCTCTAGTTAAGAGGCCCACCATGTAATTCAAGCCCTGGATGGGGGCAAGAGAAAAGTTGTGTGGCCATGCCCCATAGGGTGCTTTCTCCCTTTCTCTTGCATCTTGCAAATTAAAAAACAGGAGAACCCATGCACCTTGCAAATTAAAAAACGGGACCAGCAGTTGGTGCAATGGCTATGCCGCTGGACCCCCATGTAATCAACCTTGGTTTGAGTTCCAGACCTGGTGGCTTAAACTCATGCCGGGCGCATGTGCAAGCATGCCCAAGATCCTGAGAGGAGAAAGGATTGTGGCATGGCCAGTGGGGCAGTGATTTCTCACTTTCTGTCTCTCTGTCTGTCTTTCTGGCGAGCGCATACGCCCAATAGCAAAAACTTCTCCCCAACCAAAAAAAAAAAAAAAAAAAAAAAAAAAACCACAGTAATTGTAACCAGAGGCCAGAGTTCAATTTTTGTTTTTGTTTTGTTTTGTTTTGGCCATAGGGCCTGTGCAGTTGTTGGAGAGACAGAGAAGGAAAGTGAGAAATCACGTCCCAGGGGGGATGGCCATGCTACAATCCCTTCTCCTTTCTTCTCTTTGGATTTTGGGCGCACACACACACACACACACACACGTGATTTTTAAGTTGGTGTGTCCAGGACTCAAACCATGATTGGCCATCTGGGAGTCCAGCGCCCTAACCACCAGGGCATCTGCTGGCCCTACCTCTTACAAGCTGTGTGACTTCTAGCAGATTGCTTGACCTCTTGTGCCTAGCTCAATGTTTAAATGAGCTCACGGGTGGAGGATGCCCGGCACCGCCACTGTTCAATAAACACGTGAGCCCACGAAGTTGCACTGCGTATGCGAGGCGCGGCGGGGACGTCAGAGCAGTCACGGATTAAAAACCACCTGACTTCAAGCCAGCTTCCGGGACAGGAAGGGGCAGGCTCTCCAAATTCTCCTCCCCTTCCTCATTTGAAGATTCAGCCCCTGCATCTAAATCCCCCAAAATAAGGCACAGACTCCAAGGACTTCATATAATTTTTTTATATATATATATAAAACAGAAGGGCCCACGGCGAGCGGCAGGGGGGTCGGAACACGAGTATGTACAACGACGTTGGCAGGCACGGCGGGACCCTCCGGGGTGCCGGCGGGCTCGGGGAGGGGGCAGCAGGTTACACGGTCTCAGCCGAAGCCCCGGGGGCGAAATCTAAAGTGCACAGGTCCTGGGGCTCCCCGAGGCCCAGAAGCAGCAGCCGACGGCCCCCCGTCCCCCTGGCCCTGGCCCCTCGCAGGGCTCAGTTGAGCGTGACTCGGAGGTAGGAGGTGGGCACGTAGCCCTCCCCGCCCTGTTTCCGTCGGACCCGAGTCCAGCCGTCCCCTTTGTCCTCCTCCATGACGCTGAGGTCTTCCCCCTCGGCCATGGAGATGGTGCCCTCACTGGAGCCTGCCAAAGGGATGGGCCCAGGTGGCTTCAACCGGAACCCCGCGGGAGACGCCCCCAAAGGGACGGCCCCCTCCAGCCCCGAGCCCACCCGGACTGTCCTCACCTTCGAAGTGGTAGATGGCCACGCAATGGCCGATGGGGGAGGCGGGCTCCTCCTCAAAATCCTCATCGAACTCCGTGTAAATGGGGGTGTCCTGGCCTTCTTCTGAGGGAGGCCCTTCAGAGCTGGATGGGCACATCAGGCAGATAAGGCCAGTCCCTGGGGTTAGCTCCGCCCCCTGGTGGACTAGGGAGCCAGATCCCACAGGGCCAGCAGGTGGTGCAGTGGTTAAGGCGCTGGACTCCCACACGGCTGGCCGCAGTTCAAGTCCCGGACCCGGCAGCTTGAAAATCACGCCGGGTACGTGTGCGTCCATGCCCAAAATCCTGGGGGGTGATCTCGCATTTCCCCCTCACTGTCTCTGTCCCTCTCCAGCAAGCACACGCGCCCTATGTCCAAAACCTTCAAAAAATTTAAAAAGGAGCCAGATCCCACAGGGCTGACTGCAGTGCAAGTCTCAGCCCTGGCAACATGTCAGGTGTGGATGCGTGCCTGCCCAAATCCCAAAAGCATGGAGAAATGGAGAAGGAGTGTGGCGTGGCCACGTCTCAATGTGGGTGCTTCCTCCCTCTCCCTTTCAGTCTCTGATGAGCACGTGCACATAAGACAAAAAAAAACAGGGATCAGCCACTGGCATGGCGGTTGAGATGGCTAGATCCCACAGCGCCGACTGCACAGTTCGAGTCCCAGACCTGGTGGCTTGAGAAACACGCCGGGTGCACGTGCGTGCATGCCCAAAGTCCCAAGAGGGGAACGGAGAAAAATGGTAGCATAGCCATCTCACTTTCTCACTTCCCTTCTCTCTCCCTGCCTCTCTGTCTCTCTCCAGCTAGTGCACATACTTTTAGCAAATAAGATGTTAAAAAATAAAAAAAGGGGGGGGGGGGGGGGACTGGCAAGTGGCGTGGTGGTTAAGGCACTGGACTCTCACATGGTCAAATGCAGTTCGAGTCCTGGACCTGGAGGCTTGCTTTCTCATTTTCCCTTTCTCTCTCTCTCTCTCTCTTTCTCTCTCTCTCGCCTTTCTCTGGTCAAATTAAAAAATAATAATAAATCAAATAAAATCAATAAATAATTCTTTAAAACAAACAAACAAAAAAATGAAAGGAAGATGGGTCTTCCCGGACCCTCGGCCAGCCCCAGCCGGCCTCCCTACTCACCTCTCCTTATTTTCCTTCTGCTCGTCATCATTGCTGCTGTCCGGTGGGGCGCTGGCCGGGGGGTCAGGAGGCCGGGCGTGCCGGCTAAGGCTGTCCCCCCGGTTGCTTAGGACCCGGCTTTCCGCTTCAGCCAGCCAGGCCTGGAAGGAGGGACTGCCCTTAGTCGCGGTCCAGGGAGCTCTGGGGTCAGCCCAGTCTGGACCCTGAGATTCCCTGAGATCACCCTCGCACACCCAAGGCTGTGATGAGAAACATCTGGAACTCCCCTCGACACCTCCCTGTCCCCAATCCGCCAGTCAGTGACTCAGCCCGCCCCGCCAGCCCCCACCCCTCCCCAGGGCTTTCCCTGACCTCATACTTCTGCACTTCCAACTTCAGCCGTTCAATGTTATTCAGAGTTTCTGTGATCCGGGGCTCCAGGCTGGCGGGGTCCCCCATCTGTGGTGTCTTCTCATAGACATCCTTCATCTTCTTTAGGGCTTCCCTGGGACGGGACAGTCCGGGGTCATTTAACATGCAGAAAAACAAGCAGGCAGCGTGACAGGACCATGATTGGGAACTCTGATGTTAGTGCTCGCCTGCGGGTTCGAATCCACCCGAGTGTTTCCTAGATGTGTGAGTCGAGATTCGGTTACAGGAAACCTCAATATGTTTAGCTTGAAAACAGCGGGGCCATGAGGTCAGCAGGTGGTGTGGTGGTTAAGGGCGCTGGACTCCCATATGGCCGCTCGCGGTTCAAGCCTTGGACCTGGTGGCTTGCTTTCTCACTTTCCCTCTCTCCCTCTTTCCCGCTCTCTGGTCAAATTGAAATAAATAAGTAAAGTTAAATAAATTAATGTTTAAAAAAATCTTAAAAAAAAAGAAGAAAATAGAGAGGGCCAGCCCTGTGGCCCGGTGGTTATAGGACCCGGGTCCCACATGGCTGACTATGGTTCAAATCCACACCCCGGTGGCTTGAAAACCACACCCAGCCCATGTGTGTGCACCCTAAATTCTGACGGGATAGAGAAGGGATTGCAGCATGACCTTGCCCCACTAGGGGGTGCTTCCTCCCTTTCCCCCTCTCTGTTGTCTCTGACAAGCACATGTACCCCGTGGCAATTCAAAAAGAAAAGAAGGGGCCAGCAGGTGGTGTGGGGTTAAGGGGCTGGATTCCCTAAGGTTGACCACGGTTTGAGTCCCAGACCTAGCAGCCTGAAAATCACACAGGGCACATCTATGTGCGTGCCCAAAACCCTGAGAGGACAATGGAGAAGGGATTGCGGCGTGGCCATCCCCTCAGGGGGTGATTTCTCACTTTCCCTCTCTCTGTCTCTGTCACTCTTTCTCTGGTGAGCACGTGCACCCTGTGGCGAAAACCCAAAAAAGAAAATAAATAGAAAATGAGAATAATGATACATATATCACACATGGACGGCTATGAGGATTAGGACAACAGCTTGCAAGTCCTGGCTATTACTCAACTGTTCAAACCCACGCTGAACACCAAACACCGTAGTAAGCTTCAGAAATCATAGCATTAGGGACCTGACAGTGGCGCTCCCAAGAGGCAATCCCACCGGGGAGGGTTCCCAGTTCAAGTCTGGAGACCTCCCTGAGCGTGCCAGCACACACGTGACCCAAGATGGCTGAGTCTGGGGACGAAGCGCATCGGGACTTCACTGGGGCGCGCTGTCCCTGTCTCTCTCAAGTGCTCATAGAAAGAATAAACTTTAAAAAAAGGAAAGAAATACAGCACTAAATAAAACAGGGTACTAAAGCGGCTTACACTCTCCCAGGTAAGTCTGAGAATTCCAGAAAAATCATATCAAAGGTTTGGTATCCTTGCCCTTGGAATACAGCAGGTGATTCATAAATGCTGTTATAATCACTCTGCCATCCCTGTCTCCTCTGTGTCTACATACACAGGCAGAATGGCTAGAAAAACAGTTCATTTGGTGTGGTGGTTAAGGGCACTGGACTCCCACATGGCCAATCACGGTTTGAGTCCTGGACCTGGTGGCTTTCTTTTTTTTGGAGAGGTTTTTGCTATAGGGCACGTGCGCTCACCAGACAGACAGAGAGAGACATAGAGACAGAAAGCGAGAAATCACCCCCCAGGGGGGATGGCCACGCCGCAATCCCTTCTCCTCCATTCTCCTCTCGGGATCTTGGGCACGCACGCACACGCGTCCGGCGTGAGTTTTAAGCCACCGGGTCCAGGACACAAACCGCGGTCAACTACGTGGGAGTCCAGCGACATAGCCATTACGCTAACTGCTTGTTCCCCCTGGTGGCTTTCTTTCTTACTTTCCTTCTCTCTCTCTCTCACTCTGTCCCTCTCTGGTCAAATTAAAATAAATAAATAACTAAATAAAATAAATGAAATAATTCTTAAAAATAAAAGTTTATTTGGGGAGCAGGTGGCATGGTAGTTAAGGTGCTGGCTGTCCACGGTTCAAATCCTGGACCTGTCAGCTTGCTTTCTCACTTTTTCTCTGTCTCTCTCTGGTCAGTGCACGTGTTCTGTAGCAAAATGAAGAATTAAGATAATGACAAATAAATAAAATAAGTAATAATTCTTTTTAAAAAAAGAATTATCTATTTAGTTTTATTTCTTTGTTCATTTATTTTAATTTGATCAGAGAAAGAGAGAGTAAGTGAGAAAGCAAGCCACCAGTCTGGGACTCGAACCATGGTCAACCATATGGAAGTGTCCAGCACCTTAACCACCACATCAGCTGGTGGTTCCAATACTTTTTTTTTTTAGAGGTTTTTGCTATAGGGTGTGTGCACTCACCAGAAAGACAAAGAGAGACAGAGAGATAGAAAGTGAGAAATCACCCCCCAGGGGGGAATGGCCACGCCGCAATCCCTTCTCCTCCATTCTCCTCTCGGGATCTTTTTTTTTTTTTTTTTGAGAGGTTTTTTGCTATAGGGCGAGTGCGCTCGCCAGACAGACAGAGACAGACATAGAGACAGAAAGCGAGAAATCACCCCCCAGGGGGGATGGCCACGCCGCAATCCCTTCTCCTCCATTCTCCTCTCGGAATCTTGGGCACGCACGCACACGCGCCCGGCGTGAGTTTTAAGCCACCGGGTCCAGGACGTGAACCGCAGTCGACTACGTGGGAGTCCAGCGACATAGCCATTACGCTAACTGCTGGTTCCCTCCTCTCGGGATCTTGGGCACGCATGCACACGCACCCAGTGTGAGTTTAAGCCACCGGGTCCGGGACTCAAACCACAGTCAACCACATGGGAGTCCAGTGACATAACCAACAACATTATGCCAACTGCTGGTCCCAATAATTTATTTTTATATTTAGACTCTATTGGACCTAGCCTCAACCTCCTTCCAGTTCTAACACCTGACCCACATTACAGAGGAAGAAACTGAGGAATAAAAAGGGACCAACGGGTGGCATCGTGGTTGGGGTGCTGGACTCCCACATGGCCAACCGCAGTTTGAGTCCCAGACCTGGCGGCTTGCTTTCTCACTTCTCTCTCTCTCTCTCTCTCTGAAGAACATATGTGCCCTGTAACAAATTTAAAAAAAAATAATAATGAGACCAGCAGTT